>JAJIBD010022533.1:0-53418 GCA_021461705.1 Cryptotis parvus
CGACACTTAACAATCACCTGTGAGGCGTCCCAAATAGAAACTCTGGGGCGGGTGTTGAAGAAGATCAGCTGAAGGCGAGAGACCAAGCTGTGGGTGAGCGAATCTCCCTTCATCCTGGTTGCAAGGAAAGCGGTACTATATCCTGTAGCTCCTGCCTAGATGGTTTGGTGTGTGCAGGCCGCTGCCATGGGTTTGACGCACTGTTAGCCTGTGTGGAAAAGAGGGTGTCACGAGTGGATGGCAGAGGAAAAGTGCCTAACAGACCTCTGGCTAAAGTTCTAGAGTAACCCATAGTTCTGAAGCGTGGCGGGATCACACATGTTCAGATGGAAAGAACGTGCAGTCCCTGGTCAATAGAAGAGATCTTTTCACTAAATTTGTTTTAGCTGGGGCTCATTTAACACTCAGATATATTCCTGTATATCCATATTCTCAATAATTTGGATATGAGTCACCAATACTTTATTATACTACGGTGAGAAATTTAATTACGAAAATGTTCATAATTAGAGTTTTAGATACACAGTGTTCCAGCACCCACGTCAGCACACAATCCACCTTGCTAACCGTGTCCCCACATTCCTACCACATCTCCAGCCTGTCCTTGTAGCAGGCACATTTCTTTTCTCTCTCCCTCTTTCTCTCTCTCCCTCTCTCTCTTCGCTCTGATTTTCTACCTTCTCTCTCTTTCCTTCCCTCCCTCTGTCTCCTCTCATATTCCTGTCTGTCTTTTTTCTCTCTGTTCTGTCTCTGTTCTTTTACAAATTGCATCTTGCCCTACAGACATTTGGTTTATCATGAAATCTCTTAGTCCATTTTGATGCTGAGTTTAGTCTGAATTTGTTACCACTTTCCACAATTGGTAGAACACTGCTATATATTTATATCCCATTAATGAATGCAGTCATTCTATAACTGTACTTCAGACTAATTTCCTGAGCATGATAATCTTCATATCCCATCCATCTGCAGAAGTAATTTTCATGACTTCATCTTTACTGACAGCTCACAGTATTCTAATGTGTAGATGTACCATGGAGTTCTTTAGCCAGTTTTCTGTTATTTAGCATTTAGCTTGTTTCCCGATTCTGGCTATCATGAATACAGCTGTGATAGATATAGAAGTGCAGATAGTGTTTCTGTTTGTTTTTGGGTATCCAGAATATATTCCAGAATTGTATTGCTGGGTCGAATAAGACTCTTAAGGTTTTGTAGGAATGTTCATATTGTTTTCCCAAGGACTGGACCAGTTGTACTTACAGCCAACAGTACCAAACGCCAACTACATGAAATCATTAATATGAGAGTAAAACCACACTCTGTGCTGCTGAGATCCATTACCTGAACTGTCGAGCTCCACATAATCATTAATAGTGAGTAAGTTTATGGTGTAAGCTTAATTTCTTCCATTCACTTAAAATAAACCATAACATTTACTGTGCTAAGTTCTAAAGATTCAAGTATTATCAGCTGACCCACAGAGCTGATGACTCTCTAGGGTTAAAGGCTGAAACAATAACAGTAGAAGAACACAATAGGTTGATAGAAAATGTAAAAGAGAAAGAGTGACCGAGATTCTACTGCCATACCATGACCGTGTGAACATTTTACTATGCAGTGGTCATGAAGGGTGGGAGATAGTAAGTTGTTGTGTGGATCAAATACTGCTGGGAGATCCTCTGTTTGGGGGCCCTGGAGACTCTGGATATTATGGAGTCAGTGCCTCAGTCTCACTTACCATAGTCTGTTACAGGCTACGGAACCATATTAACTCAGGTTATTTTACTTTACCTCCAGGTTGGCCCTGGACTTGATTGGCGGTAGTGTAGGTCACCCTCTCTGGTCCTCGGCATCCAGAGAAGTTGAAGGTTTGGATGAGATCCTCCAAGATCTCCTCAGCGGAAACCCTGAAAAACATGCCAGTCACTCAACAAAGGAGGTCCCAGCCATGTAATTTGCTACCATTTGTGGCCCCTGATCATCTGTAAGATCCCTCCAGAGAACAGACAGAGCACATGGCTCAGGGTTGACATATGGCTACATGAGCTTCTGTCCTCCCCACGCACATTCTGCCACCTGGGGACTAGATCCAATTGTTTTCAACACCCAAGTACCTGCTACTTCCAATGTTAGATATATCCTTTGTAACTGCCTTCTATTTCAACTCTAACACAGATCTCATCACCCCCCACTTTGTATGAACACACACACACAGACACACAAAGCACTAGATGTTTTCTGTGGGTTTCCTTAAGTGGGCCTAAAGATGCAGCGCTGGCCTGATTTGTTGCTCTGGGTTTCCCTCCCTTTCCCCCTCTGAATATCTTCTACCTAATGTTTCGTCGCTTTCTTGGCTCTGTCTATCTGAATCCACCATGTCTGGTTCACGGGCTCTCCTCTGCCCAGGGACTTTCAAGCTTGGGAAACGACAACGAAACATTTTTGAAGACCTGAGACTGCTCTAGCCACCGAGTGAGCAGAATGTTCCTTCCACTCACCAAAGTTCTAAAATTTATGACCTATGATAGCCAAGGAAGTGAGGTCATGGTTCTGTGATCTCATTTCCTTCCTTCAGTCACCCCCCCACAAAGAACCCATAAGGATTTTGACTGTTTTATCTCCCCTTCTATGCCACCTTCTATAAATGCAATTGGGTAATGTGACCTTACAAAACCCCATCGACTTAGATATAGGTCGTTGAATTCTTGGAGTACTTCTTCTTCTGGTCATAGAAGTGCCTCCAGAAAACTCATCGTGCTGCTCATATTTTCCTCAATCTCTGAACACGCGGAGAACATTTAGTTTCCAATCTTCTTTCAAGAATATCTTTAGAATTACAAAAATATTCAAGTACATACTGAACATCTGCTTTTACCAATTGAAGAAAGTAATACCTAATTTTTTCCATAACCAGTTTTAAAATCTAGTGCAGAGGAATGTTTTTGTATTTTCCTTTGTATCCCGTAACCCGAGGTTAAGCAGAAACACCTCAGGGGCTAACAAGGATTTTGTTGTACCATTGAAACTTCCTTCTAGGCCCTCTGTTATTCTGTTGCTTTATTTTTCCTTTTTCCTTTTCAAAAAATGAAAATAACCATGTGGGATACACACAAAGTCACTCTGATTTAGTTTCCGTCACACAATGTTGCAACACCCCACATCTCTCCAGATGTACATTTCTGCTACCAATATCTGATTTTCTTTCTCCTTCCTGCCGTTGCAACCAGCCTACTGCAGTTTCCATTTTATTCCTCTGCCTCCTGTCTCTGTGTCTGGCTGTCTGTCTTTTTCTCTGTTCCTTTTTGTCTCAAGTTTTAAATACTGTTACTTAAAGAGTATCATGCATATTACTTTGCCTGCTTTCAGCTCCCTCCTTTCAACTCAGTTCTTGCCAGGTTTCACTTCCAGCTATCATTGTCATAGTGGTCCTTCTCTGCTCTAACCTTTTCCACCCCTACCCCTTGTGGCAAGCTCTCTACACCAGCCATAACCACAGTCCTATCTTATGAGTCTGTTGAAGCGTTTTAAAGTTTTCATTGTAGTCCCATGAAAGCATTAAATCTGCCTTCCTACTGTCATTATTTCTCTAAGACAGAGGATTCTGCAGATATTAGATGGATAAGATTTTTGCATTGCATGTAGCTGGCACGCACATATGTTCCTACTGCACATTTCAGGACTAAGCCCTAAGATCTGTTGCATTATCCTTATCATCAACTCCCGTTCCTAAGATGCTAACAGTGAAATTTCTTAGTACTTGTTAGACTTGTTTTGTCTTTTCAAACTCTTACTACACTTACTGATTTATTATTATTTACAATTTTATCCTCAAATTTTATTTCCTCATTTATTTTATTTTTTCTCTTTGTTTGTAGACTAGAAATACTCTAAAAATATCTAGTGTAGAAATATTATTTCAATTGAAATCATTTGAAATCTTAGATATCTTTAAAATTAATAAATGAAATATCTGCTCTTTCCTTCATAAGTGCTGTATCTCGAAATAATACCCACCTTGTTCTTTTTATATTATTAATTAGTGGGTGAAAGCAATAATATTCAAATATTAGTAGACCATACAGGTTTTAGAATGTTTCCAATGATTTTATAGAATTTCTTATCAACTTTTATATATTATAATGTGGGCAGTTGTTGGGGCAGTGCTTGAGGAGTGGTTCTGAGGAGCATGTCCAGTGTTTCACATACTCCCCAGAGAACACCCCTTACATCACCAAATACATTTGAGATATATTTTCCAGATTTTTTTTTTTTGTTGAGGGAAGCCATTGCCCCTATGGATTGGATATAGGATTCCTCTCAGCTACTGAGGCTTTGTTGGAATGGACAAACATACCGAAGTAGATCTAACCTAGAATCCCCTCTATTAATAGATATTCTTAAAGGAGATCACATGGAGGATAGATCCAGCAATATGTTAAAGTGACCAAGGACCGGAGACATGCAAATGATCAAAGAGGGAAGTGGTATATAGACCTTGGTGAGAGACTATTATTAGAATAATATAAACCATAGACTGAGAGGGAATTCATGATGAAATCAAGGATCAATAGAAGATATCACATACAAAAAGGAGCATCCCTAAGATATTAAAAATATTATCCAGATGAAGCACTCGAGCCTGAAGACAATGGTGGGATATTGTGAAAGACTCAATGAAATCAAAGGCATCACCAAATGTTTTACCTGTCTAGACTCACATTCAGATTGAAAGAAAGATATACCACTTCATGGATAGGGGCTGTGGATGTGGAACATGGTGCTGGGCTCCTAGATTAGACTTTAAAGACTGAAAGTCCTTTGGAGATGGGCTAAATCCCCAAAGCACAACCAGATTATACAGGAAGATGGCCAAAAATCCATGACATTAATCTCTCTCAATGTCAATAGTCTAAAGGCACCAATTAAGAGATTTTGGATTTGCAAAATGGATGATAAAATATCAAACCAGCATTCTGAAAAAGCGGCTATATTGCCCTGATTGATGATTGGGATAAAACCCTGTCTCAAGTCAAAGGATTCTCTCGATGAAACAACTTACTTCCGAAAGGGCCAGTGTGACCATGCTGCTATCTGACAGCATAGAACATGTAAAGTAGATTTAGCGTAGTGCACTGGAAGAAGAGCGGGCGGAGTGTTTCATTTGACTTTATGCGTCTAACTTCAGAAACTTTTATTTACCATGCTCAGCGGCGCCTTACACAGTTATATTGACTATAGCCTTTGTTTCTGATTGTTGTACTGTTGTTTCTTATTCGTTTCTTTTCAGACCTATTAGCTGGGGAGGGAGTACAGCTTATTTGTGTAGTGATTTTACAATCTGCTGGCTTTTTCGTGTAGTTATTTATTCACAGGGTGGCCCCACGAGTAGAACTTAAAATTTTTCTAAAAGTATATTGTCATGTGATATTGAAATATGGTGGTTAGTTTTTTCCGATTTGGATGCTTCTGCTTTCCTTTTTTTTTCTTTGTATAAAATATTTTAATTACTCTAAGGGGATACACACAACTCAAAGTTGTCCTTTTATGCCTCTATTCTGATAATGTGAAATATACTCTTTAAGAAAAAGTTGCTTGCACGGAAACAATACTTAGTAGTCAATATAATGAAAGAATATCTTAAAATCTAGGGGTTATTACATAGCTTTTTGCTATGTTACTCAAAAAACATTTTTCATTTGAAAGAGAAATTATAGTTGTTGAAATGTTCAAATGGGTTGCAGCCTTCTTGAGAGAAAAAGCAAGGGATTCATGAAGAGTGTCTACCCTGAAAAAAAGGGAATTTAGACTTCTAGAACACGTAAGAATCATGTCTGAGAGTTGTACAGGAGAGTAGTGTTCTTTACATCTCTTAATCAAGATCTTTAGAAAATACAACTCTGAAGAGACCTGATTAAGTATTTACTCCTGACACCTATTTTTTTCTCACGAGAGTACAGGTTCACATCTATAGGATGCATGAGTAGAAAGACAAGTTAAAGATACAGTAAATTTGATTTCTAACTCTGTCCTACAAACATGGCCAACCACTGTCCAGTATATTGTATTGCAAATCATAATGCGAGAATGGGAGAGAGAGAGGGTTGTAGCAGTAAGTAGATCTGAAGATATACACAGGACGGTCTGATGTATGCTGCCTATTAACAGATACATGGGGTCTTCTGGCACACTGTCTCCCAATAGAGTTAGTATGTAGAATACCCTAGTGAGACTGTTAATCAAGCTGCAGCAACACAGACAAGGCTATCCTAGGTCATTTCTCTACACATTACTTGTTGGCTCTAATAGTGGCCCTAGATGGAGTCTCTTATGAATCAGACCTTGTCTTCTGCTGGAACTAAGAAAGAGCTTCAAGTTAACAAACTGTGCATTCTCTCTGCTTATCTCACCGCACGGACAGAGCACCACCTGCAGGTTTCTGGCTCCTGAGTGTTTTCCTACCTACCACCATAAATACTATGGTGAAGCAGTAAATGTCCATACAGTGTCAATTATGTAAGCTTAACTCTAATTTTACTGCCCGCTGTTGTGTTAGCATATAAGGAAGTTGGGAGTCTTTTGTTTAAGAGTCGGTTGCCCCGAAGTGAGAGACCCACCCACGCCAGACCACATGTCCCTTGGCAAAGTGGCCGCATGGCAGCCGCCATATATTTTTTAGGATACTGAGTTTTGCATAAGGTTCTTCCCATACTTTCACATTTATACGTAGTAGCAGTCATAGACATATTTTCACTGATGCCAGGTTAGCCACAAGCAAGGCAGCCAGAGCAAACCACACATCATGCAGTTAGTCATTCTCAACATCCAGACTCCACAGTTCCCCAGAACTCCATCAGAGAAAAACCTGATCTTACCCTTTAAGTTTCATCAGTAAATGCTCGGGTTGAGAGCCTTCTACGGAGAGACTATACCGCCTACAGGGTAAAGCCTGGCAAGCTACCGTGTTTTATTTACTTTTATGCCAAAGACTAGTAATTATTAGGGACCTCAGTTTTTAACCTGAAGAATAGTTTCTGTCCCTGTCCCTGCAGCAAGTAGATGCCCATAGGTTGCACTGCTTGTGACAAGACTAATGGAGATATTACTAGTGCCCTCCCGAGCAAGGCGATGAACAATGGGGAGACAGTCCAAGGTAAATGATTTTTCTTGGTCTCTATGTAAATCGTCTGGTTTTGGTGGACTAGATAAAAATATTCATTCTACTTTCCGCTTGATTTTAAAATCTTCTGGGCATGGGCCAGAGCAATAGTACATCAGGTAAGGCAATTACCTTGACATGCTACCAGGGTAAATTCAAGTATCCATATGATCTCAAAGTGCTGCCAGGAGTAATTTCTGTGGGTGCAGAGGTAGGATATTCTGAGTTGGATAGGTTATGAACTCTAATAAATTAATAAGAAATAACTTAACTAAATAAATAGAATCCTGTAGACAGATATTTACACGAAATTTACCAAACTTATTTCCTCATCAAGAAGGAGAATCAATCTAATTGTGCTTCCAAAATTCCTTCTACCCACTCTAATAGCGACTTGGTAGAAGGGACTGCTAATGAGGGGCTATTCAATCCAGTATCTCTTCTCAAATGAAAAACACATTGCTTAGTCCACAAGTAGAAATTCAAAAAATGAGTCAGATATCATTCCTTTTGTGAGTGTGTATGTTTATTTTAGTGTAGTGTTTTGGCCACACCGGGGAGATGTTATGGGGTCAGATTCTGGCTCTCATCTCAGGGAGAGTTAATCCTGGTGATGCTCAGAGGTTAAGAATGTTGGAGTTCTTCAAAACCCTGTTTGAATCATTGTGTACTAATACTGGTATAACAGCTTGAAGACAATCCTAGTTTGGATGACTATTAAGTTATCATTCATATCATGACTAAAGAAGCCTGAGGGAATGACTTCCTTATCCACTGTAAGGCCAGATCAACACATTTTGATAAATGATGGGTCTCTTTAGCTTTTTGCCTTGAGGCAGAGCCACTCTACCGATATCTGGTATTTGGTTCTCAATCGTGCAAAGGCAGCGTCATTGTAGAAGCAAACTTTTTTCCTTATCAGCTTCTGCCAGAGGATGGTAAAGAAAGAGTTTTATCAATCCATTAAAATAATATTACAATTTCTAGAAATCCTTTGCTGGTCCCGAGTGCAAGATATGCTGCAAAGACCGTGGGCTCAATATGCATTTACCTTTTTCAAATCAGTCAACATTCTCCATTTTTCTGGTTTCTTTTATTACAACCATTAGGAGTTCAGAACATGTGGGATCAGATAGGCTTGCCTTGTGAGCTCCCCAGGAGCTGCTTTTAACAGTCTTATAATGATAGTTTCCAGCCATTACAGAATACAGCCTCTCCAGAAGTAAAGGATACAGGGCAGCAGGAATAGGGAATGGAGTGGAAATTTTGGACTGGGCAACTCTCTGATGCTCACCTGGCCAGACCCCTCGTGGGATCTCAAGATGTCCTTGGCATTGGGCCATACATATAATCCATGCTTAGTTGCCTCAGAAGTACCCATGAGCCATTAAGCACTTCACAGAACCAGAACCGCAGGTTAGAGCCCCAATCAGACCCCCATAGCTGAAGCCGTGGGGCCTCATTCAATCATTCACACATTGAGCACACATTCACACGAGCAGAGAGTTGAGAACTGCACTAGTTATCCGTCCTGACCTGAGTTTTCCGACACTTTAGACTGCAAATGGCAAGCAGGCACGACACCGATCACCCACACCGAGGACTCCAAGAGATGGATATGCAAAAGCAAGGGGGTATGTACCAAGCATGCTGGGGGCCCCAGCATAACCACTGGCAGGCTAGAGGCTAAAAGGCCTGAATTGAGTTGCAGCACAGTTTTATAGCACTCTGAAACAAAGAGCTTTTGCAATATAGCGAAACTCTTAGGAGATTGGGGAGAGACTTGAGATTTACTGCAGGAACTCCCAAGATGTCACTGATGGTTAAAGTGTTGGGGAGTGCTTCAGAGAATATTTTGAGAGTCACTTCCCAGGTATCTGGTTGTCAATCATATTAACTCAGGCAATTAGGAGACTTGAAATTTACTGGGAGTCACCTCCATTAGGTATCTGGTTAACAAGCCTTGCAAAAGCCCAATTAGCATTCCTTTTCATTGTATCCTGTTAACTCTTTGTGGTCTGGTTTTTTGGGCCTCCCTTTTCAATATTACTATACTCTGGGACCACAGTTCCATGCCGATGGACTGAGTAGATTTCACACCTGGATATGAGCTGAGAGAGTGGCATCTTGTACTCCCTACAAACCTCAATAAAGCTTTGGTTACCGTGTGGATATGGACGAATGTGCTGAATCCTTTCTGGAAGCCTGCTTGCTCGCATGGTTGTCCTTCATCTAGTGTTCTGCTAATCCTGTTCAAGATGACTCGTGTAAGCATGCCTGTAGATGACGGACAACAGGCGAATGGGGCGATAGTTACCAGTGTACGTGAATGTCTCCCTTCTTGAACCGTAGAACTGTCCTGCTGGTTTTCCATTGGGAGGGCACCTTGCATTGGACAGGTAGCATGTGAAGAGCCGAGCTAGTGTATCGATGAGTACTGACGGCAGATTCTTCAGGTGTTCAGGTCTGACTTTGTCTGGGCCTGGTGCTGTTCCCTTCTTTACCAACGAGATGGCATGTTGGATTTCAGAAGGGAGAATGTTGGGAATGACATATCCATCCTGTGGATTGGGTATGTGGGCAGGTGGATGTGGCTATCAAATAGGTTTGAGTAGAAGTCATGGATAATCTTCTCCATTGCCTTTATGCCAGATGTGATGGGACCATTAGGGCATCAGAGGGCAGTCATCTTGGTCAGTCATCTTGGTCTTATAGTTGGCGAAGGACAGGAGGCGGTGCGAATGCTTTCCCGGCTTCTGCTGCATCTTCCAGTATTTCGACTGGATCCCACGGGATGTCAAAAGATCACATGGCTGCCCACCTACAAGATGGTCTGACTTCCTTGTCAAGACCCTGAAGGAATGGTTTGAGGCTCTTCATATTCCTGAATCAACCAGATGCCATTGGGCTACATTGGCACGTGATAGGGTCCAATGGAAATGTTACAAATCGAGCAAATCGATGAATAACTGATTCAAGTGATCAAATGATCAAGTGATCAAGTGATATGGGCTGAGGGCAAGAGGCAACAGTAGCCACGACCATAATTTGGATTCTTGAGCCTTATTTGTTGACCTCATGAGTAGTCTGACATGGATGAAAAAAAATATTGTGTGAGCACCGCCATGAGACATACCTGCCTGGAGAAAAGGGCACGTAAATAAGAGATGACTCAGCAAATCTAAGCCAGACCCAGACCAGGGTGTCCACAGCGGCCACCAAGGAGGAGCAGGGGCATGTTTGACTATCAGCAGGAAAGAGCTCTTTAAGAGGAAGAATGCAGACCTGATCCTCTGACTAGGATATCGTAACTGCTGTCTTCTGCTTCTGTATGTCATTCTGCCTTGCTCTAGATAAGATCAAGAGTGTGGGTATGTATCATTAAGGTTGTGGGCAAGAATGTATAAAAACAGTGTCTTAAGACAGAATGGGGGTCATTGGATCTCTTTGGACTCAAGGGGTCCTCAGTGCTCCCTCAAGAGCTGAGCTAATGAACTTTCCTTTATCAACATTTCTGTCTCTGGAGACATTGTAGCAAGCTGATGGTCTAACATTAGAAATAGTTCTGTGTATTCACCATTGCTCCAATAGAACTAGTCCCTATAAATTAATAGCTAGTGGGATTTATTAAAAATAGTAATTTTCCTAATAGCACCTAATGTAATGGACTTTTTCAAGAGGTTATCCTTCGTGGATAAGAAGCAGAGATTATTACAAGACCCTGGTGGGGCAACATTCTGCCACCAAGCATCAGCCATATGCATTGAAGGTTTCCATACACTATTCATCTTGTCTCTCTCCTTTACTTATCTAGTACCCAGCAACTGCAATAGGGCCTGTTTCAGTACAGGCAGGGCAAGTGCCTTATCGGCTGTACTCTCTTCAGCCCTTACATATGCCTGAAATTCTATAGCAGTGTTAAACAATGATCATACAGAGGCGACATCTCAATGAAGCCAAGCTCTCTTGAATGAAACAGATAAAACTGCAGCAATTTATGTACCGTGAATCAGAAGATGTTAAGCCTAACATCCAGTTATTGGGTGAGGCATGGGGTTCCAGGCTGGATTAAGGAAATGCTCTTCACAGGAAAGAAAGTCGTGATTTTTTTACCCAAGATTTCCCAGGTCTGTTCCTGACCTCTCAATGAAGAAATTCAGGGGCCAGAGCTATAGCACAATGGGGGAGGGCATTTGCCTTGCATGCAACCGGCCCTGGTTTGATCTCTGGACTCCCACATGGTACCCAGAGAACCACCAAGAGTAATTTCTGAGTGCAGAGGCAGAAGTAACCTCTGAGCAATGCCAGGTGTTAACCAAAAGCAAAAAAATAAAACTTAATAAAACGCAGTGAAGAGTTTTTAGAAGGAAATGCACAGTGAAGTAATAACTTTTTATTTAGGTATTATAAAGAAGGAGAGACTGATTTTGAATTCAATAGAATAAGTGGGTTTATCCAGAGGGGTGGAACTGAGGGTAGAAATATCACCTGGAAATATAGGGCATGACTCTAGAATGGGATGACGTCCTTGCCTTTGTCAAGTTGGTGCTGTAGGTTTATCTCCAAAACTACACCCATAGGGACATGGGTCTTTGTTCGTAGACTCACTTTTGTGGGCTGAGCATTGCGAAGGAAAAATACCATTGAACATTTCCTGATTCACCTTCATGTCTCTATCACAAACCTTTTCCCTCTTGGGCCTTCTATCTGGAGGGTTGCCAAGCCTTCACTGTGCCTTTTTGTATTTTTTTTTTTTTTTTCATTTTGGGGTGACACCTGATGATGCTCAGGAGATACTTCTGGCTCTTTACTCAGTAATTACTCTTGTTACTGCTTGGGGACTGTGAATTGGGGGTTGCAACCTTTGTGGAACCGCATGCAATGCAAATACCCTACCCATGGTATTATAAGTCCGGCCCCAGTCAGAGTCTTAGAAGATCTCAGTTCCTGTGTCCACTAAGTGCACCAGGCCAGACTGCTTTTTGGCTACTGTAGGGTTTGACCTAGTGAGTCACTTCTTTAGATATACTTTTTGTTGTATTTCTTTACTGTCTTATGGGCCACACCCAGTGATGCTCAGGGTTTATGCCTGGCTCTGCATCTAGGAATCATTCCTACAGGGAATGAGGGACCATATCGTTGACAGTGTACAAGACAAGAGACCATATCAGGTTGACCCTGTAAGGCAAGCACCTATTGCTGTGTGATTGCTCCAGAGACCCATTTAGTTTATTCAGCATCTGAAGAACACATTGCCAGCCTCTCTCCACCTACTTGCCTGCCTGCTTCGCTGTTTTATTGTGTTAATTGTTCATTTAATGAATATTATACAAATCCTAGACAGCTTGAAAATGTTTATTCTGGACCAGACTAATGACTGCATCCCACAGAAATAGTTTCTACATGAACCTTAGTAAGTGTTCCAGTTGCATGAGAAGATAAATGAATAAAGCAAAATGAATAAAGCAAAGACTTCATTTTTAATAAAAAGTAAACCAAATAAAGGTGAACAAAGCAAAACCCCATTTAAGTTTCTGGGATATATCAACAAAATTGTAAGTACGAATGTCTAAGAAAAAAAATCCATTTTTACCATTAAGAAGTTTCCTGAGAAGCCAGTCCATATTTTCAGATTATGTAGACGAACACTTTTACGCCTTTCTCTAGGATGCTGTCTCCTGGGAAACAGAGACATTCTGAGCATTTCTCAGGCTCTACTTGGCTGTACTTCAAATCCACTTCGCAGTAAGAAGTCCTTCTGCAGGTTTCCTGACATTGGGTATGAATCCCGAGGCAGTTCCGTGGTGAACTCTCGCAGAACCTTTTATCCCAGTTCCTGTTTTCAACCATCTCTGGGTCTGAAAGCTCCAAAACAGCTGAGCCAGAGTCAATAAAAAAACACCACGCAGGCAGGGGAGCCGGCGCAGAGGATTGTGGGAAATGTAGTCCGCTCGGAACCGCGGGGCCTCAGGCGCTCTGTGACTACTTCCGGATTCCTCTGTACTGTCCGGAAAAGCAGCGCCTTTGCCACCGGAACTTCCTTCTTTTGGCATCCCTGTGGGCTGTCCCCTGCACTTGTTCCAACTGGGGAAGGTTCCCTCAGGTCCTTTGCGACGCCGAAGGAGGGTCTGAGGCGCCGGACGCGGCTGGGAAGAAGCGGGAGCCGGTGAGGCGCCGGGAGCGCGTCCTGAGGCTGACGGGAACCGGGGCTCTGAAACGAGGAGTGGGAGGGCAGAGCCGGTGAGCGGAGCGGGTCAAGGGGAGAAGTGGGGGTCCCGGGAGCCAGTGCGACCCCCTGCCCCGGCTTCCCGTGTCTCCGACCGTGCCGGGTGGGTCAGGACTGAGGAAGTGTCGGGAGCGCTGCGCGCATGGAGCCCGGGTCCAGCAGCCCCGCAGGACGGTCCCTAGCTGCAGCCGCGGTCACTGGGTCTCACGACTGGGGTCGGGTCCCAGCCTCACCCGAGCCTCCCCGTGTGCGGCCCGGTCGGGAGGGAGGGATTGTAGTTTAGGGAAGGGAAGTCCGCCCTCACTCTGCCCACGTGGCCCCGGGTTTCCACCGCTCCTTGGAGAGAAGAATTTCAGGGCCCGGAGAGTGACACCAGTAACTCGAGGCTTGCCTTGTTGGGTCCTGGTCATCCCGTGCTGTCCCGAGTCCCCAGGACTGATTTCTGAGTGCAGAGCTAGGAGAAAGCCCTGAACGCTGCTGGGTGTGCCCCCAAAATAAAAGCAACGGGGGAATGCAGGGTGGGGCGGCTGTGCTTGCCTTGCATGCGGGACCCGCGTTCCGTACCCAGCTGGTTCAGTCCCGGGATCCCATATGGTCCCCTGAGCACCGCCAGGAGTAAATCCTGAGTGCAGAGCTAGGTGTAACCCCTGAGTATCGCCTGGTGTGACCAAAAGGGGAAAGAAAAAATCACGAGGAAAGGAGCAGGGAAATAAAGTAGTTTATTTGGTGTGTAAGAAAGGGAGGGTACCAGTTTCTCAGGAGGATGCAGACTTCTCCAAAGGGCCTAGAGAGCCACCTGTTGTTGTAGCGCTTTACTAGTTGGTGGTCACCAATCTGCCAGCCTTGGAGCTTACAGTTTAGAGCAGAGTTTTTGTTATAGTGTTGTGCCTGCAGAGAACAATGAACTCGTGTTGTCCTGCTTCCCTGTTATGGATTTTTGTTCCTGCTGAAGTTTCTCCTGTCCCTGTGGGGCTTCAGCTTTCTCTGGGCTCGTCCTATTTCATTCCCTGCCTCATCAGTGCTTGGTTCCTTCTTTTCCTAAGTTGAAGTTTCCTTTCGGCTTCTGGGCTAGTGACAGTGTCATTTCTTCAGATCATATCTTGGTTTTATTCCTTGAGAGCATTGCCGGTAGCCCCACATGCACCTGCTTCTATTGCAGATGAGTGACTGAAGCAGCATCCTGAGCGCCCAGGTTACAAGTTTGGGGCAATATAAAGTTTTGTAAGGGGATATAAGGGAAGTTGTGAGGTTGGAGGAGGAGCCTCAGCACTTCAGGATCTGAGTGTGGAGGATCAGATTGAAGCCAGGTGGGAGCTGAGTGTAGGGGTGGGTATGCAGGACAACCCTGGAGTGGGGTCACATCAGGTAAGGGATGAGAACAGTGTGTGAGGGGAGCTGAGTGCAGGTGTGCCTGTGCAGGTGGAATCAAGCTCTGGGACACCTAGTGGGAGGAAGCGGAAACACCGGCTGTGAGGAGATGCAGGGGAAGAGTACCTTTGTTCCTAGTCTGAAGTGCTGTGGCAGTTTACCAACGTGGCAGCATAACTCAGGCCTATGGGCTGCTGAAACACTCAAGGAGAGAAGTCATAGACTTGAGTGCCTGCTGTTTGGGCTCTTTTCTGTTAGTCTCTTAAGATGAATATCAGTGTCCAGGAACACCCCCAACTTCTGAAATCTGGTTTTCTAAACTGTCACCACAAGATGATAGGGCTGGGAGCCACATCCATGGCCCTAGACTGGTCCCCAGAGAGAACCACACTTGCCTTTACCCAGGGACCTCCGCTCACCTCTCCTGCATGTCCAGACACTCCACGGTGTGAAATAAAGTGATGAAAGACACCTCGGGCTCCAGGGTGTACTTGGCTGTGGGTTCCTGGAGCAGCTCAATCTCCTTGAGAATGTGGTTTTCCTGGGATGAGAGGGAAGAACAGATCGACCGAGCCCGGGGGTGTGATGATAAGGGCCCTGAGTGGGGAGGAGAGAGCAGGGCCTGGGATGGGGATGCTGTCCCCATGGGATCTGGGAATGGGGAAATGACTCCATCCAGGAGCACATCCCTGATGTATTTCCCTGGCCCGCTGCCATGTGAAAGTGCCTCCCAGATCTGAAGGTCCGCCCGAGGCCCGGTGATGCAGACAGAATGTTCCTAGCAGGACAGTGCCTGTTTGTTTCTTTCTTGATTTTTTGGGAGAGGAGGTTCTAGCACCTGGCTGTGCTGCTGGTGACTCCTGATGGGGTTCATCGACCATGTGTGGTGCTTGGGGATTAAGCGCCTTCAGCCACGTTCCAAGCAAGTCCATTCCCATTGTACTTTCTCTGGCTCCAGTGTCTGATTCTGGTACCCTTCCCACCCTGCAGGAAGATACAACTGCTCACCTTCAATTTCCTCTGCTTCTTGGTGTCATCTCCCTGGAAGGGACAGGCGGAGCATGAAGAAGAGCTCCTGAGCCCACCAGCCCTCTGGGCCCTCCCCCCAAATTCAACACTACCACCAAAAGCCATGGGGGGCACAGCTGAGTGAAAGCAGGTGAGAACCCTCACGCCTGACTGAGTCCCGGAGAAGGGGCCTGGAGGATGTAGAGGGACATCACACACTCATCCCCTCTGGGGTCACTGGGAGATAGAGAATTCATCATACATGAGCGTGGTACACATGTGTGCTTTCCTGCCTTCCCAGTCCCCACTTGGGCAGGACTGAGGAGGTACTGAGGCAGCACCAAAAAACTCCTGTTTCAGTCGGTTGGGCTGCAGCTTCAGGGGCCCTGGGGTCAGTGACTCGGTGTCGGGCGTCTCTGCTCGAGCCTCCCTCTTGTGCACAGCCCAAGCTCACACAGACTGCGAAGACTTTTCGGAGAGGATTCGCTGAGATTTTGCATCAGAGCTGTGATTTTGTCCCCGAAAACCTCCACACTAGATTCCCAGCCCAGCCTTCTTACCTCCAGATCGTCCTCCATGGCTACATGTAGCATAAGTAGTTCCATGAGGATCTTGCCCAGGAAGGGCACCACACCCTGGGGAAATGGAGCATTACTGGCAGGAGACTCACGCTTATGTTCCCCCACAAATGTGCCCTCGTGTGGCTTGTCCTGCTCTCTCCAGGGCGGCTGAATGTTTCTTCCTCCTGGCACAATCAGCTGACCAGCACCTGTCTCTGCTTCTCTGTTGTCCCGCCATGTCCTGCAGAACCTCATATTCTGCTCCTCGGACAGACTCTGCTTCTGCTTAGTCACTGCTGAGCAGATTCTTCCCCCTCGCTCAAAACCATCCTGTGGGTTTCACATAACACTGGGTACATAGGAGATAAAGACCTTAGGATGTCCAGGAGATAGGTACCCTCCCAAGATCAGAAACGCCCTCCCAAAATCAGAAGCGCCCTCCCAAGATCAGAAGCACTGGGGCTGGAGTGATAGTTCAGCGGGGAGAGTGTTTGCCTTGCATGCGGCCTACTTTAGGAGAGTGATCTACCTACCTTGAGACATTCTGCCATGTTTTATCCAATCTCTGCATGGCGGTGCTCTGCAGCGCTGAGCGATGGCATGGAGAGCAGAGAAGCTACGCCAGACGATGGCACTCCTGGGCACTGAAGAGGAGTTGCTGGCAGCTGGAGATTGAGACCTGTTGGTTCGAGCTTCCTTTCCCCTGGGTAACAGAATCCCTTGAGGCAGGACAGAATGCCTTGGGGAGGTCATCCTTGGTGCACAGTTGTGGGAAGGAGGATTTCAGCTCCACCCAGGAGACAGTGTGCAGGAAATGAGCATTCAACAGACACCAGCAGCTCAATCCAGTGTGGCCTTGGATGGCAGGGCTATGCACCAAGCAGAGCTGATTCCACAGCCTCCCTACTGACCAAGGAGAAGAGGCTGAGCCCACACTCTGGGGCTGCCTTCTGGGGTCCTTGCCCTACCTTAGCGACCTTAATCCAGTGCTTCAAAAAGTCGAGCTCTGTCCCTGGCCGTCTTGGATTGGTCTCCCAGGCACGAGGTGATGACAGATCTGACAACATTGTGGAAATGTCTGACGGTGGCCTGGACGGTGCAGGCCACAAACTTGCTGTCTTCCTTCTTTCTTTGCTGGGACCATAAGGCTCCCAGGCAATGGTGAGGAACAACCTCCTTGAACAGCTCCTGGAGGAGACAGGGAGAGTGTCACCTTGAAAGGCCACACCCCACTACAGTGTGGCAGTTGGGGAGGGATGGTGGTCTGGGCCTTGAGTGAGTGCCTGGAATGGTGTCTGAAGTTGTGCCCAGCAGCTGTGTCCTGTAGTTGTGGTCAGCAGCACGTGGGACCCTGACCTGATGGGAGACACACTTGCTCTGTTAAGTTCTCAGACTCTTATCTTCTGTACAGGGACACACTGGGATATACCTCACAGACCTCCTACCACACTGATCCTCTGTGGTCAATCCTTCTCAGAGCACTCAGGAGAGATCTCGGGTACCTTCGGCTTCTTTGCTGTCTCCCTTTCAGTGACATCCACATCAAGGCTTTGTATGTGCTGTGGCTGCCTACTTTGGGCACTTTTGTGAGTGGCACAGCACCATGTTCCCCCCACTCTTTCTCTTTAGCTGCTCTTCTACAGAAGGCCTGAGTGAACATGCAAGATATCCTGGGAAGAGGCAAGCGTGCAACAGTATCAGAAACCAAGATAGGATTTCTCTCAGGCAGTACCCATGTGTGCCTTCCCCGACACTCCAACACTCACCTGTGAGACGTCCTGAACAGAAACTCTGGGTGGGTTTTGAAGATCAGCTGAAGGTAGAGACCCAGCTGAGGGTAAGGCGAATCTCCCTTCTACATCCTGATTGCAAGGAAAACGGTACTATATCTGTAGCTCCTGCCTGGATGGTTTGGTCTGTTCAGGGCTCAGCTGCACATGTGTTTAACGCACTGTCAACTTGTGTGGAAAAGAGGGTGTCATGAGTGGAATGGCAGAGGAAACCTTCCAATCGGGCTTCTGGCTAAAGTTCTAGAGTTCCCATAGTTCTGAAATTTGGCGAGTTCACACATGTTCCAGATGGAGAGAACCGTGCAGTCCCTGCTCATCGAAAGAGAATCTTTTCACTAAATTTGTTTTAGCTGGGGCTCATTTAACACTCAGATATATTCTTGTATATCTAAATTCTCAACGAATGGATATGAGTCACCAATAGTTTTTTATTATACTACCGTGAGATGTACAATTACAAAGACGTTCATTATTCGGTCTCAGCTACACCGTGTTCCAGCACCGTTCCCTCCACCAGTCACTCCTTCCCACCACCATGTCCCCACATTCCCTCCCACATCCCCAAGCCTGTCCTTATAGCAGGCACTTTACCTTTTCCTCTCTCTCTCTCTCTCTCTCTCTCTCTCTCTCTCTCTTTCTCTCTCCCTCTCTCTCTCAGATTTTCTCTCCTCTCTCTTTCCCTCCCTCCCTCCACCTCTCTCTCATATTCCTCTCTCTTTCTTTCTCTCTGTCCTCACTCTCTGTTCTCTTACAAATTGTATCTTGCTCTACAGACATTTAGGGTTTATCATGTAAATTTCTTAGTACATTTTCAATGCTGAGTTCTAGTTGGTGTTACCACTTCCCACAATTATTAGAACACTGGTATATATTTCACTTGATCACTTGATCACTTGACATCCCATTATTCATCGATTTGCTCAAGCCGGCAACAGTAATATTTCCATTTGGCCCTATCACGTGCCAGTGTAGCCCAGTGGCATCTGGTTGCTTCAGAAATACAAAGAGCCTCAAACTGCTCGTTCAGTGTCTTGATGAAGAAGTCTGACCATCTTGTAGGTGGGCGGCCACATGATCTTTTCACATCCTGTCGGATCCACTTCGGTAACAGCTGTAGTCCAGCAGTCGTTTCCAAATCGCATTACATGTCCAGCCCATCTGATTTTCGTAGCCTTGGCAAGCGACACAGCGTCCCCTATCTCTGGAACAGCAATGGAGGTCGGAGCTCCAGATTCCGTCTCTTATTTGAAAGAGGCGTGATATTCCAAGCATAGATCTTTCAATTCTCTTTGGGAGACCCGTATACCATTCTCATCCTGCTTTCGTAGAGCCCAGGTCTCTGAGGCGTAAGTTAATGCAGGGAGAATGGTGGAGTCAAAGAGATGTGCCCTGAGCCGGAGATTCTTTGCTCTTTTTGGCTATTTCTTTGATGTTTTTGAAGGCAGTCCATGTCACTCTCTTCCTCCTGCGCAGCTAAGGTTTTAGGTTGTTTATCATGTTGACTTATCGACGTAGATACACATAACTGCTGCATTCAGAGATGTTTGTTCCATTGAGAGTGAATGAGGCCTCCGGAACTAGTTCATTTTTTTTCATGAACATAGTTTTGTTGAGATTCAGCTGTAGACCTATCTTTCCACATTCTCGGTCAAAGTCAGCCAGCATTTGTGCCGCTTGGCTAGTGTTTGGTGTTATTAGATCAATGTCATCAGTGAAGCGGGGCGGTGTAGTTGCCGACCGTCTATCTTCACTCCCATTCAAATGGTATATATTTATATCCCATTAATGAATGCAGTCATTCTATATCTGTACTTCAGACTAATTTCCCTGAGCATGATAATCTCCCTATCCATCCAATTGTAGGTAAATTTCATGACTTCATCTTTACTAACAGCTCACAGTATTCTATTGTGTAGAAGTACCATAGTTTTTTTAGTCAGTTTTCGTTCTAATGCATTTAGATTGTTTCCTGATTCTGGCTGTCGTGAATGCAGCTGCAATGAATATAGAAGTGCAGAGAGTGTTTCTGTTGTTTGTTTTTGGGTGTCCAGAATATATACTCAGGAGTAGTAATGCTGGGTCAAATGGGACCTTAATGTCTAGGTTTTGTAGGAATGTTCATATTGTTTTCCCAAGGACTGGACCAGTAGGCACTTCCACCAATAGTGGATGAGAGTCCCTTTCTCCCAGCATCTACACGGGCAATGGTTGTTCTTGCTCTTTTGGACATGTGCCAATCTTTGAGATGTGAGAGGTTACCTCTTTGTTGTTTTGATTTGCATCTCCCTCATGCTTAATGATGAAGAACACTTTTTCATATGCCGTTTGGCCATTTAAATTTCTTCTTTTTTGGAATTTCTTCTGTCCATTTTTTGATGGGTTTGGCTCTTTGCTTAATGTACAGTTTTTACCAGTGCCTGATATATCATGGATATTAACCCCCTTCTCAGATGGGCTTTGGGTGAGTATTCTTTCCCAGTCTTTGGGCTGTCTCAGTAACTTGGTCACCATTTTTTGAAGTACAGAAGCTTTTCAGTTTTATATAATGTCATTTGTTTATCTTTGCTTCCATTTTTTTTGTCAGTGGTTTTTCATCTTTGAAGATGCTTTAGTTTCAATATGGTAGAGCATTTTTCCTATGTTTTCTTTAATGTACTTTATACATTCATGTCTGATGTTGAGATCTTTAATCCATTTTTAAAAATTTTTTATTATACCACAGTGAAACATACAATTACAAAGTGTTTATAATTGGTTCTTGGTAATACAGTATACCATCACCCATCCCTCCACCAGTGCCCCATTTCCACCACCAATGTACCCCACCCTTCCGCCCACCCCCATGCTACTTAATAGCAGGTACCCCAGTTTCCTCTCTTTCTCTCTCTGTCTCTCTCTGTCTCTACATCTCTCTCCCTCTTATTTTACACATTGTGGCTAGCCCTGCAGGTATTTAGAGTTTATCACTTAAGTCTCTTTGTGTATATTCAATGGTGAGTTTTAATCTGCCATTACCATTTCCCACATTTAGTAAAACACTGGTATCTATTTATGTCGTATTAATGAATGCAGTCATTCTATATCTGTCCTTTTCCTTCTGACTAATTTCACTCAGCATGATAGTCTCCATGTCCATCCATTTGCAGGTAAATTTCATAATTTCATTTTTTCTGACAGCCGCATAGTATTCCATAGTGTAGATGAACCACAGGTCCTTTAGCCAGTCCTCTGTTCTCGGGCATTTAGGTTGTTTCCAGATTCTAGCTATAGTGAATAGCGCAGAGATGAATAAAGAAGTACAGATAGTGTTTCTGCTATGTGTTTTTTGGTCTCTCGGGTATATTCCCAGGAGTGCTATTGCTGTATCAAATGGGAGCTCAATGTCTAGTTTTCGGAGGAATGCCCATATTGTTTTCCAAAAGGACTGGACCAGTCGGCACTCCCACCAACAGTGGATCAGAGTCCCTTTTTCCCCACATCCACGCCAGCACCGGTTGTTCTTGCTGTTTTGGATGTGTGCCAGTCTCTGTGGTGTGAGATGGTACCTCATTGTTGTTTTGATTAGCATCTCCCTGATGATTAAAGATGAAGAACACTTTTTCATATGCCTTTTGGCCATTCGAATTTCTTCTTTTTGGAAGCTTCTGTTCATTTTTTCTCCCCATTTTTTGATGGGGTTGGCTGTTTTTTTCTTGTGGAGTGCTACCAGTGCCTGATATATCCTGGATATTAAGCCCTGGTCAGATGGGTATTGGGTGAATATCCTTTCCCACTCTGTGGATTGTCTTTGTATCTTGGTCACCGTTTCTTTTGAGGTGCAGAAGCTTTTTAGTTTTATATAATCCCATTTGTTTATCTCTGCTTCCATTTGCTTGGTCAGTGGTGTGTCCTCTTTAAAGATACTTTTCGTTTCGATGTCGTAGAGCGTTTCTCCTATGTTTTCTTCGATGTACCTTATAGATTCATGTCTGATGTTGAGATCTAGAATCCATTTTGATCTGACTTTTGTACATGGCGTTAGAAGGAGGTCTAAGTTCATTTTTTACATGTAGCTGCCCAGTTTCCCAGCACCATTTGTTGAAGAGGCTTTCTTTGCTCCACTTAATATTTTTTTGCTCCTTTATCGAAGATTAAGTGGTTGTATATTTGAGAATGTGTTTCAGGATACTGAGTTCTATTCCATAGGTCTACAGGTCTGTCTCTATACCAATACCACACTGTCTTAATTACAACTGCTCTGTAGTAGAGCTTGAGGTTGGGGAAAGTGATACCTCCCATCTTCTTTTTCCCAAGGATTGCTTTAGCTATTCGTGGGGTTTTATTATTCCATACAAATTTCAGGAGTGTTTGTTCAATTTCTTTGAAGAACATCATGGGTATCTTTATAGGGACCGCATTGAATCTGTATAAAGCTCTAGGGAGTATTACCATTTTGATAATGTTAATCCTTCCGATCCATGAGTAGGGAATATGTCTCCATTTCCTCAGGTCTTCTTTTATTTCCTGAAGTAACGTTTTGTAGTTTTCTTTGTAGAGATCCTTTACATTCTTTGTCAAACTGATTCCTAGGTATTTGATTTTCTGCGGCGCAATTGTGAATGGGATAATTTCTTTAATGTCCCTTTCTTCTCTTTCGCTGTTTGCATATAGGAAGGCCATTGACTTTTGGGTATTGATATTGTACCCTGCTACTCTGCTATAGGAATGTATTATTTCTAGGAGCCTCTTGGTAGAGAGTTTCGGGTTTTCCAGGTATAATATCATGTCATGTGCAAATAGTGATAACTTGGCTTCTTCCCTTCCTATCTGGATGCCCTTAATGTCTTTTTTTCTTCCCTGATTGCTATGGCAAGTACTTCCAGTACTATATTGAATAGAAGTGGTGAGAGTGGGCAGCCTTGTCTTGTCCCTGATCTTAAGGGGAAGGCTTTCAGTTTTTCCCCATTGAGAATGATGCTCGCTGTGGGCTTGTAGTAGATGGCCTGGATTATCTTGAGGAAGGTTCCTTCAATCCCCATTTTACGGAGAGCTTTCATCATGAACGGGTGTTGAATCTTGTCAAATGCCTTCTCTGCATCTATTGATATGATCATATGGTTTTTATTTTTCTTTTTGTTGATATGATGTATTATGTTGATTGACTTGCGGATGTTGAACCATCCTTGCATTCCCGGGATGAATCCCACTTGGTCATGGTGTATAATCTTTTGATGACTCTTTGGATTCTATTTGGTAGTATTTTGTTGAAGATCTTAGCATCTGTATTCATCAGGGAGATTGGTCTGTAGTTTTCCTTTTTTGTGGCATCTTTGTCTGCTTTGGGTATCAGGCTGATATGTGCCTCGTAAAAGCTATTTGGGAGTGTTTCTGTTTCTTCAATTTGCCGGAAGAGCTTAAAAAGAATTGGGAGTAGGTCCTCTTTAAAGGTTTTGTAGAATTCACTGGTGAATCCATCTGGACCTGGGCTTTTGTGTTTGGGGAGACTTTTGATTACCGATTCTATTTCCTCAATGGAAATTGGTTTGTTGAGGTATTCCAAATCTTCTTGTTGCAGACTTGGGAAGCTAAAGGAATTCAGGAATTTGTCCATTTCTTCTAGGTTTTCTTGTATTGTGGCGTACAGGCTCTCATAGTAATCTCTGACAATCTTTTGAATTTCTGTGGTGTCTGTTGTGATGTCCCCGTTTTCATTTCTGATTCCATTTATTTGGGTTCTCTCTTTTCCTTTTCTTACAAGTCTTGCAAGTGGTTTGTCAATCTTGTTTATTTTTTCAAAGAACCAGCTTTTGGTTTCGTTGATCTTCTGGATTGTTTTTGGACATTCCATCTCATTGATTTCTGCTCTAAGTTTTATTATTTCTTTCTTTCTGCTTGGGTTGGGCTCCTTTTTGTTGATCACTCTCTAAGATCTTAAGTTGTGAAGTCAGACTGTTTATGATGGCCTTTTCTTCTTTTCTGATGAATGCTTGAAGAGCTATGAACTTGCCTCTTAACACTGCTTTCGCTGTATCCCACAAGTTCTGGTAATTCGTGTCTTCAGTCTCATTTGTTTTCAAGAATCTTTGGATTTCCTCTTTGATTTCTTTTATGACTTGCTGGTTGTTCAGCAGTGAGCTGTTTAGTTTCCAGGTACTTGGTATTGGTCTCCATTTTTGTGTACAATTAACTTCTATTTTCAGTGCCTCATGGTCTGAAAAAATAGTTGGCACAATTTCTATCTTCTTGATTTTATGGAGGTCTGATTTATGGCTCAGCTTGTGATCTATTTTGGAATATGTTCCATGTGCACTGGAGAAGAAAGTCTATTCAGCTTTTTGGGATGAAATGCCCTGTATAGGTCTACCAGCCCTCTTTCTTCCATCTCTTCTTTAAGGGCCAGTATTTCCTTGGTAAGTTTCAATCTTGTTGATCTATCCAGGGTTGATAGAGCAGTGTTGAAGTCTCCAACTACAATTGTGTTGCTGTCAATGTCTTCTTTGAAGTCTATTAGTAGTTGTTTTAGGTATTTTGCTGGCCCCTCATTGGGTGCATATATGTTTAATAGCGTGATTTCTTCCTGATATATGCATCCCTTGACTATTAAGAAGTGACCTTCACTGTCCCTTCTGACCTTCTTCAGCCTGAAGTCTACGTTGTCAGATACCAGTATGGCTACCCCAGCCTTTTTTCGATCGGTTGTTTGAATGAAGGATTGTTTTCCAGCCTTTTATTTTGAGCCTGTCTTTGCTCCGATTGTTCAGGTGTGTTTCTTGCAGGCAGCAGAATGTCGGATTCAATTTTTTTATCCATTGTGCCACTCTGTGTCTCTGAACTGGTGCATTGAGACCATTGACATTGAGAGAGATTATTGTCATGGGATTTTGTGCCATCTTTCTGAATAGGTTGGTTGTTCTTTTGGGTTATGTCTCGTCTTATAGTATATCTTTCAGTCCTTCTTTTTAAGGTTGGTTTTGATTTTACAAAGTTCCTAAGCTGTTGTTTATCCAAGAAGTTGTATATCTGTCCTTCAAAGCTGAGCGAGAGTTTAGCCGGATAAAGAATTCTTGCTGAGGCATTCATTTCATTAAGTTTTTTTTTACTATATCCCACCACTGCCTTCGGGCTTGGAGGGTGTCTTCTGCGAAGTCTGCTGAAAGTCGAATGGATGCTCCTTTGTATACAATTTCCTTCTTTGATCTTGCTGCCTGAAGAATTATGTCTCTGTCTATGGCATCCATTACTTTGACTAGGATGTGTCTTGGGTCTCTTCTTGCTGGTACGCTGCCGGGCTTCTTGGATCTGGATGCCCTCGTCCTTTAACTCGGGGAACTTTTCAGCCAGGATGTTTTTAACTGTTTTAATTTCCTTGGGGTTACTTTCCTGCCCCTCTGGGACTCCTATGATTCTTATGTTGTTCCGCCTGGCTTCATCCCATTGTTCTCTGTTTCGTTGCTGATCTATTATCCGGTCTTTTTCCATCTTATGTAGATCTCTGAGTGCTTTCTGCAGCTCATCTTCAGTCTCACTGATTCTCTCTTCCGCTGCTGTCATCCTACTATTCAGAGCCCCGATTGTGTTTTTCATTTCGTCTACTGAGTTTTTAAGCGATGATATTTCCATTTGCATGGTTCTCATTTCTGCTCTCATTTCCTCCCATAGTTTATTGACAGCCCTTTCAACTGCTTCGTTTATGTTCTCCTGTATTTTATTGGACATCTGCTCAATTTTTTTCGTTGAGCTCCTTAAACATCCTACCAATTTCTTCTCTGATTTCATTGTCAGAGAGATCATGCACATCTGTATTCTTTTTTGAGTCTTCAGTGTCTATTCCTTCATCTGTTCTTCGAGCTGGGGATCTGCGTTGTTTCCCCATGGTGTTGTGGTGTTCAGGGATAGATTCCTCTGGTGTACTGTTTCTTTATTCTTGAGGGTATGACCTTCCCTTGGTATTGAGTTTCCTAGTTTTTCTATTAATAAGCGGCCACCACCCGGCCAGCCGCACACCCCAGGGAGGTAGGTTACCTGAGGTGGAGTCAGGCCGGTGTGAGAGTTCAAAATGACCGTTTACTTCTGGTTCCGCTCGGACTTCTGGGGGTTGTAGTTCCACCTTCTGCCGAGACCTGGGACTCTACCCCGCCCCAGGCGCCCGCCCGGGCCAGCCGCACAACCCAGGGAGGTAGGTTACCCGAGGTGGAGTCAGGCCGGTGTGAGAGTTCAAAATGACCGTTTACTTCCGGTTCCGCTCGGACTTCTGGGGGTTGTAGTTCCACCTTCTGCCGAGACCTGGGGCTCTACCACGGCCCCAGGCGCCTGCCTGGCCAGCCGCACACCCCAGGGAGGTAGGTTACCTGAGGTGGAGTCAGGCCGGGGTGAGAGTTCAAAATGACCCTCTTTAATCCATTTGGATCTGACTTTTCAGAGGGTTCTGAATTTTGGTATCTCCCCCTCTCATACAAGTAATTCTTGAAAAGTGCCCTAACCACTGGGTCTGACATTTTCTCCCATAGGACTAGTTCTGCAATGCTCCTTATTTGAAGGGAATGGGGTGGGAACCTCACCAGCTTCCCAGGGTCCTTGTGTCTCATTCTGGTAGTCTGGCCTTCCTGGCTGTGAGGGTCTTTCCCTGTCTCCAGATGGACTAATACAGAATGGATCAAGATTTTTGGCTGTGGGAAGTTAGCTTTTACTAGGAGATTCAACTCTTATTTAAGTGTAATTGTGGTACAGATATTGAACTGTTAATGGATTCCCTGTCAGAGATTACCAAAAAATGTCTATAGTAGCTGAACAGGAGACTACAGGCTCATTGTAACCAGCCTGTTTTTCTACGTTTGGTGAACAGCAAATAGTCTGTGAGGGTACCGGCTGTTGCCTGCAACAACAATGAAGTTGAAGCTTCTCTGGAAGTTCAGTGGAACCAAACGCCAACTACATGGAAATCATTAATATGTGCCTCACTATGTGCTGCTGAGATCCATTACCTGGACTGTCACTCTCCACATAATCATTAATAGTGAGGAAGTTTATAGAGTAGCTTAATTTCATTCATTCTCTTTATAAACCATAATATTGACTGTGATAAGTTCTAAGGATTCAGAAATATTCCATGACCCCAGAGCTGATGACTCTCTAGGGCTAAAGGCTGAAACAATAACAGTAGCAGAACACAATAGGTTGATAAAAGTGTAAAGAGAAAAGAATGACCGAGATTCTGCTGCCATCCCATGACCCTGTGAACTTTTCTCCTATACAGTGGTCATGAAGGTCGGGAATATGGTTGTTTGTTGTGTGGATCAGACACTGCTGTGGGAATGCCCTGTTTGGTCCCTGGAGAGACTCTGGATGTGGGTCAGTGTATTCAGCCTCACTCACTATGACCTCTTCCGACTGTGGAGACCATGTTCTCCCTTACTTACCTTAGCTTGGCCCTGGACTTGATTGGTAGTGTGGGTCACCTCTCTCTGGTCCTCGGCATCAGAGAAGTAGAAGCCGTGGATGAGATCCTCCAAGATCTCCTAATGGAGCCCTGAAAAACATGCCAGTCAATCAACAAGGAGGGCCAGTAATGTAATTTGTTACCATTTGTGGCCCCTGATCATCTGTAAGATCCCTCTCCAGAGAACAGACAGAGCACATGGCTCAGGGTTGACATATGGTTACATGAGCTTCTGTCCTCCCCACACTTTACCCCCCCATTCTGCCACCTGGGGCCTAGATCCAATTGTTTTTCAACACCCAAGTGCCTGCTACTTCCAATGTTAGATATATCCTTTGTAATTGCCCTCTATTTCATCAACTCTAGCACAGTCTTATCACACCCCACTTTGTATGAACACACACACACACACACACACACACACACACACAAAAAGAAGCACTAGATATTTTTTCTGTGGGTTTCCTTAGGTGGCCCCAAAGACACGAGCTGGCCAGAGTTGTTACTCTGGTTTTCCCTCCTTTACCTCTGAATATCTTCTACCTAATGATTCGTCGCTTCTTGATTCTGTCTATCTGAATCACCATGTCTGGTTCTCTGGGCTTTCTTCTGCCCAGAACCTTTCAAACTTGGGAAGCAACCACGAAACATTTTTGAGCTTTAGACTGCCTCCAGCCAAATGAGTGAACAGAATGTTCCTTTCACTCACCAAAGTTCTAAGGCAGTTGCCTATGACCAAGGAAGTGAGGTCATGGTTCTGTGATCTCATTTCCTTCCTTCAGTCAGGCCCCACAAAGAACCCTTAAGGATTTTTTGACTTTTATCTCCTCTTCTATGCCACCTTCTCCGTCGCAAATGGGTAATGAGGGACCTTGCAAAACCCCATCGACTTAGATATAGGTCGTTGAATTATGTGTCCTTCTTCTTCTGGTCATAGGGTGCCTCAGAAAACTCAATGTGATGCTCATATTTTCCTCCTCTCTGAACACCCATAGCACATTTAGTTTCCAATCTTCTTTCAGGAATATCTTTAGAAATACAAAAAAATATTAAAGTACATACTGAACATCGACATTTCCCAAATAAAGAAGGTAATACCAAATTTTTTCCATAACTAATTTTAAAAATCTAGTGCACAGGAAAGTTTTTGTATTTTTCTTTGTATCCCAGAAACCAGGATTAAGCAGAGCACCTCATTCAACAAAGGATTTTGTTGTACCATTACGCTTCTTTCTTGGCCCTCTGTTTTTCTATTGTTTTATTTTTTCCTTTTCCTTTTCTAAATATAGAAGTAGCCATGTGAGATACACACAAAGTCACTCTGATTTAGTTTCCATCACACAATGTTGCAACACCCATCTCTCCAGCAGTGTACATTTCTGCTAACAATATCCCAGTTTCTTTCTCCTTCCTGCCTCTGCAACCAGCCCACTGCAGTTTCCATTTTATTCCTCTGCCTCCTGTCTCTGTGTCTGGCTGTCTGTCTTTTTCTCTGTTCCGTTTTTTTCTCAGTTTTAAATACTGTTACTTACAGAGTATCGTGCATATCACTTTGCCTGCTTTCAGCTCCCTCCTTTCAACTCAATTCTTGCTAGGTTTCACTTCCAATTACAATTGTCATAGTGGTCCCTTCTCTTCTCTAACAACACACTACCCCTTGTGGCAAGCTCTCTACCAATAGCCATACCCGCATTCCTATCTCATGAATCCATTGAAAGCTTTTAAATTTTTCATTGCTCTGTCCAATGAAAGCATTCGTCTGCCTTCCTACTGCCATTCTGTCTATAAGATAGAGGATTCTGCAGATATTAGATGGATAATATTTTTGCATTGCATGTAGCTGGCACCCACATATGTTCCCTGCACATTTCCATGAGTAAGCCCTAAGATCTGTTGCATTATCCTATCATCAACTCACGTTCCTAAGATTCTAACAGTGAAATTTCTTAGTTCTTATTAGACTTGTCTATCTTTTCTCCCTCTATTCACTTACTGATTTATTATTATTTACAATTTATCCTCAAATTTATTTCCTCATTTTTTTTTTCTCTTTCTTTGTAGACTAGAAATATGCTAAAAATATCTAGACTATTAGAAATATTATTTCAGTTGAAATAATTTGAAATCTTAGATATCTTTAAAATTAATAAATAGAAATATCTGCTCTAAATTAATAAATAGAAATATCTGCTCTTTCCTTCATAACTGCTATATCTTCGAAATAATACCCAGCTTATTCTTTTTATGGATATTTTTAATTGTTGAAGATTAAAAGCAATAACATTCAAATATTAGTAAACAATACAGGTTTTAGAAAGTTCACTATGATTTTATGGGAATTTCTTATCAACTTTTTTATATTAAAATGTGGGCAGTTGATGATGGGAACAATGCTTGGTGGTTCTGAGCATGTCGAGTGTTTCACATACTCCCCAGGTGTCGGGGCACTCCGCCGGGGTCCCCGACAGTTCCCGGAAGCGAAGTTCCCTTCTACCTCCGGGCCGGCGAGGAACGGATGAAAACTCAGGCATCCGATGCAGTTTTAAAAAGGCTTTACTTATCACAGATTCAGGCATACAAATCAGCAAAAGGAAAAACCCGATGCTTAGGATTCCAGGCTAGAACCCCAGCCACGTGTAGGCCAAGATGGCGACCACCACGTGTAAAAGCTTCCAAGGGGAATGAACGCCACAAGGAGAGATCCCACAAAGAAGAAGGAAGGGAGAGCGGGAACCGGCTAGTTTATATCCCTGTAACTCAGACCTTCCTCCCATTGTTATGGAAAGCAGGGAGGGTCCAATGCCCTTAGGTAATCCCTCCCTGCACCTCACCTAGGGCCTTTACGGTGCTAATGTTTTGAGCCGAAATCTGCTTGGGAATGCCTTTGTAGTGTAGAGAAGGGGGTTTCTGAGATGGCATGTCTCTGTACCAAAGACCAACACCAATGCCAGTTAAATATTTCTCCAAGCCTTCACAAGTCTCCTCTACTTCATTGTAGTTTTATATTTTAGTTGCCTTTGAGTATATCAGGGGAGCCATGCTTGTTTGCTTGGAAGCAAACAGCATTTCTCTCTGGTCTAATTACTTAGGTGTCCTACGTGGCCAGGCTAATATGCTGGTAAGATCTAGCTAGTCCCACGATGATTGTGGTAGCATGGGAGAATATTTATACCAGCTAGTACAGCATACATGGTCGGATAAACTGCCACATTTAGACTACCCCCTTATCTACGGAGTGATTTGCAGGAGGCAATCCAGAGCAGATGCAGCGGCCCTTAGGAGTCCTGCAACACCCAGGGAGCACTACTTCCATACCCAATAGACTTGAGATATATTTTCAGACTTTTATGTTGGGTGAAGCCACATCCATTACCCCTATCTTTGGATATGGAATTCCTATCCTCCTGTGTATAACTAACTATATGCTTATCTTACGTTAAGTTATATAAATGCGCCTTTTTAAAAAAATACCAATATTTTTTATTATAATAGGGCTCTTGACTTGCATACAGCTGTGCTGAGTCATCTGTATCCCATGTATTCTCTGGCATCCCATTTGGTCCACCAAACACAACTAGAGTATTTTGAGTGCAGAGAAAGGAATAAGTTGTGAGCACAGTAAGTTTGGCCTAAAAGATAGTTGACACAATTTCTCTATCTTTTTTATGTTGTTGAGGTATGCTTTGTGACTCAGTATATGGTCTATCTTGGAGAATGTTCCATGTGCACTGGAGAAAAATGTGTATTCAAGCTTTTGTGTGATGAAAAGCCCTGTATATATCAACCAGCTCTCTTTCTTACATTTCTTACTTCTGCTCCAGTATTTCCCTAGTGAGTTTCAGTCTCGCCAATCTATCCATAGATGATAAAGCATTGTTGAAATCTCCGACTATTATTGTGCTACTGTTAATGTCTTCTTTGAGGTCTATTAATAGCTGTTTTAAGTATTTTGTTGGCCCCTCGTTTGGTGCATATATGTTTAGTAGTGTTATTTCTTCCTAGTATACATACCCCTTAATTATTAAGAAATGGCCTTCATTGTCCCTTTTAACCTTTTTCAGCCTGGAAGTCTATATTATCAGATACTAGTACGGCCAGACGCGCCTTGTTGGAGGAGTTGTTTGCATGGAGAATGGTCTTCCAGCCTTTGACTTAGGTTCTGCATTTGCTATGATTATTCAGATATGTTTCTTGTTGGCAGCAGAATATTGGATTTAGTTTTTTAATCCATTTTTTTTGAGTGGCCCAGTTTTAATGTGGATCAGAAAGGGGGGTATTTTGCCACCACAGTCCAGCGCTTCCTCTAAGGGACTAAGCCTCTCCTCACAACCACCAAAAAACTCCTTTCTACTGAGCCTCATTGGGTGGATTTATCTGAGATGTTTTTGGTTTAGGGATGTCTCAGGGTTCTCCTGGCTTTGACCTCAGGACACCATGTGGTGCCAGGGAATGGACTTGAGGCCTTGCATGCAGAGCCTGCCCTGAGGCACCTGAACCGTCTCTGGACCCTCTGCATATAACCCTAGTCAACACTGAAGGGGATATTGCCCTAGCTACTGCAAGGCAACCCGTAACCTTGGCTTACCCCATGGTCAGAACATTTGTGAAGCAACAGGAGTGGGGGAGACAATTACCACCCAGTCTCTTTTTTGAAGCCTAGTTTTAGGAAGGGATGGCCACTGCCTCTCCCGACTCTTCAGGCTGAGCTGTGGGAGGGCGTGTCGGTTCTGGACTCTCTGGTATCCAAGGGGGAAGGAGATTTATGCCCTGTAAACCAAGTATTTAGTGGTGGGGGAACAAATTTGTGACCATAACATGTGTCTGGTGAGAGGGGACAAGTTCCTGTGCCTAGTGTTGGGAACATTTCTGCCCCCAAGATTCCCTGGTAACTAGTTCATGGACTTTTCTGCCCTCCAAACCATGGTGGTTAGTAGTGGAGGACATTTTCGGGTCCTGGATCCCTGGTGACTAGTATTGTGGACATTTCTACCTCTCAGGAATCCCTGGTAGCTAGAGTTGGGGGACATGCATGATGCCCAGATTCAAAAGTTGCTTATTTTATTAAATACTAAAGGAGGAGGAGCACAGGAGTTGGAATGTGGGAGGAGGAGAAGGGTGAGAGGAGAACAGGAAGGAAGAGCAGTGAAAGACAGTGTTGGGGTAGATTTGGATGATTGGGAAAGAGTCAGGTCCATTGTTGCGGTAAAAGAATGGGAATAAGAGGGAAATTGGAGACCAGCCGATCACCTCTGGCACCACAGTCTTCATGTTCTTGGCCGCCTTCTTCTCCATCATCACTTCCACTTCACTGGTCTTCAAAGTCTCGCCCACCTCTGTGTTTACAATCGCCTTCACCTGCATGGGCTTTTTAGGCTCCAGCACCTCTTTCTCCTTCACCTCTACATCTTTTGAAACTGGACTGGCTGTGGAGCAGCACCAAGGTCTCAGCCAGCCAAGACGGAGGAGAGGCCTGGGGTGGGGCCCTCCTGGTCCACCATCCCATAGCCCCACCTCCTGACTCGCAAAGGGTTCTTCTTCCTCCAGGGGACCCTTTTCCCTGCCACTCACCCTTCTCAGGGCACGCTTGTGACTTCAGCAGAGCCCAGAGCTGCTGGTTCTCCTCCGATTGTCTGAGAAGCTCCTAAAGTAGAAAGCTATCAGTGAGGAGTAGGGAAGGAGCCGGCGCTGCCCTGAGCGCCTGCCCCGACTCTCACCTCGGTCTCCCTCAGCTCCTTCAGAGCCTCCTCCAACACCGCCTGCCCTCTGAGTCGCCTCCTAATGCAGCTGGTCCAGGAGCTGCCTCTGCTGCAGCACCTGCTGCTGCAGTTCCTCTTTCTCGGAGACCAGCTGCTGGTAGCCGCCCAGTTGCTGTTCGCTTGTGAACAAGAAATGATGGAGCTGGGTCAGATTCTCGTCCTGCTGCCCTGAGTACTGGGCCCTTTGGTTCTGCACTTCCACCTGTGGCATGACACTGAGTGTGGACATGGTCCCAAACCCAAACAGTCGCCTCCCAAATGTGGTCAATGCTTTTGTAACTATCAAGTTCCAGGGTAGGCCAGAGCCCAACTGAGGGAGCTACGGTCCCTAGTCACCTCCAAACCGCACATGGGGACCAACAAGAGTAATTCCAAAGAAGATAAATCTCTTAGAGCTTGGGGCTTTGGACCTTGGTTTTAGCCTCAGCTCCAGTAAGGACAGACAGACAGCCAGGTACAGAGCCCTGTGGCCCTGTCCAAGGCCACAGTGGCTGCCCTGTGGAGGGCAGGGAACAAGGTGGCTACCGAGTTCTTAGGACACCTGGAGCCCAGGAAGTCCAGTTCCGTGGACAGAGGGACCGGGAAGCTCCTGGATGAGGTGTCGCTGGATGTCACTAACCCATATTCCCCAGGGAGTCCTGACTGCCAGCAAATGCTGCTGAGGGCGAACTGACTGTCAACTTGGGCTAGGACTGCAAGCTGGGCTGGGGCTTCATCTGGCCCACACACTAGACACAGGGGGCCAAATCAAGGCCTTAGACTCGGACGCACGTCCCAATCTCAGCACTTTTCTCACCATCTTCTGTTCTTTGGCCAGCTGAGTCCTATGAAATACAGTCTGGGTCGTCACAGGGTTGTGGGATAGGCGCCACAAGAGGACAGTGGGGAGGAGACACATAGTGGAGGAGGGGAACACGGAGTCTGGGGTGTTGGAAGCACATCTCACGATTACTAGTATGAGGATTTCACCACATAAACTGGTTCACTGTGAGATGGTGCCAGAAGGGGAGGGCCCCGCGCTTTAAAGGCGAGGGCGTGGGCAGGGTCTGGGGTCCGCAACCCCATTGGGCAGTGAGAAATCTAGAACTCCCACAGTATGGCATCAGCAGTGAAGGCTCTTCAGCTTCTGACCTGAGTCACAAAGACCTCGTGGGTCTGAGGGCCCTCCCACACCCCACAACGACCATGTGTCCTTTTTGGACTGTCCCTCAGCCAAGATGTGGCCTCCGAATGCCTTGGCCAGAGGGCTGCCACCCAACATCTCCCTCTTCTTCCGGAAGGCCTGACAGTCACGCCCAGTCTCCAATATCACCTTCTTAAAAATTGAACTCCAACTTTATCACCCAGTGAAAAATTTTGGAATTCCTCAAAACCTACTGTACTGACATGCCAAGTAGCACAACACTGTCAATAGAAGTAAAGTAGAAGCTAAGCAATAACAAAATATGTACACACAACACTGATCCTGTTAGAATGCATCAGTAACTTTGTATTTGAGGGCTCAATAGCTCACTGTGAGACTGGACAAACTTCACTATCTTCTAAGAAAACGTTGCTAGATCATGCTAGCAATCTAGAGCAAGCAATATAAAATAGATTATTGAGGATCTGCTCTAGGGGCAGGCTTAAGTGCTGGTTGGAAAAATTGCAAATAATGCTGGTGGGCTGTTTTAATGGTGGTGTGCACTTGCCGTGGTGGGCCTTTGAAACAGTGGTGGCAGTTGCACTGTTAGAAGAGTTTTACAGTGGGAGTGGACAGTTGTAGAGACGTGGAGAGTTGTGGTGTGGACAGTTGCAACTGTGGTGGGCAGTGTAATGGTGTTGGGATTGGGGTTGAATATTGAGTAACACATTAATGGGAACAACTTTGCTAAAACAATTGAGTACACAGGGGCTGTATCGCTAGTCCAGCGGGTAGGGCATTTTCCTTGCAATCAACTGGACCCAGGTTCGATCCCCAGCATCCCATATGGTCCTCTGAGCACCGCCAGGAGTAATTCCTGAGTGCACAGTCAGGAGTAACCCTTGAACAATACCAGGTGTGACCAAAAAGAAAAAAATGAGTAGAGGACTGCTAAGTTCAAGTGAAAGCAATATCACAGATGCTGAGATCATAACCTTAGCAACACCATAGTAGTAAGGGAGGTCATCGTCATCATCATCATCATCACATTATCATCATCATCAACAACATCATCATCAACTTCATCATAATCCTCACCATCATCATCATCATCATCATCATCATCATCATCATCATCATCATTCTAACCCATGTAGATGCTACTGACTAGAAGAAGCTGTCCATCCTTGCTGCATCATTTCAAACCAAATCCTTCCCTCACTGGCCTCCCTTTGTTCCCCACCAACTACACTATCCCAGATGGAGGCAGGTACCTTCAGACCTGAATCTCTGACCTAGCATTTGGAGGAATTTTCTGCCAATAGTTTTTTTTTTATATGTAAACCAAGAGCCACAAAACTTTATTTGCAGAAAAGACAACTGATCACATTTACAGTGTGACTATATATTGCTCACCCAAAATTGAGATATACTAACATTTTCCTATCTTGTATGCTATCTTGTATTCACATTTTGTCATGAATTATTTTAAGCTGAATTTTTTTTTCCTTTTTTAAAAAAATTTTTTACTATACCACCTCGAGACATACAACTACAAATGTGTTCATAATTGGTTCTTGGTAATACAGTATTCCAGCACTCATCCCTCCACCAATGCCCCATTTCCACCACCAGGTACCCCACACCCTCCAGCCCACACCCAGGCTGCCTCAATAGCAGGTAGCCGCGTTTCCTCTCTTTCTCTCTCTGACTCTGCATCTTTCTCCCCTTTTTACACATTGTGGCTAGCCCTGCACACATTTAGAGTTTATCACTTAAGTCTCTTTGTGTATAATCAATGGTGAGTTTTAATCTGCAATTACCGTTTCCTATACTTAGTGAAACACTGGTATCTATTTATATCCTATTAATGAATACAGTCATTCTATATCTGTCCTTTTCCTTCTGACTAATTTCACTCAGCCTGATAGTCTTCATGTTCCTCCATTTGCAGGTAAATTTAATAATTTTGTCTTTTCTGACAGCTGCATAATATTCCATAGTGTAGATGAACCACAGTTTCTTTAGCCAGCCCTCTGTTCTTGGGCATTTAGGTTGTTTCCAGATTCTAGCTATTGTGAATAGCGCAGAGATGAATAAAGAAGTACAGATAGTGTGTCTGCTGTGTTTTTAGGCCTCTCGGGTATATTCCCAGGAGTGCTATTGCTGGATCAAATGGGAGCTCAATATCTAGTTTTCGGAGGAATGCCCATATTGTTTTCCAAAAGGACTGGACCAGTCGGCACTCCCTCCAACAGTGGATGAGAGTTTTTCCCCACATCCACGCCAGCACCTGTTGTTCTTGCTGTTTTAGGTGTGTGCCAGTCTCTGTGGTGTGAGATGGTACCTCACTGTTGTTTTGATTTGCATCTCCCTGATGATTAAAGATGAAGAACACTTTTTCATATGCCTTTTGGCCATTCGAATTTCTTCTTTTTGGAAGCTTCTGTTCATTTCTTCTCCCCCATTTTTTGATGGGGTTGGCTGTTTTTTTTCTTGTGAAGGGCTACCAGTGCCTGATATATCCTGGATATTAACCCCTTGACAGATGAGTATTGGGTGAATATCCTTTCCCACTCTGTGGATTGTCTTTGTATCTTGGTCACCATTTCTTTTGAGGTGCAGAAGCTTTTCAATTTTATATAATCCCATTTGTTTATCTTTGTTCAATTTTCTTGGTCAGTGGTCTGTCATTTTTTAAAAATACTTTTAGTTTTGATGTCATAGAGCGTTTCTCCTATGTTTTCTTCGATGTACCTTATAGATTCATGTCTATTGTTGAGATCTATAATCCATTTTGATATGACATTTGTGCATGGCATTAGAAGGAGGTCTAAGTTCATCTTTTTACACATAGCTGCCCAGTTTTCCCAGCACCATTTGTTGAAAAGGCTTTCTTTGCTCCACTTCAAATTTTTCATCCTTTATTGAAGATTAAGTGGTTGTATATTTGAGAGTGTGTTTCAGGATAGTCAGTTCTATTCCATAGGTCTACGGGTCTGTCTCTATACCAATACCACACTGACTTAATTACAACTGCTCTGTAGTAGAGCTTGAGGTTGGGGAAAGTGATATCTCCCATCTTATTTTTCCCAAGGATTGCTTTAGCTATTTGTGGGGGTTTATTATTCCATACACATTTCAGGAGTGTTTGTTCAAATTCTTTGAAGAACATCATAGGTATCTTTATAGGGCCCACATTGAATCTGTAGAAAACTCTAGGGAGTATTACCATTTTGATAATGTTAATCCTTCCAATCCATGAGCAGGGGATGTGTCTCCATTTCCTCAGGTCCTCTTTTTATTTCCTGATGTAACGTTTGGTTTGTTTTCTTTGTAGAGATCCTTTACATTCTTTGTCAAACTGATTCCTAGGTATTTGATTTTCTGCGACGCAATTGTGAATGGGATATTTCTTTAATGTCCCTTTCTTCTTTTTCAATGTTGCATGTAGGAAGGCCATTGACTTTTGGGTTTGATTTTGTACCCTGCCACTCTACTGTAGGAATAAATTACTTCTAGGAGCCTCTTGGTAGAGAGTTTCACGTTTTCCAGGTATAGTATCATGTCATCTGTAAATAGTGACAATTTGGCTTCTTCCATTCCTATTTGGATGCCCTTAATGTCTTTTTTCTTCACTGATTGCTATGGCAAGTACTTCCAGTACTATATTGAATAGAAGTGATGAGACTGGGCAGCTTTGTCTTGTCCCTGATCTTAAGGGGACGGCTTTCAGTTTTTCCCCATTGAGAATGATGCTTGCTGTGGGCTTGTAGTAGGTGGCCTGGATTATATTGTGGAAGGTTTCTTCAATCCCCATTTAAGGAGAGCTTTTATCATGAACGGGTGTTGAATCTTGTCAAATGCCTTCTCTGCATCTACTGATATGATCATATGGTTTTTATTTTTCTTTTTGTTGATATGGTGTATTATGTTGATTGACTTGCGAATGTTGAACCATCCTTGCAGTCCCGGAATGAATCACACTTGGTCATGGTGTATACTCTTTTTGATGACTCTTTGGATTCTATTTGCTAGTATTTTGTTGAAGATCTTATCATCTGTGTTCATCAGGGAGATTGATCTGTAGTTGAAGTATTCCCCATCTTCTTGTTGCAGACTTGGGAGGCTATAGGAATTCAGGAATTTGTCCATTTCTTCTGGTTCTTTTGTTTTATGACATACAAGCTCTCATAGTAATCTCTGATGATCTTTGAATTTCTGTGGATTCTGTTGTGCTGTCCCCATTTTCATTTCTGATTCTATTTGTTTTGGGTTCTTTCTTTTTTTTTCTTATAAGTCTTGCAATTAGTTTGTCAATCTTGTTTATTTTTTCAAAGAGCCAGCTTTTGGTTTCGTTGATCTTCTGGATTGGTTTTTGACATGCCTTCTCATTGATTTCTGTTCTAAGTTTTATTATTTCTTTCTTTCTGCTTTGGTTGGACTCCTTTTGTTGATCACTCTCTAAGCTCTTAAGTTGTGAAGTCAGAGTGTTTGTAATGGCCTATTCTTCTTTTCTGATAAATCCTTGAAGAGTTATGAACTTGCCTTTTAACAATGCTTTTGCTGTATCCCACAAGTTCTGGTAATTTGTGTCTTCTGTTTCATTTGTTTCCAGGAATCTTTGGATTTCCTCTTTGATTTCTTTTATGACTTGCTGGTTGTTCAGCAGTGATCTGTTTAGTTTCCAGGTACTTGGTATTGGTCTCTATTTTTGTGTACAATTAACTTCTATTTTCAATGCATCTTGCTCTGAAAAAAATAGTTGGCACAATTTCTATCTTCTTGATTTTATAGAGGTATTATTTATGGCTCATTATGTGATCTATTTTGGAGTATGTTCCATGTGCACTGGAGAAGATAGTGTATTCAGCTTTTGGGGGATGAAATGCCCTGTATATGTCTACCAGCCCTTTTCCTTCCATCTCTTCTTTTAGGGCCAGTATTTCCTTGGTAAGTTTCAATCTTGTTAATCTATTCAGGGTTGTAGAGCAGGGTTGAAGTCATCAACCATAATTGTGTTGCTGTCAATGTATTCTTTGAAGTCTATTGTTTTTTGTAGTTGTTTTAGGTGTTTTGCTGGTCCCTCATTGGGTGCATATATGTTTAAAAGCATGATTTCTTCCTGATATATGTATACCTTGACTATTAAGAACTGACCTTCACTGTCCCTTCTGATCTTCTTCAGCCTGAAGTCTATGCTGTCAGATACCAGTATGGCTACCCCAGCCTTTTGGATGGCTTGTTTGAGTGAAGGATTGTTTTCCAGCCTTTTATTTTGAGCCTGTCTTTGCTACAATTGTTCAGGTGTGTTTCTTGAAGGCAGCAGAATGTCGGATTCAACTTTTGATCCATTTTGCCAGTCTGTGTCTTAACTGGTACATTTAGACCATTGATATTGAGAGAGATTATTGTCATGGGATTTTGTGCCATCTTTCTGTATAGGTTGGTTGCTCTTTTAGGTTTATTCTCATCTTATAGTAGATCTTTCAGTCCTTCTTTTAAGGTTGGTTTTGAGTTTACAAAGTTCCTAAGCTGTTGTTTATCCAAGAAGTTGTATATCTGTCCTTCAAATCTGAGTGAGAGTTTAGCCAGATAAAGAATTCTTGCTGAGGCATTCATTTCATTGAGGTTTTTTACTCCATCCCACTTCTGCCTTTGGGCTTAGAGGGTTTCTTCTGAGAAGTCTGCTAAAAGTCGAATGGATGCTCCTTTGTATACAATTTCCTTCTTTGATCTTGCTGCCTGAAGAATTGTGTGTGTGTCTATGGCATCCATTACTTTGACTAGGATGTGTCTTGGGGTCTTTCTATTGGGGTCTCTTCTTGCTTTCTGCAGCTCATCTTCAGTCTCACTGATTCTCTCTTCTGCTGCTGTCATCCTACTGTTGAGAGCCCCTATTGTGTTTTTTATTTCATCTACTGAGTATTTAAGCGATGATATTTCTATTTGCTTGGTTCTCATTTCTGCCCTCATTTCCTCCTGTAATTTATTGACTGACCTTTCAACTGCTTCGTTTACGTTCTCCTGTAAACGAAGGAGACATTTTATTGGACATCTGCTCCATTTTTTCATTGAGCTCCTTAAACATCCTACCAATTTCTTCTCTAAATTCATTATCAGTGAGATCATGAACAACTGCATTCTTTATTGAGTCTTCAGCGTTGATTTCTCCATCTGTACTTTGAGTTGGGGATCTGCATTGTTTCCCCATGGTGTTGTGGTGTACAGGGACAGATTCCTCTAGCATACTGTTTCATTTTTCTTGAAGATATTACCTTCCCTTGGTGTTGAATTTCCTAGTTTTTGTATTAATAAGCGGTCACTCAGTCGGACTTCTGGGGGTTTTAGTTTTACCTTCTGCGGAGGCCTGGAACTCTACCATGACCCCAGGAGACCACCCGGCCAGCCACACCCCCGAGGGAGAATGCCTGAGGCGGAGACAGGCCAGCGTGAGAGTTCAAAATGTCCATTTACTTCCGCTTCCACTCGGACTTCTGGGGGTTGTCAAGCAGAAATTTTTTTTAACAAATTATTTTTAAGAAGATTGCTGCTGCGTAGAAACTTCCCACCCGAATCCCTCATCCATTAAAGAGAAAACTGATATTCAGATTTGGCCCTTTCTCACTGTCCCTTGCAATCTGAATTTCATTATTTTTCTTTTCATGTTCATATTCCATCCTTTTTTTTTTTTTCCTCCCCGACCCCCTCCATTCTCTTTTAATATGTTATTATACCGACATGAGATATACAATTACAAAGATGTTCATAAGATGTTCATTTTTGGGTTTCAGTCATACAGAGATCCAGGCCCCATTCGCTCCACCAGTGCCCATTTCCCACCATCATTGTCCCTCGTATTCCCTCCCTGCCCCTAACCTATCCTCTACGGTCTAGGTTTTTTAATCTTTCTCTCTCTCTTCCTTCCCTTCCACATTGTGGATTACAATACATACATTAAGTGATTGTCATGTGTATCATTTTTGCCTGTATTTACTGCTCAGTTCTAGGTTGGGATTAGCACTGTCGACAATTATTAGTACACTGTTCCATTCTCTGTCTCACCTAGCCTCTGACTCCCACACCTTTGTGAAAATTTCCACTTTGATAAAACCTCCTGTTCCATGTTTCACCTGACATTGGATATTGGTATCATAATATGTACATATATGTATAAATATATATTTATGCCATGCAAATAAATGCAGTCACTCTATATCTGTCTTTTTTCCTTCTGATTAATTTCATTCAACATGATTCTCTCCATGTCCATCCATTTATAGGCAAATTTCATTACTTCACTTTACCTAATGGCTACAGAGTATTCCATTCTATAGATGTTCCAAAGTTTCTTTTTTTTTTTTTTTTCTTTTTGCTTTTTTGGGTCACACCCAGTGATTCTCACGGTTTACTTCTGGCTCTGCACTCAAGAATTACTCCTGGCTGTGTTCAGGGGACCATATGGGATGCCAGGGATCAAAACCAGGTCGGCCGTACGCAAGGCAAACGCCCTACCTGCTGGACATCTGGACCCCAAAGAAACTCTGGCCCCCAAAGTTTCTTTTATCCAGTCATCGGTTCTCGGGCACACTAGTTGTTTCCAGATTCTTGTTGTTGTGAATCGTGCTGCTATGAAAATAAAGCTGCAGATTATGTTTCCATTGTGTGATTTTGACTTCCAAGGGTAAATCCCCAGGAATGGTATGGCTGGGTCAAATGGGAGCTCAATTTCTAGTCTTTGGAGGAATGTCCATATTGTTTTCTAGGAAGGCTGTACCAGTCGACATTCCCACCAACAATGGATGTGAGAGTCCCCCTTTTCCCCGCATCCACGCCAGCACTTGTTCTTGCTCTTTTGGATATGTGCCAATCTCTGTGGTGTAAGATGATATCTCATTGTTATTTTTATTGCTATCTCTCTGATGAGGAATGAGGAAGATCATTTTTTCATATGTCTTTTGGCCATTCAAATTTCTTCCTTGTTGAATTTTCTGTTCATTTCTTTTCTCCATTTTTGATGGGGTTGGCTGTTTTCTTCTTGAAATTTCTACCAGTGCCTGATATATCCTGGATATTAATCCCTAATCAGATGGTCATTGGGTGAATATTCTTTCCCATTCTATGCACTGTCTTTGTATGTTGGTCACTGTTTCTTTGGAGGTGCAGAGCCTTTTACTTTCATGTAGACCCATATGTTTGTCTTTTCTTCTAGTTGCTTTGTTAGTGGTGTTTCACCTTTGAAGATGTCTTTAGAATGTTGTGGAGGGTTTTTCTACACCACCTCCGCTTCGTTGATGACATCGTTCTAATAACACCAAACATTACCCAAGCGGCACAAATGCTGGCTGACTTCGACCGAGAATGTGGAAAGATAGGTCTACAGCTGAATCAAAAGAAAACTTTGTTCATGAACAATGAGCTAGTTCCAGAGGCCCCATTCACTCTCAATGGAACAAACATCTCTGAATGCAGCAGTTATGTGTACCTGGGTCGAGAATTCAACATAATGAACAACCTAAAACCTGAGCTGCGCAGGAGGAAAAAGAGCAGCATGGAATGCCTTCAAAGGCATCGAAGAAATAGCTAAAAGGCCAAAGAACCTTTGGCTCTGGGCACATCTCTTTGACTCCACCATTCTCCCTGCATTAAAGTATGCCTCAGAGACCTGGGCCCTACGAAAGCAGGATGAGAATGCTACTCGGGTCTCCCAGAGAGGAATCGAAAGAGCTATGCTTGGAATATCACGCCTCACTCAAGTGAGAGAAGGAATCCGGAGTTCTGACTTCCGTCACTATTCCAGAATCAGGGAAGCTGTCTCGTTTGCCAGGGCATCGAAAATCAGATGGGCTGGACATGTAATGCGATTTGGAGACAACTGCTGGACTCGAGCTCTTACCAACTGGATCCCACGGGATGTCAAAAGATCACGTGGCCGCCCACCTACAAGATGGTCAGACTTCCTTGTCAAGACCCTGAAGGAACGGTTTGAGGCTCTTGATATTCCTGAATCAACCAGAGGCCATTGGGCTATATTGGCACGTGATAGGGTCCAATGGAAATGTTACTGGCGCCCGCTCGAGCAAATCGATGAATAACGGGATTCAAGTGATCAAGTGATCGAGTGCTTTGTTAGTGGTGTTTCACCTTTGAAGATGCCTTTAGCTTCAATGTTGTGGAGGGTTTTTCTGCCAATAGTTTTAGGGTGAAAGGTTTTCTCTGCTTCTTAGGTGGGCATCGCCATCTGGTGGGCACTGAGAGTAACACAGTAGGCACAGGTCAGAGGCAGGTTGATGCCAGTCAGACAAGCTCTGCATGGTCCCTCAGGTATAGGCTGGTACTCAGACACCTTCCATGGGCCTGCAACAAGGGCCTGCCATGAAGCTAGTGAGAAAGGCAGCATCTCCCCCTTGGGCCGGGCCCAGCCTCTTCACAAGGTCCAGGTGATCCTGGGCACTTCTAAATATGCCTGAGAACTGCTCTGCTGAGGAGAAAAAGTAAACTAGTGAGTGAGGGAAAGTTATGTATCACCATTTTCGACCCATCAAGGAACATACGAGAGGCCATTTCAACAAAGTAAATCCTGCCCCGATGACACAAAGGGGCTAGTCCAGAGATGAAGATTCCGTTTCCTGGGAGGCTCAGCACCAGCTTTGCATGAAGGTTTGATCCCAACACCCTTTGGAGAAACCCCTGAGCACAGAGTTGAAGTAAACTCTAAACACTGCCAGGAATGGCTGCCTACCTTTGGGCCCAAAAATGCTCTTGACAATTGTTACAGTTTTTCGGAAGTGATCATTCCTCATGCCAAGCCGGCACCCGGCCAGAGAGGGGCACCCCCTCAATCCAGTTTCCAAATAAACCATTGTCCAGGGAAAATAAACCATTATCCATGGTGAAATAAACCATTGTCAGCTTCTCACTTGAGTCACAAAGACCTCGTGGGCCTGAGGGACCTCCCCCACCCTACAACCACCATGGGTCCTTTTGGACTGGCCCTCACCCAAGATGGGGCCTCCGAATGCCTTGGCCAGAGGGCTGCCTCCCCACATCTCCCTGTTCTTCGGGAAGGCCTGACAGTCACGCCCATCCACCAATATCACCTACTTAAAAATTTAACTCCAACTTTTTCACCCAGTTAAAAACTTTGGATGTCCTCAAGATCTACTGTACTGACATACCAAGTACCACAACACAGTCAAAAGATGTAAAGTAGAAGCTAACAATAACAAAATATGTGTACACAACAACGATCCTGTAACAACATGTCAGTAACGCCTACACGAAGGCTCAATGGCTCACTGTGAGACTGGACAATCTTCACTATCTTCTAAGAAAACGTTGCTAGATCATTTTAGCAATCTAGAGCAAGCAATATAAAATAGATTATTGAGGGTCTGCTCTAGGGGCAGGCTTAAGTGCTGGTTGGAAAAATTGCCGAATTATGCTAGTGGGCAGTTGTAATGGCGGTGTACCATTGCAGTGGTGGGCCTTTGAAACAGGGTGGGAAGTTGCAGTGGTAGAAGACTTTAACAGTGGTGGTGGACAGTTGTAGCGATTTGGACAATTGTGGTGTGGACAGTTGCAACTGTGGTGGGCAGTGTAATGGTGGTGGGATTGGGGTTAAATACTGAGTGTAACACATTAATGGGAACAACTTTGTTGAAACAATTGAGTAGAGGGGGTCGGAACAAGAGTCCTGTGGGTAGGGTGTTTTTCTTGCAAGCAGCCAGACCCAGGTTCGATCGCTGGCATCCCATATGGTCCCCCAAGAATCACCAGGAGTAATTCTTTTTTTTTTTTTTTTTGGGTCACACCCGTCCATCAGGGGTTACTCCTGGCTCTGCACTCAGGAATTACTCCTGGCGGTGCTCAGGGGACCATATGGGATGCCGGGGATCGAACCGCGGCCAGCACAGGCCGGCCACGTGCAAGGCAAACGCCCTACCCGCTGGGCTATCACTCCGGCCCCAGGAGTAATTCTTGAGTGCAGAGCTAGTAGTAACCCCTGAGCATCGCCAGGTGTGACCCAAAAGGGCAAAACAACAAAGCAAACAAAGAAATGCCCTGGATTATCTATTCCTGCTCTCTCTTCCATTTCTTCCTTCAGCAATACTTATTTCCTTGCTGCATTTTATTCTCACTGATCTATCAAGAGGTGATAAGATGCTGGTTGAAGTCTCCATCTGCTATTTTACTACTACCACTGTCGTCCTTGACGGTTATTAGCAGCTGTTTTAAGTATTTTGCTTGCTTTTTATTGGGTTATAGATGTTTAATTTTTATTAATTTTTATTTAAATATTATCACATTACAGTGAGATCACTTGTATTACTTCACTTGACTTCACCTTTTTCATCATTTGCTCAAGCGGGCATCAGTAACTTCTCCATTCATTGGGAATGAGGTTCATTAGTTTTACTGTTTTTGGCATATTGAAAACACCACAGGTTGCTTGCTAGGCTCTGTCATGGCTCTGGCTTCATCCAAGGGGGCCCAGTCTTTTCTATATCAGACCTTCAACCGTCTAGGTCCCACGGGTAGAACCCTGCATGTAGACAAGCCTGTCTCCTGTCTGCCACCTGCCTACACAGCTAGGCACCACAGCCACACCTGCAACACCTTGAGGAGATACACAATTACAAAGCTGTTCATGATTGGGTTTAGCCATACAGTGTTCCAGCACCTGTCCTTCCACCAGTGCACCCTTCCCAACACCAATGTCCCCAGATTCAAGTACCTCACATTCAGCTGAACTAAGGAGGTAAAGGACCTGTACAAAGAGAACTAAAAACACTACTTCAAGAAATAAAAGAGGATACAAGGAAATGGAAACAATCCCCTGTTCACAGATTGGGAGAATTCTGACACCTGATCCGTATTGTCTAAATTGGCAAAGACTTCTGCACCCAGGAATCCCAGTTGTCTTGTTTTGGAGGACACATTTGTATCTCTAAGCCCTTATTCTTCTAGAGTAGGGGGACAGTTCTTCCCCCATGAACTAGGATCCTAGTACTGGGAGACATCTCTCTCGCCAGATCCCTAATGCCTAGTCTGGGAGAAGTGTCTGTTCTCCAGTATGGGGACGGCTACATGTGGGGACCTCTCTGATCTCCGGATGTTGGTGGCTACACTGGTGGGAAAAGTCTGGACCCTGCACCACAGCGCCTGCAATGGGTCTCTCATATGTTCTCTGGATCGAGATGCTACAGTGGGGGACATCTCTGTCGCCTGGGTCAGGTGCCTATAATGGGAGTATGTCTGTCCCCAGTGTGAGGTGCCTACATAGGGGACAAAGCTGTCCTCCGGAACAATGTGCACAGGTTGGGGAACATTTCTGCCCCTAACAGCTCCCCAGGCTCATCATAGGGGCCACATCTCCCAAAATCCTGGGGTATTGTGGAGGGTCATTCCTGACTCCATCATGTGTCCACGGAGCACACACTGTCCCTTCTTACTAAGCTGACAGCAGGCATCTGATGGGGTTACTTGTGTGTTTGGGGGCAACAGCACCACCGTGCTTTACTGTGCCCATTGGTTTTCCTCTCCTGCTTCCACCCTTTCCATGCTGGAAACTAGTGCCCGGCTGCCAACGTAGAGGGGCTTGTGGGCACTGACTAATTTTAGGGTGACTTGTGAGCCCCAGTTTTCATCATGGGTCTTATTTCCACAGCTAAAATGGAAAATTCTAGATGTATATCTTTGTATTTATTTTTTTTCATTTTAGTTTTCCATTTCTCCCTGAGCACACTGGTGTGTTGGAGGCTGTCTGATTTGTTTACATGTGGGATCTGAGCTCAGTGTTGCTGTTTTGCTCACCTAGTTACCCCGAGAGAGCAGCTTCCATGCCACGGGGCAAGTCTCCAAGTGTCTAGTTTATCCCCCTGAGCAATATGTGCCCCTTCCTCAATGAGAATGGACAGAGGAAAAGGAGATGGGAGGAGGGCACGAAGGAGCAGTGTGGGGGAGGAGGGGGCAGGGATTCAAAGGGAGGAAGGACAGGGTCAGGGGATAGATTAATATGATTTTGAGAGCTTAGGTCAAAATATAACCTGTAGCGATATTACAGCTGAACTTGGATGGATCCCAGTCTAACACTTGATGATGCTTTGTGACAACTTTCTTTTCAGGTGGGTCCCTCTGGGCTGTGGCTGGGGTCTGTGGCCTCCAGCTCCTCAGGTTCCTCACAGTTTGTACGGTCTTCTGGAGACACAAGTTGTATTTCTCGGGTTGTTCGCTCGGGTGTGCTTTGGTTCTGGGTGGGATTTCAGCTGTGGGTAACACGTGAGGATGGGGTGAGCTTGTGGGGTGTCCACGGGAAGGACACTCCCTTCCGGCCCTCACAGGACACAGGACACTAAGAAGGGTGCGGCCAGCCCATTGGATCAGGAAGAATATTAGGAATTGACAGAAATCAGAGGAGACCCCAAGAGTTAGGAGGGGTTTCCCGGGGGTCACTGAGGGGGTTTTCAGGCTTGCCATGGCCTCTTGAGTGGCCTGGTCACCTCACTGACTCAGATTTTAGTTTTTGCTCCTCTGACTCTATGGTCCCTTCCACCTCCTCCTCTCCTCCTTCTCCCCCCCTCCTCCTCCTCCTCCTCTTTCTCTCCTCTTCAACCTTCTCCTCCTCCTGCTCCCCCTCCTCCTCCTCTATCACCATCGCCTCCACCTCACAGTCTTCTCACACAACTTCAGCGTCTCCTCCACCTCCTCACCCTTTGGACTGGTTGTGGGTCTGAGGGAGGGTCTCAACCAGCCAATCAGGAAAGCATTGGCCTGGGGCCAGGCCTCCTGGTCCACCTTCCCTGTAGCCCTACCCTGACCCCCCAAAAGGGGCTTCTCCCTCCCGGAACACTTTTCCCTTTTCAAGGCACCCTCGTGACTTCAGCAGGGCTGAGAGCTGCTGGTTCTACTCCTATGCCTGATTGAGGAGCCCTCCAGGAGAAGGGGGTTTGGTGAAACGCAGGGAGGGAGCCCGCTGTCACCTTCTGCCCACGCATGCCCTGACTCTCAACTGAGTCTCCCTTGCCTCTGAATAGCCCCTCACCAAAACTTCCTTTTCATCCCCACCCCCTCGTTGCAGCTAGTGCAGGAGCTGCTTCTGCTTCAGCCCCTGCTGGTGCCGCTGTTGCTCTTCAGAGCCCAGGTGACAGTGGTGGCAGTTGCTGTTAAATGTGGCTCAGTGTTGCTTGAGGGAATAGGGGTAGTTGCTCCATTGTGGCCACAGTCAGTGCGTCTCTGTGTCCTGCCCCTGCATGTGTGGACAGGAGTGAGGACAGGCGTCAGCGTCATGCAGACCCCAGCCAGGAGACAGGGGCCCAGACACTGACCCCAGGCAGGCAGCACATGGGCCGTCTGTCCCCTGCTCCAGCCCTTTCAGTCTCATTCCCTGGGCCTAAGAGATGGGGCCTCCTGTGCCTCAAGTCCTGGTCTCCTTCCCTGAGCCTCACACCACCTAGAATCCTCTGCTGTGTCATGGGGGCTGGTCAGCCTCACTGGTGGCCTCCTGCCCTGTGAGGACATCATCCAAGAGGGCTTGTGGCTACAGGGGAGCCTTGACACCCCTTACCGGCCCATTTCATGGGCAGGAAAGTTTTATTCCAAATGTCTGAAAGGTCTCACCCCAAGGAATGCCAGAGGCAGGCAGTAGCCGGCTGGTCAGAGGGGCCATGCACCTGTCTCACAAATATGCTCTGGAGCTCGGCCAGCTGCTGGGGCTAACCCCGTGGGGACAGGACACGGAGATGGTGCCAAGTTCTTTTCCATTATTTCAAAGACTCAGCTCTGAGCCTAGGCCTGCTCGTCCCACACCTCAGTCCTCTCAGGCAGCAGGAGGCGCTGTCTCCAGGGAGACCCGGCTCAGTCCCTCAGCCTGCACTTGAACAGGAAGTTGTTCTACCAGGCTCACCAACTCCTTTTTGGGGGGACGGGAACTCTGGCCTCCACCTGGAATTGGTATTTCATAAGCAGGATGTTAGTTGAGTTAGTTGAGGCTCCCCAAAGAGGGAGCACAATTAAGGCCCCTGGAGCCTCAAACCCAACTCCAATTTTCTTGGTCCGCTGCCCTGGACTCAGGGTTCCAACTGAGTGTCCCTGTGGGGGCTCATTGGTCACAGCCCTCAGCTGTTCCGCATCTCTGACAAGGTCAATTCTTTCCTTGTTTGGACCCATTAGAGCCTTCCTGGCAGTGCTGGAAGGGGCCCTGATGGGCAGGTCAGAAACAAGGTTCCCATGTCCCGGTACCTAGAGCTCTACATTTCCCTGCTTGTCACATTCTGGGAGGTGGACAGCTGAACCAGGCCTCCCCAGCCGCCCCACGGGACAATAGGTGCACAGCTCCTGCCTGGCCTGACTCCGTCTCAGCATGTCAGAATGGACACAATTCACAGGCTCCTCTTGGGCACTAAGCCACCACTTCCTGCCAGGTCCCTCCCCGTATATCACACTGAAAGCCCTGATCCCAGCCTCGAAAACCCCCCACTCACTCACCCAGACAAGTAGGAAGTTCTGTGGTCTATTACTCACCCAGACATGTAGGAAGTTCTGTGGTTCTATCATCTATCTATCATCTATCTGTCAATCATCTATCATTCTATCATCTATCATCTATCATCTATCTGTAATCTAGCTATCTATCTACCTATCCTATCCTATATCGATCCTCTGTCTATCATCTATCTCTCTCTATCTCTCTATATCTATCTATCTCTCTATCTCTATCCATCTATCTCTCTCTCTATCTATCTATCTATCTCAATCTATCCATCCATCCATCCATCATCTATCTATGAACTATCTATCATCGTCTATAATCTAGCTATCAATTATCTATCTTTCAATCTATCATCTAGCTATCTATCATCTATCATTTATCTATCATCTACCATCTATCTATAAACCTATCTATCATCTATCTATCAATCTATCATCTATCATCTATCAATCTATCCATCTATCATCTATCATCTATCAACTACCTATTATCTATCGGTCCATCCATCCATCTCTCATCAATCATCATCTTATTCATCATCTTTCTATCATCCATCAATATCTATCATCTCTCTAAAAATCTATTTATCTATCATCTATACGATCTATCATCTATCTTTCTATATATTCATCCATCCATCTGTCATATCTATCATCTATCTGTCTATCTATTTATCTATTTTATGTTCTTTAAGTTCCTGTCTTTCAGCTTGTTTCTCTGTCCAAAACATCAGGAGGAGAGTGGTCGAGGATAGCACAGGCATGGAGGGTCTACACATGCAAGGATCCTGCCTTAGGCTCCCAACACCACAGAGGGTGCTCCTGAGCACTGCTGGCTGTGGCCCAATGCCCTGCCCCGTGGGAGAGGACACAAGGAGGTGGGCATGGCCAGGGCACCGTCTCTCTACACACTACCCCTGCCTCTGCTGGAACGGCACATTTGTGGAGGGTGGGTGCCCCAATGTTCAAGTTCACTTCCTGGAGGGCGAATGTCATTCTTGGTTTCCATATATGAGACTCAGTTGTCTCTTGGCTGGAAGAATAGTTGCTCACCAAACCCCCATTCCATAGTACCCAGGGGGCCCTTCTTGTATCCCCATCTCTCCCACTCCCATGCCTCACCTTTTCTAATTCTATACTTTGTGCAGTGCCTCGGCTGCCATGTCGCACTGTTAGATCCATGAACTAAAGGGTAGGTGAGGAGGTGGGCCAGGCTGGGCCACAAGGAGACTCCCAAAAAGGGTCCAGGATAGGGCAAAGACAGCTGAGCCTCTGCACCACACACCCCATGAGTGGTATTTCTTAATACTGACCAAAAATGGGGGAAGGGTGTTGGGCTGAGCCCTGCACAGGGAGAAAGGAAGCATGAAGGTTCAGGGGTGTCCAGGCTGTCTCAGCTACAAGAGATTCGTCTCCACATCTCCCAGGGAGCTTAGTTCCCTCCTGGTGCTTCCTTAGAAACCCCAGCCTTGGCCGGCTCCCAGGTAGGGAAGTGGCAGCCAAGAGACGCTTAAGGGGAGGCCACTCAGGTGAGAGGCTGCCGTCCCACACTTAGTACTGCCTTTTCTTGCAATTGCTAGGGATGAAAGCAGGGAGATACTGTCCCCTCAACGCTGATGCCCCCCCCCACTTCCAGTTCACTGTACAAATGGCCTTTAGCCTCAATTGGCCCGTCTCACTGCAGAGCACTTTGGGTCATCACCTCTGTAGTCTCCCTGCCCCGCAGAGCTCCCAACATCCTACTGTTTCCTGGGCTGAAAGGACCATTGTCCTGGCCTGAGTGTCCCTCTTTATGGTCCAACTCCCCACTGTACTCAGAGAGGGAATAAAGAGGGGCCAGCCACAGCCCCTCTCTGTCTGGAGTCTCTTCCCTCCCCGAGGCCTCTGCCTCAGTGCCCCCCTTCTGCCACTGAGGGGTGTCCATATCTGGGGAACCTCAGAAACAAGCCCACTCACTGTTCCAAAATGTTTATTTTTGTTGGATTCTCGGACCCCATCACATAGGGTTGGTTTAGCTCCTCCTGTGCTCCCCGACCCTAAGAGGAAGAGATGTATTGTCCATGCCATGGCCATGTGGTCAGCCTGCAGTGCAGAGGGGGTGAGCACACGCGTTCCCACAGCCTCCTCCCCAAGCCTCCTGGGAAAAGCTGCTTTTCTCTGTTACTGAGAAAGTTTGTAGAGGACGGGCTCACATCACATCCTATCCTCGACCCAGCAGGGGCAGCCCAGCTTCTCTGCTAATGGTGATGTTCTGTGAGCACTCAACCCAGATGTCTCTTCTGTTATGCAGCAAAGAAATGGTGGGGACTCCCTGTTGTGAGCAATCTGGCCTCAAAAACCCCCCCAGCCTGGGGCAGGACTCCTGTAGTCTGGACTGGAAGCTGGAAGCGGGCTGGGGGGCATCATCCTGTGATCTCCAGGCCACACACAGGTGACTGCGTGGCCATCTGGGGTCTGGGGGAAGAGGGAAGCTGTTCCAGCCCTTTTTTTAAATTTTATTTCCCACCGGTTTTTTATTACTGTCTTCCACACTCTCCTCACATATTCTAGGATAAACAATGCTAAGGGCAGGGCTCGTGGGCCACTTCTCAGCACTGGAGTTGCTACAAGAGGCACAATAAGGACAGAATCACATGACTCAGAGGTGGGGCTCCTGGGCCAGGGAGAAATGCACAACTCCCAGGGATCCTAGTCCCCACCAGAGGGAGGGTGAGAGCACACTGAGGGCTACACCCTGCTCCTGTCCTGGAGTCACAGCACCTGCGGGGCCTGCCAGACCTCCCTGCCCCCACCCAGGACCCTCGAGCACTGCCCCTCAGATGGTGGTGAGGAACTGGTCGCCCAGGGGTGGGTAGAGAGCACCCTCAGAGGGCAGTGCATCTTTCCAGGCACAGACCCTTCGGCTCTCTCAGAGCTCAGCCAGTCTTTCTCATTCCCAAAGTTCTCGCCCATGATGCCAGCCTCGCCCCCAACAGCTGGGCTTAGCCCTTGAGCACTCCCAGGTTTGGCCTGACGGGGGGCTGCCCCCAAGCCTCTTCATCCTCTCCTTTCTGTCCTTTCTGTCCTTTGCACAACCCTTGTCCACCCCACCTTTTTCCTTCTCCTTCCTCTGAGAGCTCTTGCTCCTGTCCTCTCCCCTGTCTTGTCCTCTCTGTCCTCTCTCTGCTCCCTTCCAAACTGGCAGTGGACAAGTACATGGGGCCTTCGAGCCCTGGTCCATCAGAACTGACCAGATCTCCCTGTTGGAAAGAGACGTCCCTCTGGAGCCTCCCTGGACAGCTCTTCTATGACCCCACAGCTTCTCTCCAGTCGCAGCTTTTGCCTATTACCCTGAACTCCATCCATCGTATGGAGCTGGACACCCAAGGTGTTGGGGAAGCGGATGCTTCTCTGGTGTTGCCCCTGGCCTATTCTGGAAATCCTTTCCCCAAAAAACCTGACCCTTTGCTGTCTCTCGGATGAGGATAAAACTCTTCTTTTGTTTTCCTTCCTTCCTTCCTTTCTCTCTCTCTTTCTTCTCTTTCTTT
>JAJIBD010022534.1:0-30730 GCA_021461705.1 Cryptotis parvus
TCGCTCCTATTGCAGCTGGTCAGGAGCTGCCTCTGCTGGAGCACCTGCTACTGCACACCTCTTTCTCGGAGACCAGCTGCTGGTAGCTGTCCAGTGCTGTTCAGCATGGGTGAGGAAGATGGAACTGGGTCAGTTTCTGGAGTACCACGCTGAGTACTGGGCCCTTTAAGTTCCGCGCCACCTGTGGCAGACACACAGGTCTTCGGACGCTGGTCTGAAGCCGGCTTGGTGTCCCAAATGTGGTCAATGCGCAACTAATAAAGTTCAGGTGAGGCCAGAACTGGCTTCGAAGTGGCACGGTCCTAGTCACCTCCAAACTGCACATGGGACCAGCAAGTGAGAGATTTCAAGAGAAGGTAAATCTACCACCAGAGCTTGGGGCTGGACCTTGGTTTAAGCCTCAGCTTCAGTAAGGACAAGACAGACAGCCGGGTACACCAGGCCCTGGCTATCCGAAATTTTAAGCTTGCCCTGGCGGAGGCAGGAACAAGGTGGCTGCAGTTCTTAGGACACCTGGAGCCCAGGAAGTCCAGTTCAAAGTGGAATAAGGGACCGGGAAGCTCTCCCTGGATGAGGGGTCACTGGATGTCACTAACCCACTTATTCCCAGAGTCCTGACTGCCAAAACCAGTACTGCTGAGGGGCGGACTGACTGTCAACAAGGCTAGGACTACCCATTTGGGCTGGGGCTTCATCTGCCCACACACTAACCACCGAGAGGGGAGCCAAAACAAGGCCTTAGACTCAGGGCCTTAGCGTCAAATCAGCCACTTTTCTCCTGTCTTCTGTTTCTTGGACATTTAGGTCCAATGGGAAATCCAGTCTGGAGTCAGCACAGGGGTTGTGGGATAAATCCACGGAGGACAGGGAAGTGAAAAAAAGTGGAGGAGACACGAAGTCTGGGTGTTGGAAGCACATCTCACGGGTTCCTAGTGTGAGGATTTCACCACATAAACTGGTTTCACTGTGAGTTGGTTTTGAAGGGAGGAGGGAAACCCGCTTAAAGGCGAGGCGTGAGGCATGTGCATGATTCTGCAGCCCATTGGAGTGGTAGAAGTCTGAACTCCTACAGTATGATATCAACGGTAGGCTCTTCAGCTTCTGACTTGAGTCTCAAAGACCTCGTGGAGCCTGAGGGACCTCCACACCTGACCACCATGTGTCACTTTTTGGACTGTCCTCCCCACCAAGATGTGGCCTCCGAATGCCTTGGCCAGAGGGCTGCCACTTAACATTTTCTCTTCTTCCGGAGGAGCCTGACCCAGTAGCAGCCCAGTCTCAATATGCCTTCTTCAAAAAAATTAGACTTTCAACTTTATCACCCAGTGAAAAATTTTGGAATTCTTTCTCTAAAACTGCTGTACTGACATGCCAGTGCTTTACTTACTGTCAATAGAAGTAAAGAAAAATGGCAATAACAAGAAATATGTACACCCAACACTGATCCTGTAACAATTACCATCAGTAACTTTGTATTTGAGGGCTCAATAGCTCACTGTGAGACTGGACAAACTTCACTATCTTCTAAAAAGCGATTGCTAGATCCTTACTAGCAATCCCTAGAAAAAGCAATATAAAATAGATTATTGAGGGGTCTGCTCTAGGGGCAGGCTTAAGTGCTGGTTGGAAAAATTGCGAGTAATGCTGGTGGGCTGTTGTAATGGTGGTGTGCACTTGCAGTGGTGGGCCTTTAAGCCGGTGGTCGCCGGTTGCAATGTTAGAAGACCCTTTTTTTGGTAATGGTGGACGAGTTGTAGAGACGTGGAGTTAATGGTGTGGACAGTTGCAACCAACAGTGTAGAGCCACAGTATAATGGTGGTGGGATTGGGGGTTAAATATTAGTGTAACACATTAATGGGAACAACTTTGTTAAAACAATTGAGTGAACAGGGGCTGTATCGCTAGTCCAGCGGGCAGGGCGTTTTCCCCGCAATCAGCTGGACCCAGGAGTTCGATCCCCTACATCCCATATGGTCCTCTGAGCACCACCAGGAGTAATTCCTGAGTGCACAGTCAGGAGTAACCCTTGAACAATACCAGGTGTGACCAAAAGCAAAAAAAAATGAGTAGAGGACTGCTAGTTCGAAGTGAAAGCAATATCACAGATGCCGAGATCATTAACCTTAAGCAACACCTGCATAGTAGTAGGGAGGTCATTGTCCTTCGTCGTAATCATCACATTATCATAATCATCAACAACATCATCATCAACTTCATCATCATCTCCCTTTTTTTTTTACTCTGTCGTATCCTCATCATCATCATCATACCATTCTAACCCATTAGATGCTGCTGACCTAGAAAAACTCTACCCGACCTTGCTGCATCATTTAAAGCCAAAACCCTTCCCTCACTGGCCTCCCTCTGCCTTCCCCCACCAACTACACTGGCCCAGATGGCAGAATTTTCGCCTTCAAACCTGCATCTCTGGACCTAAAATTTGGAGGAATTTTCTGCCAATAGTTTTTTTCATATGTAAACCAAGAGCCACAAAAACTTTATTTACAAAAAAGACAACTGATCACATTTATGAGTGTGACCTATATTATCACCCAAAATTGAATATACTAACATTTTCCTATCTTGTATGCTATCTTGTATTCACATTTTGTCATGAATTTTTTAAGCTGAATTTTTTTTTCTTTTATTTTTTTTTAAAAAATTTTTTACTATACCATTTTAAGACATACAATTACAAAATGTGTTCATAATTGGTTCTTGGTAATACAGTATTCCAGCACTCATCCCTCCACCAGATTTTTATTTCCACCACCAGAGTAACCCCACCCTCCAGACCCCACCCAGGCTGCCTCAATACTGTTAGCCTCATTTCTCTCTTTCTCTCTCACTCTGCATCTTTCTCCCTTTTTTTTTTTACGGCCGGCTGGCCTGCAGACATTTTGAGTTCATCACTTAAGTCTCTTTGTGTATAATCAATGGATTAGTTTTAATCTGCAATTACCGTTTCCTATACTTAGTGAAAACACTGGTATCTATTTATATCCTATTAATGGAATTTAGTCATTCTATATCTGTCCTTTTCCTTCTGACTAATTTCGCACTCAGCCTGTTAGTCTTCATGTTCCTCCATTTCAGGTAAATTTCATAATTTCTTTCTGACCTTGCTTCCACACCAATATTCCATAGTGTAAGATGAACCACAGTTTCCTTTGCCAGCCCTCTGTTCTCGGCATTTAGGTTTTTTTCAGATTCACAGCTATTGAATAGCGCAGAGATGAATAAAGAGTACAGGAATGGAACTATGTCTGCCCTCCGTTTTAGGTCTCTCGGGTATATTCCCAGAAGGTGCTGTTGCTGGATCAAATGGGAGCTCAATATCTAGATTTCAGAGAGCGCCCATATTGTTTTACAAAGGGCTGGGCAAATTGGCACTCCCTCCAACAGTGGATGAAGTCCCTTTTTACCACATCCACGCCAGCACCTGCTGTTCTTGCTGTATTAGATGTGTACCAATTCTCTGTGGTGTGAGTTATAATTTTCCTGTTATTTAATTTGCATCTCCTGATGATTAAAGATGAAAAACTTTTCATGTACCTTTCATATGCCTTTGGAAGCCATTAGTTTCTTCTTTTCCAGGAAGCTTCTTCCCATTTCTTCTCCCCATTTTTTGATGGGGTTGAAAAACATTTTTTTCTTGTGAAGGGCTACAGTGCCTGATATATCCTGGATATTAACCCCCTTAAGATGGGTATTGGGTGAATATCTTTCCCACTCTGTGATTCTCTTTGTATCTTGATGCCATTTCTTTTGAGGTGCAGAAGCTTTTCAGAGATTTTATATAATCCCATTTGTTTATCTTTATTCAATTTTCTTGGTCAGTGGTGTGTCGTTTTTAAAAATACTTTTAGTTTGGATGTTTGTAGAGCGTTTCTCCTCAACGCCCCGGTGTACCTTATGATTCATGTCGATGTTGAGATCTATAAATCCATTTTGATATGACATTTGTGCATGGCACTAGAAGGAGAGGTCTAAGTTCATTTTTATGCGCGCTGCCCAGTTTTTTTAGCACCATTTGTTGAAGAGGCTTTCTTTTCTCCACTTAATATTTTTCCTCCTTTACTGAGAAGATTAAGTGGTTGTATGTTTTAGAGTGTGTTTCAGGATAGTCAGTTCTATTCCACGCCTTGGGTCTACGGGTCTGTCTCTATACTGTACCACACTGTCTTAGTGACAACTGCTCTGTAGTAGAGCTTGAGGTTGGAAAATATCTCCCATCTTATTTTTTCCCAAGGATTGCTTTAGCTATTTGTGGGGAGTTTATTATTTATTCCATACACATTTCAAGTGTTTATTCAATTTCTTTGAAGAACATTATGAGTATCTTTGCCAGAGCCCGCATTGAATCTGTAGAAAACTCTGGGGAGTAATGCCATTTTGATAATGTTAATCCTTCCAATCCACTTTAGAGCAGGGGGATGTGTCTCCATTTCCTCATGTCACTCTTTTACTTTCCCCATTGATAATGATGCTTGCTGTGGGCTTGTAGTAAGGTGGCCTGGATTATATTGTGGAAGGTTTCTTCAATCCCCATTTAAGGAGAGCTTTTATCATTGAATGGGTGTTGAATCTTGTCAAATGCCTTCTCAACTCTATTAATATGATCATGTAGGTTTTATTTTTCTTTTTGTTGATATGGTGTATTATGTTGATTGACTTGCGAATGTTGAACCATCCTTGCAGTCCCGGAATGAATCCACTTGATCATGGGTGTAAACTCTTTTGTACTCTTTGGATTCTATTTGCTAGTATTTTGTTGGAGAATATATATCTGTGTTCATCAGGGGAGATTGATCTGTAGTTGAAATATTCCCATCTTCTTGTTACCAGACTTAGAAGCAATAGGAATTCAGGAATTTGTCCATTTCTTCTGGTTCTTTTTTGTTTCATGGCATACTAGCTCTCAAGTAATCTCTGATAATCTTTGAATTTTATGGTTTCTGTTGTGCTGTCCCCATTTTCAGTTCTATTGGTTTGGGTTCTTTCTTGTGTTTTCTTATAAGTCTTTGCAATTGGTTTGCCAATCTTGTTTATTTTACGAAGAACCAGCTTTTAGTTTCGTTGATCTTCTGGATTGTTTTTGACATGCCTTCTCATTGATTTCTGCTCTGTTTTATTATTTCTTTCTTTCTCTCTTTGGTTGGACTCCTTTTGTTGATCACTCTCTAAGCTCTTAGTTGTGAAGTCAAGTGTTTGTGATGGCCTATTCTTCTTTTTCTGATAAATCCTTGAAGAGTTATGGGCTTGCCTTTTTAACAATGCTTTTGCTGTATCTCACAAGTTCTGGTATTTGTGTCTACTGTTCATTTGTTTCCAGGAGTCTTTGGATTTCCTCTTTGATTTCTTTTATGACTTGCTGTGGTTGTTCAGCGGTGATCGTTTAGTTTCAGGTACTTAGTATTGGTTTCTGTTTTTGTGTGCAATTAATTCTATTTTCAATGCATCTTGCTCTGAAAAATAGTTAGCTGGAATTTCTATCTTCTTGATTTTCTAGAATTATTATTTGTGGCTCAGTATGTTGATCTATCTTGGAGTATGTTCCATGTGCGCTGTAGAAGATAGTGTATTCCGCTTTTTGGGGATGAAGTGCCCTGTATATGTCTACCGGCCCTTTTCTGCCATCTCTTCTTTTTAGGGCCAGTATTTCCTTAGTAAGTTTCAATCTTGTTAATCTATCAGGGTTGTAGAGCAAGGTTGAAGTCATCAACTATAATTGTGTTTGCTGTCAATGTATTCTTTGAAGTCTATTTGTAGTTGTTTTAGGTGTTTTGCTGGTCCTCGTTTGGTGCATATATGTTTAAAAGCATGATTTCTTCCTGATACATGTATCCCTTGACTAATAAGAAGTGACCTTCACTGTCCCTTCTGACCTTCTTCAGCCTGAAGTCTATGCTGTCAGATACCAGTATGGCTACCCGAGCTTTTTTTGGGTGGCTTAACTGTTTGAGTGAAGGGGGATTGTTTTCCCAGCCTTTTATTTTGGAGTCTGTCTTTGCTACAATTGTTCAGGTGTATTTCTTGAAGGCAGCAGAATGTCGGATTCAATTTTTTTTTGATCCATTTTGACAATCTGTGTCTTAACTGGCACATTTAGACCATTGATATTGAGAGATTATTGTCATGGGATTTTGTGCCATCTTTCTGTATAGGTTGGTTGCTCTTTTTAGGTTTATTCTCATCTTAGTGTAGATCTTTCAGTCCTTCTTTTAAGGTTGGTTTTGAGTTTACAAAGTTCCTAAGCTGTTGTTTATCCAAGAAGTTGTACATCTGTCCTTCAAATCTGAGTGAGAGTTTGCCGGATAAAGAATTTTGCTGAGGCATTTATTTCATTGAGTTTTTACTGTATCCCACTTCTGCCTTTGGGGGCTTAGAGGGTTTCTTCTGAGAAGTCTGCTAAAAGTCGAATGGATGCTCCTTTGTATACAATTTCCTTCTTTGATCTTGCTGCCTGAAGAATTGTGTGTGTGTCTATGGCATCCATTACTTTGACTAGGATGTGTCTTGGGGTCTTTCTATTGGGGTCTCTTCTTGCTTTCTGCAGCTCATCTTCAGTCTCACTGATTCCTCTCTTCCCCTGCTGTCATCCTACTGTTGAGAGCTCCTATTGTGTTTTCATTTTCTCTACTGAGTTTTCGCGATGATATTTCTATTTACATGGTTCTTATTTCTGCCCCTCATTTCCTCCTGTAATTTATTGATTGCCCTTTCAACTGCTTCGTTTACGTTCTCCTGTAAACGAAGGGAGGCATTCTAATGGACATCTGCTCCATTTTTTTCTTTAAGCTCCTTAAACATCCTACCAATTTCTTCTCTAAATTCATTATCATTGAGATAATGCACATCTGCATTTTTTTGAGTCTTCAGCGTTGATTTCTCCATCTGTACTTTGAATTGGGGATCTGCATTGTTTCCCCATGGTGTTGCGTGTGTACAGGGACAGATTCCTCTAGCATACTGTTTCATTTTTATTGAAGAATTACCTTCCCTTGGTGTTGAATTTCCTAGTTTTTGTATTAATAAGCGGTCACTCAGTCGGACTTCTGGGGGGTTGTAGTTCTACCTTCTGCCGAGGCCTGGAGCTCTACCACGACCCCAGGAGCCCACCTGGCCAGCCGCACCCCGAGGGAGAATGCCTGAGGCGGAGACAGGCCAAAGTGAGTTCAAAATGTCCATTTACTTCTGCTTCCACTCAGACTTCTGGGGTTGTCAAGCGAAGTATTTTTAATAAATGATTTTTTTAAGAAGATTGCTGCTGCATAGAAACTTCCCACCCGAATCCCTCATCCATTAAAGAGAAAACTGATATTCAGATTTGGCCCTTTCTCACTGTCCCTTGCAATCTGAATTTCATTATTTTTCTTTTCATGTTCATATTCCATTCTCTTTTTAATATGCTATTATACCGACATGAGATATACAATTACAAAGATGTTCATAAGATGTTTCATATTTGGGTTTCAGTCATACAGAGATCCAGGCCCATTGCTCCATCAATGCCCAATTTCCCACCATCATTGTCCCTGATTCCCTCCCCGGCCTCTAACCTTCCTCTACGGTAGGTTCTTTTTTCTTTCTCTCTTCCTTCCCTTCCACATTGTGGATTACAATACATACATTAAGAGGTTGTCATGTGTATCTTTTGCCTGTATTTTCTGCTCAGTTCTAGGTTGGGATTAGCACTGTCGACAATTATTAGTACACTGTTCCATTCTCTGTCTCCACCTAGCCTCTGACTCCCACACCTTTGTGAAAATTTCCACTTTGATAAAACCTCCTGTTCCATGTTTCACCTGACATTGGATATTGGTATCATAATATGTACATATATGTATAAATATATATTTATGCCATGCAAATAAATGCAGTCACTCTATATCTCTTTTTCCTTCTGGTTAATTTCACTCAACATGATTCTCTCCATGTCCATACATTTATAGGCAAATTTCATAACTTCACTTTACCTAACGGCTACAGAGTATTCCATTCTATAGATGTTCCAAAGTTTCTTTTTTTTTTTTTTTTTTTTTTTTCTTTTTTTGCTTTTTTTGGGTCACACCCGGTGATTCTCACGGTTTACTTCTGGCTCTGCACTCAAGAATTACTCCTGGCTGTGTTCAGGGGACCATATGGGATGCCAGGGGATCAAAACCAGGTCGGCCGTACGCCAAGGCAAACGCCCTACCTGCTGGACATCTGGACCCCAAAGAAACTCTGGCCCCCCAAAGTTTCTCTATCCAGTCATCAGTTCTCGGGCACAACTAGTTGTTTCCAGATTCTTGTTGTTGTGAATCGTGCTGCTATGAAAATAAAGCTGCAGATTATGTTTCCACTGTGTGATTTTGACTTCCAAGGGTAAACCCCAGGAATGGTATGGCTGGGTCAAATGGGAGCTCAATTTCTAGTCTTTGGAGGAATGTCCATATTGTTTTCTAGGAAGGCTGTACCAGTCGACATTCCCACCAACAATGTATGAGAGTCCCCTTTTCCCCGCATCCACATCAGCACTTGTTCTTGCTCTTTTTGGATATGTGCCAATCTCTGTGGTGTAAGATGATATCTCATTGTTATTTTTATTGGTATCTCTCTGATGATGAACGATGAAGATCATTTTTTTCATACGTCTTTTGGCCATTCAAATTTCTTCCTTGTTGAATTTTCTGTTCATTTCTTCTCTCCATTTTTGATGGGGTTGGCTGTTTTCTTCTTGAAATTTCTACCAGTGCCTGATATATCCTGGATATTAACCCCTTATCAGATGGTTATTGGGTGAATATTCTTTCCCATTCTGTGCACTGTCTTTGTATGTTGGTCACTGTTTCTTTGGAGGTGCAGAGCCTTTTACTTTCATGTAGTCCCATATGTTTGTCTTTACTTCTAGTTGCTTTGTTAGTGGTGTTTCACCTTTGAAGATGTCTTTAGCTTCAATGTTGTGGAGGGTTTTTTACACCACCTCCGCTCCGCTGATGACATTGGTCTAATAACACCGAACATTAGCCAAGCGGCACAAATGCTGGCTGACTTCGACCGAGAATGTGGAAAGATAGGTCTACAGCTGAATCTAAAGAAAACTTTGTTCATGAACAATGAGCTAGTTCCAGAGGCCCCATTCACTCTCAATGGAACAAACATCTCTGAATGCAGCAGTTATGTGTACCTAGGTCGAGAAGTCAACATAATGAACAACCTAAAATCTGAGCTGCGCAGGAGGAAGAGAGCGGCATGGAATGCCTTCAAAGGCATCGAAGAAATAGCTAAAAGGACAAAGAACCTCCGGCTCTGGGCGCATCTCTTTGACTCCACCATTCTCCCTGCATTAACATATGCCTCAGAGACCTGGGCCCTATGAAAGCAGGATGAGAATGCTATTCGGGTCTCCCAGAGAGGAATTGAAAGAGCTATGCTTGGAATATCACACCTCACTCAAGTGAGAGAAGGAATCCGGAGTTCTGACTTCCGTCACTATTCCAGAATCAGGGACGCTGTCTTGTTTGCCAGGGCATCGAAAATCAGATGGGCTGGACATGTAATGCAATTTGGAGACAACCGCTGGACTAGACCTCTTACCAACTGGATCCCACGGGATGTCAAAAGATCAAGTGGCCGCCCACCTACAAGATGGTCAGACTTCCTTGTCAAGACCCTGAAGGAACGGTTTGAGGCTCTTGATATTCCTGAATCAACCAGATGCCATTGGGCTATATTGGCACGTGATAGGGTCCAATGGAAATGTTACTGGTGCCCACTCCAGCAAATCGATGAATAACGGGATTCAAGTGATCAAGTGATCGAGTGCTTTGTTAGTGGTGTTTCACCTTTGAAGATGCCTTTAGCTTCAATGTTGTGGAGGGTTTTTCTGCCAATAGTTTTAGGGTGAAAGGTTTTCTCTGCTTCTTAGGTGGGCATCGCCATCTGGTGGGCACTGAGAGTAACACAGTAGGCACAGGTCGGAAGCAGGTTGATGCCAGTCAGACAAGCTCTGCATGGTCCCTCAGGCATAGGCTGGTACTCAGAACCCTCCATGGGCCTGCAACTAGGGCCTGCCATGAAGCTAGTGGAGAAAGGCAGCATCCCCGTGGGCCGGGTCCCGCCTTTTCACAAGGTCCAAGTGATCCTGGGCACTTCTAAATATGCCTGAGAACTGCTCTGCTGAGGAGAAAAAGTAAACTAGTGAGTGAGGGAAAGTTATGTATCACCATTTCTGACCCATCAAGGAACATACAAGAGGCCATTTCAACAAAATAAATCCTGCCCCGATGACACAAAGGGGCTAGTCCAGAGATGAAGATTCCGTTTCCTGGGAGGCTCAGCACCAGCTTTGCATGAAGGTTTGATCCCAACACCTTTTGGAGAAACCCCTGAGCACAGAGTTGAAGTAAACTCTAAACACTGCCAGGAATGGCTGCCTACATTTGGGCCCAAATATGCTCTTGGCAATTGTTACAGTTTTTCGGAAGTGATCATTCCTCATGCCATGCCGGCACTGGCCAGAGAGGGGCACCCCTCAATCCAGTTTCCAAATAAACCATTGTCCAGGGAAAATAAACCATTATCCATGGTGAAATAAACCATTGTCAGTTTCTCACTTAAGTCACAAAGACCTCGTGGGCCTGAGGGACCTCCACCACCCTACAACCACCATGGGTCCTTTTGGACTGGCCCTCACCCAAGATGGGGCCTCCGAATGCCTTGGCCAGAGGACTACCTCCCCACATCTCCCTGTTCTTCGGGAAGGCCTGACAGTCACGCCCATCCACCAATATCACCTACTTAAAAATTTAACTCCAACTTTTTCACCCAGTTAAAAACTTTGGAATTCCTCAAGATCTACTGTACTGACATACCAAGTAGCACAACACAGTCAAAAGATGTAAAGTAGAAGCTAACAATAACAAAATATGTGTACACAACAATGATCCTGTAACAACGTGTCAGTAACTCCTACGAAGGCTCAATGGCTGACTGTGAGACTGGACAATCTTCACTATCTTCTAAGAAAACGTTGCTAGGTCATTTTAGCAATCTAGAGCAAGCAATATAAAATAGATTATTGAGGGTCTGCTCTAGGGGCAGGCTTAAGTGCTGGTTGGAAAAATTGCGAATTATGCTAGTGGGCAGTTGTAATGGCGGTGTACCATTGCAGTGGTGGGCCTTTGAAACAGGGTGGGAAGTTGCAGTGGTAGAAGACTTTAACAGTGGTGGTTGACAGTTGTAGCGATTTGGACAATTGTGGTGTGGACAGTTGCAACTGTGGTGGGCAGTGTAATGGTGGTGGGATTGGGGTTAAATACTGGAGTGTAACACATTAATGGGAACAACTTTGTTGAAACAATTGAGTAGAGGGGTGTCGGAATAAGAGTCCTGTGGGTAGGGTTTTTTCTTGCAAGCAGCCAGACCCAGGTTCGATCGCTGGCATCCCATATGGTCCCCCAAGAATCACCAGGAATAATTCTTGAGTGCAGAGCTAGTAGTAACCCCTGAGCATCACCAGGTGTGGCCCAAAAGGGCAAAACAACAAAGCAAACAAAGAAATGCCCTGGATTATCTATTCCTGCTCTCTCTTCCATTTCTTTCTTCAGCAATACTTATTTCCTTGCTGCATTTTATTCTCACTGATCTATCAAGAGGTGATAAGATGCTGGTTGATGTCTCCATCTACTATTTTACTACTACCACTGTCATCCTTGACGGTTATTAGCAGTTGTTTTAAGTATTTTGCTTGCTTTTATTGGGTTATAGATATTTAATTTTTATTAATTTTTATTTAAATATTATCACATAACAGTGAGATCACTTGTATTACTTCACTTGACTTCACCTTTTTCATCATTTGCTCAAGCAGGCATCAGTAACTTCTCCATTCATGGGGAATGAGGTTCATTATTTTTACTGTTTTTGGCATATTGAATACACCACAGGTTGCTTGCTAGGCTCTGTCATGGCTCTGGCTTCATCCAAGGGGGCCCAGTCTTTTCTATATCAGACCGTGAACCATCTACGTCCCATGGGGTAGAAAACTGCGTGTAGACAAGCCTGTCTCCTGTCTGCCACCTGCCTACACAGCTAGGCACCACAGCCACACCTGCAACAGCTTGAGGAGATACACAATTACAAAGCTGTTCATGATTGGGTTTAGCCATACAGTGTTCCAGCACCTGTTCTTCCACCAGTGCACCCTTCCCAACACCAATGTCCCCAGATTCAAGTACCTCACATTCAGCTGAACTAAGGAGGTAAAGGACCTGTACAAAGAGAACTACAAAACACTACTTCAAGAAACAACAGAGGATACAAGGAAATGGAAACAATCCCCTGTTCACAGATTGGGAGAATTCTGACACCTTATCCGTATTGTCTAAATTGCCAAAGACTTCTGCACCCAGGAATCCCTGTTGTCTTGTTTTGGAGGACACATTTGTATCTCTAAGCACTTATTCTTCTAGAGTAGGGGGACAGTTCTTCCCCCATGAACTAGGATCCTAGTACTGGGAGACATCTCTCTCGCCACATCCCTAATGCCTAGTCTGGGAGAAGTGTCTGTTCTCCAGTATGGGGACAGCTACATGCGGGGACCTCTCTGATCTCCGGATGTTGATGGCTACACTGGTGGGAAAAGTCTGGACCCTGCACCACAGCGCCTGCAATGGGTCTTTCATATGTTCTCTGGATCGAGATGCTACAGTGGGGGACATCTCTGTCGCCTGGGTCAGGTGCCTATAATGGGAGTATGTCTGTCCCCAGTGTGAGGTGCCTACATAGGGGACAAGCTGTCCCCCTGAACAATGTGCATAGGTTGGGGAACATTTCTGCCCCTAGCAGCTCCCCAGGCTCATCACAGGGGCCACATCTCCCAAAATCCTGGGGTATTGTGGATTCCTGACTCCATCATGACTCCATCATGTGTCCACGGAGCACACACTGTCCCCTCTTACTAAGCTGACAGCAGGCATCTGATGGGGTTACTTGTGTGTTTGGGGGCAACAGCACCACCGTGCTTTACTGTGCCCATTGGTTTTCCTCTCCTGCTTCTACCCTTTCCATGCTGGAAACTAGTGTCCGGCTGCCAACGTAGAGGGGCTTGTGGGCACTGACTAATTTTAGGGTGACTTGTGAGCCCCAGTTTTCATCATGGGTCTTATTTCCACAGCTAAAATTGAAAATTCTAGATGTATATCTTTGTATTTATTTATTTTTTCTTTTTAGTTTTCCATTTCTCCCTGAGCACACTGGTGTGGTGGAGGCTGTCTGATTTGTTTACATGTGAGATCTGAGCTCAGTGTTGCTGTTTTGCTCACCTAGTTACCCCTAGAGAGCAGCTTCCATGCCATGGGGCAAGTCTCCAAGTGTCTAGTTATCCCCCTGAGCAATATGTGTCCCTTCCTCAATGAGAATGGACAGGGGAAAGGAGATGAGAGGAGGGCACGAAGGAGCAGTGTGGGGAGGAGGGGGCAGGGATTCAAAGGGAGGGAGGACAGGGTCAGGGCTAGATTAATATGATTTTGAGAGCTTAGGTCAAAATATAACCTGTAACGATATTACAGCTGAACTTGGATGGATCCCAGTCTAACACTTGATGATGCTTTCTGACAACTTTCTTTTCAGGTGGGTCCCTCTGGGCTGTGGCTGGGGTCTGTGGACTCCAGCTCCTCAGGTTCCTCACAGTTTGTACGGTCTTCTGGAGACACAAGTTGTATTTCTCGGGTTGTTCGCTCGGGTGTGCTTTGGTTATGGGTGGGATTTCAGCTGTGGGTAACACATAGAATGGGGTGAGCTTGTGGGGTGTCCGCGGAAAGGACACTCCCTTCCAGCCCGCACAGGACACAGGACACTAAGAAGGGTGCGGCCAGCCCATTGGATCACGAAGAATATTAGGAATTGACAGAAATCAGAGGAGACCCCCAAGAGTTAGGAGGGGGTTTCCCCTGGGGTCACTGAGGGGGTTTTCAGGCTTGCCATGGCCTCTTGAGTGGCCTGGTCACCTCACTGACTCAGATTTTAGTTTTTGCTCCTCTGACTCTATGGTCCCTTCCACCTCCTCCTCTTCCTCCTTCTCCTCCGCCTCCTCCTCCTCCTCCTCTTTCTCTCCTCTTCAACCTTCTCCTCCTCCTGCTCCCCCCTTTCTCCTCCTCTATCACCATCGCCTCCACCTCACAGTTTTCTCACACAACTTCAGCGTCTCCTCCACCTCCTCACCCTTTGGACTGGTTGTGGGTCTGAGGGAGGGTCCCAACCAGCCAATCAGGGAAAGCATTGGCCTGGGGGCCAGTCCTCCTGGTCCACCTTCCCTGTAACCCTACCCTGACCCCCCAAAAGGGGCTTCTCCCTCCCGGGGACACTTTTCCCTTTTCAAGGCACCCTCGTGACTTCAGCAGGGCTGAGAGCTGCTGATTCTACTCCTATGCCTGATTGAGGAGCCCTCCAGGAGAAGGGGTTTGGTGAAACGCAGGGGAGGGAGCCCGCTGTCACCTTCTGCCCACGCATGCCCTGACTCTCAACTGAGTCTCCCTTGCCTCTGAATAGCCCTCACCAAAACTTCCTTTTCATCCCCACCCCCTCGTTGCAGCTAGTGCAGGAGCTGCTTCTGCTTCAGCCCCTGCTGGTGCCGCTGTGGCTCCTCAGAGCCCAGGTGACAGTGGTGGCAGTTGCTGTTAAATGTGGCTCAGTGTTGCTTGAGGGAATAGGGGTAGTTGCTCCATTGTGGCCACAGTCAGTGTGTCTCTGTGTCCTGCCCCTGCATTTGTGGACAGGAGTGAGGAGAGGCGTCAGCATCATGCAGACCCCAGCCAGGAGACACGGGCCCAGACACTGACCCCAGGCAGGCAGCACATGGGCGGTCTGTCCCCTGCTCCAGCCCTTTCAGTCTCGTTCCCTGGGCCTAAGAGATGGGGCCTCCTGTGCCTCAAGTCCTGGTCTCCTTCCCTGAGCCTCACACCACCTAGAATCCTCTGCTGTGTCATGGGGGCTGGTCAGCCTCACTGGTGGCCTCCTGCCCTGTGAGGACATCATCCAAGAGGGCTTGTGTCTACAGGGGAGCCTTGACACCCTTTACCGGCCCATTTCATGGACAGGAAAGTTTTATACCAAATGTCTGAAAGGTCTCACCCCAAGGAATGCCAGAGGCAGGCAGTAGCCGGCTGGTCAGAGGGGCCATGCCCCTGTCTCACAAATATGCTCTGGAGCTCGGCCAGCTGCTGGGGCTAACCCCGTGGGGACAGGACACGGAGATGGTGCCAAGTTCTTTTCCATTATTTCAAAGACTCAGCTCTGAGCCTAGGCCTGCTCGTCCCACACCTCAGTCCTCTCAGGCAGCAGGAAGCACTGTCTCCAGGGAGACCCGGCTCAGTCCCTCAGCCTGCACTTGAACAGGAAGTTGTTCTACCAGGCTCACCAACTCCTTTTGGGGGACGGGAACTCTGGCCTCCACCTGGAATTGGTATTTCATAAGCAGGATGTTAGTTGAGTTAGTTGAGGCTCCCCAAAGAGGGAGCACAATTAAGGCCCCCCGAGCCTCAAACCCAACTCCAATTTTCTTGGTCCGCTGCCCTGGACTCAGGGTTCCTCCTGAGTGTCCCTGTGGGTGCTCATTGGTCACAGCCCTCAGCTGTTCCGCATCTCTGACAAGGTCAATTCTTTCCTTATTTGGACCCATTAGAGCCTTCCTGGCAGTGCTGGAAGGGCCCTGACGGGCAGGTCAGAAACAACTACATTTCCCTGCTTCTCACATTTCCTGGGAGGTGGACAGCTGAACCAGGCCTCCCCAACTGCCCCCACGGGACAATAGGTGCACAGCTCCTGCCTGCCCTGACTCCGTCTCAGCATGTCAGAATGGACACAATTCATAGGCTCCTCTTGGGCACTAAGCCACCACTTCCTGCCAGGTCCCTCCCCGTATATCACACTGAAAGCCCTGATCCCAGCCTCCAAAACCCCACTCACTCACCCAGACAAGTAGGAAGTTCTGTGGTCTATTACTCTCCCAGACATGTAGGAAGTTCTGTGGTTCTATCATCTATCTATCATCTATCTGTCAATCATCGGTCATTCTATCATCTATCATCTATCATCTATCTGTAATCTAGCTATCTACCTATCCTATCCTATATCGATCCTCTGTCTATCATCTATCTATCTCTCTATCTCTCTATATCTAGCGCTCTATCTCTCTATCTATCTCTCTCTATCTCTCTATCTATCTCTATCTATCTCTCTATCCATCCATCCATCTCTCATCAATCATCATCTTATTCATCATCTTTCTATCTATCATCCATCAATATCTATCATCTATCTAAAAAATCTATTTACCTATCATCTATATGATCTATCATCTATCTTTCTATATATTCATCCATCCATCTGTCATATCTATCATCTATCTGTCTATCTATTTATCTATTTTATGTTCTTTAAGTTCCTGTCCTTCAGCTTGTTTCTCTGTCCAAAACATCAGAAGGAGAGTGGTCGAGGATAGCACAGGCATGGAGGGTCTACACATGCAAGGATCCTGCCTTAGGCTCCCAACACCACAGAGGGTGCTCCTGAGCACTGCTGGCTGTGGCCCAATGCCCTGCCCCGTGGGAGAGGACACATGGAGGTGGGCATGGCCAGGGCACCGTCTCTCTACACACTACCCCTGCCTCTGCTGGAACGGCACATTTGTGGAGGGTGGGTGCCCCAATGTTCAAGTTCACTTCCTGGAGGGCGAATGTCATTCTTGGTTTCCATATATGAGACTCAGTTGTCTCTTGGCTGGAAGAATAGTTGCTCACCAAACCCCCATTCCATAGTACCCAGGGGGCCCTTCTTGTATCCCCATCTCTCCCACTCCCATGCCTCACCTTTTCTAATTCTATACTTTGCGCAGTGCCTCGGCTGCCATGTCGCACTGTTAGATCCATGAACTAAAGGGTAGGTGAGGGAGGTGGGCCAGGCTGGGTCACAAGGAGACTCCCAAAAAGGGTCCAGGATAGGGCAAAGACAGCTGAGCCTCTGCACCACACACCCCATGAGTGGTATTTCTTAATACTGATCAAAAATGGGGAAGGGTGTTGGGCCGAGCCCTGCACAGGGAGAAAGGAAGCATGAAGGTTCAGGGGTGTCCAGGCTGTCTCAGCTACAAGAGATTCGTCCTCCACATCTCCCAGGGAGCTTAGTTCCCTCCTGGTGCTTCCTTAGCAGGCACCCCCCAGCCTTGGCCGGCTCCCAGGTAGGGAAGTGGCAACCAAGAGACGCTTAAGGGGAGGCCACTCAGGTGAGAGGCTTCCGTCCCACACTTAGTACTGCCTTTTCTTGCAATTGCTAGGGATGAAAGCAGGGAGATACTGTCCCCTCATCGCTGATGCCCCCCCACTTCCAGTTCACTGTACAAATGGCCTTTAGCCTCAATTGGCCCGTCTCACTGCAGAGCACTTTGGGTCATCACCTCCGTAGTCTCCCTGCCCCCGCAGAGCTCCCAACATCCTACTGTTTCCTGGGCTGAAAGGACCATTGTCCTGGCCTGAGTGTCCCTCTTTATGGTCCAACTCCCCACTGTACTCAGAGAGGGAATAAAGAGGGGCCAGCCACAGCCCCTCTCTGTCTGGAGTCTCTTCCCTCTCCGAGGCCTCTGCCTCAGTGCCCCCTTCTGCCACTGAGGGTGTCCATATCTGGGGAACCTCAGAAACAAGCCCACTCACTGTTCCAAAATGTTTATTTTTGTTGGATTCTCGGACCCCATCACATAGGGTTGGTTTAGCCTTCCTGTGCTTCCCGACCCTAAGAGGAAGAGATGTACTGTCCCTGCCATGGCCATGTGGTCAGCCTGCAGTGCAGAGGGGGTGAGCACACGCGTTCCCACAGCCTCCTCCCCAAGCCTCCTGGGAAAAGCTGCTTTTCTCTGTTACTGAGAAAGTTTGTAGAGGACGGGCTCACATCACATCCTATCCTCGACCCAGCAGGGGCAGCCCAGCTTCTCTGCTAATGGTGATGTTCTGTGAGCACTCAACCCAGATGTCTCTTCTGTTATGCAGCAAAGAAATGGTGGGGACTCCCTGTTGTGAGCAATCTGGCCTCAAAAATCGCCCCCCAGCCTGGGGCAGGACTCCTGTAGTCTCCTCTAGAGCTGGAAGCTGGAAGCGGGCTGGGGGCATCATCCTGTGATCTCCAGGCCACACACAGGTGACTGCGTGGCCATCTGGGGTCTAGGGGAAGAGGGAAGCTGTTCCAGCCCTTTTTTTAAATTTTATTTCCCAGCGCTTTTTTATTACTGTCTTCCACACTCTCCTCACATATTCTAGGATAAACAATGCTAAGGGCAGGGGCTCGTGGGCCACTTCTCAGCACTGGAGTTGCTACAAGAGGCACAATAAGGACAGAATCACATGACTCAGAGGTGGGGCTCCTGGGCCAGGGAGAAATGCACAACTCCCAGGGGTCCTAGTCCCCACCAGAGGGAGGGTGACAGCACACTGAGGGCTACACCCTGCTCCTGTCCTGGAGTCACAGCACCTGCGGGCCTGCCAGACCTCCCTGCCCCCACCCAGGACCCTCGAGCACTACCCCTCAGATGGTGGTGAGGGAACTGGTCGCCCAGGGGTGGGTAGAGAGCACCCTCAGAGGGCAGTGCATCTTTCCAGGCACAGACCCTTCGACTCTCTCAGAGCTCAGCCACGCTCTTTCTCATTCCCAAAGTTCTCGCCCATGATGCCAGCCTCGGCCCGCAACAGCTGGGCTTAGCCCTTGAGCACTCCCAGGTTTGGCCTGACTGGGGGGGCTGCCCCCCAAGCCCCCTTCGTCCTCTCCTTTCTGTCCTTTCTGTCCTTTGCACAACCCTTGTCCACCCCCACCTTTTCCTTCTCCTTCCTCTGAGAGCTCTTGCTCCTGTCCTCTCCCTGTCTTGTCCTCTCTGTCCTCTCTCTGCTCCCTTCCAAACTGGCAGTGGACAAGTCCATGGGGCCTTCGAGCCCTGGTCCATCAGAACTGACCAGATCTCCCTGTTGGAAAGAGACGTCCCTCTCTGAGCCTCCCTGGACAGCTCTTCTATGACCCCACAGCTTCTCTCCAGTCCCAGCTTTGTCCATTCCCCTGAGACTCCGTCCATCCTATGGAGCTGGACACCCAAGGTGTTGGAGAAGCGGATGCTTCTCTGGTGTTGCCCCTGGCCTATTCTGGAAATCCTTTCCACAAAAAAAACCTGACACTTTTCTGTCTCTCGGATGAGGATAAAACTCTTTTCTTTTCCTTCTTTCCTTCCTTCCTTCCTTCCTTCCTTCCTTCCTTCCTTCCTTCCTTCCTTCCTTCCTTCCTCTCTCTTCCTTCCTTCTCTCTCTCTTTCTTTCTTTCTTTCTTTCTTTCTTTCTTTCTTTCTTTCTTTCTTTCTTTCTTTCTTTCTTTCTTTCTTTCTTTCTTTCTTTCTTTCTTTCTTTCTTTCTTTCTTTCTTTCTTTCTTTCTTTCTTTCTTTCTTTCTTTCTTTCTTTCTTTCTTTCTTTCTTTCTTTCTTTCTTTCTTTCTTTCTTTCTTTCTTTCTTTCTTTCTTTCTTTCTTTCTTTCTTTCTTTCGGTCACATCCGGCAATGCTCATGAGTTACTCCTGGTTCTTCGTTTAAATTACTCCTGGCGGTGCCAGGGGTACCAAATGAGATGCCGGGAACCGAACCCAGGGCAAGGCAAACGCCCTACCGACTGTGCTATCGCTCCTGCCCCTAAAACACTTTTCCGAATGACGTTGTGTGTGTGTGTGTGTGTGTGTGTGTGTGTGTGTGTGTGTTTGAGTTGTCTGCGGAACTCCTGGGCAGTGGCAGACTCTGGGAGAGGGAAGGTTCAGCCAGTCCTAGCAGAACTTGGAAAACATCTGGAGGTTTGCTAGTCCTTGTCCTGCAAACATTATCTGGCCACTAGGGGCGGGCACCCACTCAGATAGGGAGCAACTTGGGGTCTCTCTCTGGTGGGCGCCTCAGAGGGGTTACAGGAAAAAACAGGCTCAAGGTGAGGTGAGGCCACGAGGTGGTGCTACAGTCCTGCTCTCCCTTCTGAGGACGCGAGTGTTGGAGAACTTTAAACCTTAGAGTGCACTCTTGTGCGGTCTCCTGACAGACAACACCCAGGGATATGCAGGTGATGGGCTCCCCAAAATCCAGAACCACGAGCCCTCTGCTGGCAGGACGCTCGCCCAGTGACACATGGACACACACACACACACACACACACACACACACACGCACACATGCACACATGCAAACACTCACACTCACGCAAAACAGCAACACACGCACATGCTGCGTATGGATCCAGATCCATTCACTGAAACAATCATGGAAATAGGACAGTGTATGTCCAGGACAGAGGCATCGCCCTCCTCCTTCCTCTCTCCTCGGCCACCAATTCATTGTCCCCCAAACAACCCCAAATACTTCCTAGTACTCTGTGCCATGTTGGATTCAGACCCCGTTAGCTCCATGGCACCTTTCCTAGATCAGGGAATGATTAACATGGATCAGCAAGGGGGTGTGTTTGCCCCCACAGTCCAGCATTTCCTCTACGACACTGAACCCCTCCCCATGACCACCCAGTAACTGCTTTATTGAGCTTCATTGTGTGGATCTATCTGAGATGTTTTTGGTTTAGGGATGTCATAGGTTACTCCTGGATTAGTGCTCAGGACACCATGTGGTGCCAGGAAATGGACTTGAGGCCTGTATGCAGAGCCTGCCCTGAGGGACCAAAACTGCTCTCTGGACCCTCTGCACATAACCCAAGTCAACACAAAAGGGGAAAGTGCCCTGACTACTGCGAGGCAACCCATAACCTTGGCTTATCCCATGGTCCTAACATTTCTGAAGCAATGGGAGTGGGGAGGCAATTTCCACCCAGACTCTTCTCTGAGGCCTAGTTTTAGGAATGGAGTGGACCCTGCCTGTCCCACCTTTTCTGGCTGAGCTGCGGGAGGGTGTGTCTGTTCTGGACTCTCTGGTACCCAGTGGGGAGCGACATTTCTGCCCTGAAAACCAAGTATTTAGTGGTGGGGGAACAAATCTGCCACCTTAACATGTGTCTGGTGCTAGGGAACAAGTTCCTGGTGGTTAGTGTTAGGAACGGTTCTGCCCCCATGAATTCCTGGTCACTAGTTTGGGGACTTTTCTGCCCCATAAAGCCACAGTGGTTAGTGGTGGAGGACATTTCCGGGTCCTGGAACCCTGGTGACTAGTTCTGTGGACATTTCTGCCTCTCAGGAATCCCTGGTAGCTTAGAGTTGGAAGACATGCATGACACCCAGATTAAAAAGTTGCTTATCTTATAAAATACTAAAAAGAGGAGGAGCATGGGAGCAGGAATGTGGGAGGAGGATGAGGGTGAGAGGAGAACAGGAAGGAGCAGCAGGAAAGGACAGGGTTAGGGCTAGATTTGGATAATTTGGAGAGGGTAGGGTCCATCACTGTGAAAAAAGAATGGGAATGAAAGGGAACTTGGAGACCAGCCCATCACCTCCGGCACCACAATATTCCTGTTCTTGGCCGACTCCTTCTCCATCATCACCTCCACTTCACTGTTCTTCATAGCTTCATCCACCTCCCTCTTTACAGTCGCCTTCACCTCCATGGGGTGCTTAGGCTCCGGCACCTATTTCTCATTCACCTCGGCCTCCCTTCAGCAGTGGACTCACCCTATTACAGGTATAAACAAAGGTATACACAAAGGACTAATCCCTTCTACTGAGATTATCTCTTATGTAAAACACTGGAGAGAGAGAGAGAAAGAGAGAGAGAGCTGGTATAAAGTAATACATCTTCATTTCATGAGCTTCATGTAATCTAGATGGTACCCATAAGGACCTTCTTGTTTATTATATGCACCAGGGTGATTCTGAGTATCTTCTCCGTATACTGAAATGGTCACATTCGCCTGCTTGAGAGCAAATTAGTATGATCCTTCCTATAATCTTCCTATAGTCTCAACGTAGGAAGAGGCTGGGTTCTCCCTGTGCCCAGGCGCTCATGAGGTGCTTGGGAGGGATGGCAGGTTCTAACCCTGGCCTGCCACCCCAGCAGAGCCGCACAACAAGCCAGATGACCCCCCACACACACACCATCAGGCCACCATTTTCCACATCCGGACTTCCCTCTCGTCAGAACTCCACCCAGTGACAGCCTATCACAGCCCGCAAAGTGGCCACGCGGTTCATCTATAAATGCTATATTTAGAGGTGACTACAAGGGTATGCCACCTGCATGGCAAGTCTGGCAAGCTGCCCTGTTTTATTTGATATGCCAAATACCAGTAACAATTATATTAGTTCATTCCATGACCTAATATAATGGTTTTGAGGCTCTTTATGTTCCTGGAGCAAGCAGACGCCCTTGGGCTCTACTAGCACGAGACAGGACATATGGAGATATTACTGTGCCCGCTCTAGCAAATAGATGATCAATGGGAGGATAGTGATAGTGATAGGAGAGTCTCAACATAGCCAGGGTGCTAGTCTCCTGGTAATTTCTAACTGTCCCATGCTGGATGCAGTGGGTATAAAGAGAGGAGCTGTGCCCAATCTAGAAAACATTGAAGTCTTAGTAGATGTATAAGTCAGAAGTCATTCAGAGACAAGTTGACTTCTGTAACTGCCACACCCTCTAGCAGTGTTTACATAGAAGAGAGGTGTCATTAGAATTAACCTTGGCTTCATTAGATTAAGCTGTGAGTGGGCAAAACAGCAAAGCTCCCAAAACAAGCTAAACCTGTCATCCAACAAACTCCCAAATATTAGGAGCATAGTGTTAATGGTCTTTCTGTGCTTAAGCAAAGAACATTGTCCAATAGTAAATTATGAAAGGGCTATAGGGAAAGAGAAAATCAAATAGTTCACTACAGATGCAGCATCCAGAATTAGAGGGTTTGAAATCAGATATAAACTAGCCTGACTTAGGAATTTACGGCAAGCAGAATGAGTTAGATTAAACTCAGGGGGATTAGGGATACTCGTTAGAGCACTGTAAAAGGAAGAGATGCATTTCAACCAGTATAGAGAGTACAGGAATTCACGAGTATCACTTTTCATTAAGTGATTAAATTATAGCATTACTATGTATCATAAGGCATGTTAACACAAGCGTTTCTATAAAAAGATACATTATATATAAACAAATAATGTGATATTGGATTCTTTATAGTAAAATAGTCTCTATGCCAGATCTTCAACGGTTGAAGGTCGGCAGGCAGTTTCCCTAAATCCCATTGTTCAGGTCCAAAGTTCCCATTGTCCTTCATCAATCTGGGTTGAGGCCCGGAAAGTCCACCGACATGCCATGCCATCAGTCCAGACTATACTCTCTCCACCACCATCCAGGATGCGATCTCCAGATACATTCCAGATGGCTTGGGTGAGATAGTCACACACCAAGGAGTTAAAGTGTTCCCAACAGTTGGTCTAGAATATTCTCAGTGGTCCCCAAACAAGGTTGACGTAGTTTTCTGTCTTCATTAGCTTTCCTTCCATTCCTCTACATTGGGTTCAATGGACAGGGGAGGTAGACTTAATTTCTGTAAGATATTTACTTAACAAACTGTAAATTAGGATTTTTTATCTGAGTATGATTCAAATGGAAACTGAACAGCCCAGGCTGTAAACATTCCCATGAGCATTCTGCAGTGTGGGGTGTCAGGTAACATGTAGCCCATGCCTGTGATTTAACAGGCAAGCGTGGAGGAAGTTCTACACATCACAGTTAAGAATCATATCCCACATTTTATTTTCTTAATTTTTTTCTTATACCTGGTAGGGGGCTCGGCCAGCCCCTGACCGAGTCCAACATTGCTCCAAGGGTTTGCTCTCATGGTCAGGGAGAGGCCACGCTGGCTGAACTCAGAGTGGCGTTTTGGGCCCTGCCCTTTCCTCTGCCTCCATGCCAGTTGCCCCGGAGAGAGAGAGCCACCCACACCAGACTCAGCTAATTTGCAACCACGGAAGAGATCCAAGACCCAACCACTTCAGACCCACAGCTGTGCTGCTCGGCTGGCCCCAGGTGGAAGCAACCCATGGAGTTGACCTCCCGGTAAGGGGCAGCCAACCCCTGGCCGAGTCCAACGTTGCTCCAAGGGTTTGCTTTCATGGGCGGGGGAAAGACCATGCTAGCCGGACTCTGGAGTGCAGTTTTGGGCCCTGCCCTTTCCTCTGCCTCCATGACAGTTGCCCTGGAAGAGAGAGACCCACCCATGCCAGACCCACAGCTCCCTTGGCTCGTGGCGCCAAGCGGCGAGCAATATTCTTAAAAAATGCTGATTTTAGAATAAGGTCCTTCCCAAGACCTTTCACATTTATATATTGTATACAGTTCTAGACAGGTTCTAACTGATCTCAGTAAGCCTAGCAAGAAGCCAGAACAAACCACACATCCATGCAGTAAATCATTCTCAATATCCAGACTCCACAGTTCTTCAGAGCTCCATCCAATAGAAAACCTGATCTTCCCCCCTTTAAGTTTCATCAGTAAATGCTCGAGATGAGAGCCTTCTACTGAGACTATGCCACCTACACGGATAAGCCTGGCAAGCTACCCGTGTTATTTACTTGTTATGCCAAAAACTAGTAAGAATTATGGACCTCAGTTCCATGACCTGAAGAATGGTTTTGGGCTCCTCCTGTCCCCGAGCAAGCAGATGCATTTGGGTTACACTTGCTTGTTACAGGACTCATGGAGATGTTACTAGTGCCCACTCGAGCAAATCGATGAACAATGGGAAGACAGTGATACAGTGATCATACCACTGTGAGATATACAATTACAAAGATGTTCGTGTTTGCGTTTCGGTCAGATAGTGTTCCAGCATCCATCCCTCCACCAGTGCCCATTTCCCATCAACAATGTCCCCAATTCCCTTCCCCCTGCCTGCCTCTATGGCAGGTTCTTTATCTCTTTTCTCTTTCTCTTTCTCTCGTCTCTCTCTCTCTCTCTCTCTCTCTCTCTCTCTCTCTCTCTCTCTCCCTTCTCTTACACATTTTGGATTGCAATACAGACATTTAGAGGTCATCATGTGAATGCCTTTACCTATATTAAATGCTCAGTTCTAGGCTGGTATTTTTCATTTTAAATGATTATTAGTGCACTGTTCCCTTCTCTGTTTTACCTAACCTCTGACTCCCGCATCATTTTCAATCCTTCCTCCTCTGGATGAGTAGGACATTCATGCGTCCATGGCCCAGGCATTGCTTAGTAAAATTGGTAATTGGGTCCTATTTGTCCCCAACTTACCACTCCCAAAGGGAGGATAGGGACTATGCGCCATTCTGGCTTAGTGGCACAGACAACAGTACAAGCATGGCCAAAAGCATACTTTCTGCAGTAACAGGCTTACCAGTAGCCATGAGCATCTGCTGTCCCTTGATGGTTAAAGCTTTTACCTGCCCGGGTGGGAAGATTATGGTTAGCATTCCTCTGTTTCTTTTTTTCTCAGGTTTCAACCAGGTTTCAACTCTCTTCTCCCATTGTGATGTGCAGAATTATCTGGGCTGGTGACTTCATTGCCTCTTCCAGTAGGTCTGGGTTGAATGAGTCACAGAAGGACGAGGGTGGGGCTTCCCACTCTCCATCTAAATTGATTCAAGCATGTCCTAGCCCAAAGGATAGTAACATTCCTGCTGCCAAATATCTTTTCAGGAATCTTGCCCAAGCCAATACCTTTTATTTAGGTTCAGCCGGGTTTTGAAGGGTTTTTTTTTTTCACTTTTTGATTCATACCCAGAAATTCTCAGGGTTTTAATCCCTTGTTCTGCACTAAGGAATTAATCCTGGAAGTACTGAGGGACCATATGACGTACCATGGAATCAAACCCGGGTCAGAGGCAAAATACCCTACCGTGGTGCTATTGCTCCAGCCCATGAAACTGTTTTTCTGCTTTAGAAAGGTGACATTAAAATTGCATTTTGAGGTAGATTTAAAAAATGTAAAGTAATGGGGCCGGAGCGGTGATCCAGCAGGTAGGGCGTTTGCCTTGCACACGACCAGCCTGTGCCGGCCCGGGTTCGAATCCCGGCATCCCATATGGTCCCCGAGCACCCCAAGTAATTCCTGAGTGCAGAGCCAGGTAACACCTGAGCGTCGCCGGTGTGACCCAAAAAAGAAAAAATTTTAAAAATGTGAAGTAATGGGGCCAGAGGGATAGTCCAGCGGGTAGGGCGTTTGCCTTGCGTGGCCAGCCTGTGCCGGCACAGGTGCAAATCCCCGGCATCCCATATGGACGCTCGAGCACTGCCAGGAGTAATTCCCGAGTGCAAAGCCAGGAGAAACCCCTGAGCATTGCTGATGTGTGTGACCCTCCCAAAAGGAAAAAAGTAAAGTAAAAGATGTTTAAAAAACATTTGTTGTACTCTACTAGAGGGTCCTATTCTTCCTTTTTTGATTCTAATTGAGAATAAAGAAGATTTTTTTAATGTACTGTGGACTATTTCAACAATTGCTTGGCCCTGGGGATTATAAGGAATACCATGCTGGTTGTCTGCTGAATTTACCACTCCAGGCAAAAATCTTTAAAGGTACAGCTACTATAAGCTGGGCCATTATCTGTTTAAATTTCATCGGGCAATCCATCAAAAAACAAGACAATAAATGAGTACAAGCATGTAAAGTCTTTTCCCCTTTAGCCGGGTTACCCAAACAAAACTAGAGATGGTGTCAGTGGTAACATGTTAAAAAGGAGCAAGGAGTGAACGGCTAGGTAATGAGTGACATCCATCTGCCAAAGCTGATTAGAAGTTTGTCATCAAGGACGGTTCCAAGGCTCCAACGGTTTCAATTTAAGGGTGCACAGGTTAGAAGGTGTTTTACTATATGTCGAGCTTAGCGGCAAGGTATTTTATAAGCAACATGTTAGCAAGCCGTGTTAAAATGTAACCAGCTACACCAGTGCCAGCTACAGTATTTAAGGTTTCGCCCTAGTTTCAGCCTGGCTTAGGTTATCCCTAGACATTTTATAATCCTCTTCTGCAAACCATGTTCTCCATTGAGCATATTGCTCAGGAGTTAATGCTGTTTTTGCAATCAAGCTAAAGCTGTGAGTGATCGACAGCTTCTGGCTGGACCATCCTGCTAATAACTCATAATACTATGGTCAGTTTGGCCGATATAAGTAAGAGCCTTTTAAAATTATTTCATTATATATGCAGGAACCCAGGAATGTCCAGCTTTTGTTTTGCCCTAGTTCATCCTGCTTAGTAATATTAGGGAAGGACATAAAGAAATCCTGCTGCATTCTGAACGTTTCCTCTGATGGGCAAGACAGAGGACCAGTAGACTGTGGCTCCTGTGACGTCACATGTTGATTTTTGGCAGCATATCTATGATAGTCTATCGACGTACTCCAGAGCACATCCAGGGAGTAATTCCTGAGTGCAGAGCCAGGAGGAACCCCTGAGCATCAACGATGTGACTCAAAATAATCAAAATAAAAAAGTATTTTTTGACTTTCAGCTTTGGTAGACCTGGCGCCTCTGTTGTAGCTTTGGGGCCACCCAGCAGTGCTTAGTGGTGACTAGAAACTCAACATTGGGGATCATCTCAGAGGAGCAGGGAACCATGGGGGCTGAGGACTGAACCTTGGCCTCCCGTGGGCGAAGATGTGCTCAGCTCTTTGAGCCTTCTCTCAGGCCCTGTTTCCTTTGGCTTTGGTTATGGTTTGGAGGCCCCACCTGTCTCTGCTCAGGGATTACCCCTGGTGGGCTCAGGGGACCATAAGTGATGCTGGGGAGTGAACTTGGCAAGCCCCCACTTATTGAGCTACGTTTCCCACTCTGTTTTGTTTGTTTTAAAGATTCTTTTTCCAGTGTGCTCCTATTTCCTCCCTTCCTTCCTACCTTCTTTCCTTCCTTCCTACCGTCTTTCCTTCCCTTTCTTCCTATCAACTTTCCTTCCTTCCTCCCTTCCTTTCTTCTCTTCATTCTCTCTAAATCATTTTATGAAAAGATATTTACCTGGAAAGTTATGAAGGGAGAGTAAAAGAGGAATACATATCTAGTAGAGAACCTGGGTTTCTCCAGAATGGAAAAAGCAGGGGAGAAATGTGTGTCATGTGACTACATGGTTGGTTGAGGGGGTGCAGGACAGAATGACAGCACAGTGGGTAGAGCATTTGCCTTGCACATAACTGAAATGGGTTTGATCCCTGGCATCCCATATATTCACCTGAGCATTACAAGGAATTATTCCTGAGCATAGAGCCAGAAGTAAGCCCTGAGCAATGCCAGTCGTGACCCTAAATAAAAACAACCAAATACACAATAAAAGCAAACAAACAGCAAAAGAGACAGCACAGGGGACCAGAATGATAGTGCAGCAAGTAGGGCATTTACTGCATGCAGTTGGCTCAAATGGACTGCTGAGCCCACCATAAGTTATTCCCAAGAGTGATTCCTGAAGAAACCTCTGAGCATTGTTAAGCATGGCCAGAAAACAAACAAAACAAAAGAAAACAAAACACACAGAGCACAGAAGAAAACAGGGGCTTGAAAACAAAAGCCACAAACTGAAACTTCTAACTGCCTGTAACTGCCTGTAATGGACAGGAGCGAACCATAAGGTCCCACTTAGTCCTACCCCCCCATCTCTAGACCCCAAGAGCCCTGCGCAGTGGGCCAGCTTGCTTCCCCCAACCCTCTGCCCAGTGCTGCAGCACATGTAGAAGACAGTGGGTGGGCGATGGACTGGGAGCATTGGTGTTATGACCCTTGGTCAAGCAGAGAGAGCTCAGCCAACCATGAGGATCCTCACAGGCCGCGTTTCCGCCCCACACAGAAGATCCAGCAGTAACCTGCCTCCCTGGATGGGAGACACCAAGGCTGCCTGACTGCTGTCAAGGTTCAGGCTCATTGGAGGCTTATTTTCACTCCTGGTGAAACAGGTATGGAAGGCAAATGTGGCAGGAGCCTCGGCGCCTTACCCTTGGGTGGAATGATGACTCTGGCCGCCAGCATTCTCCCTCCTAGACAGTTCCTCTCCCCAGCTGGAGCAGGGCTCCTCTGTCTCTGTCCCTGCCTCCCACAGCTGTCCCAGTGCTTCCTGGACATGCTCTTTGCACTGGGGCAATGAGTGTGCAGTGCCACCCCAGCCCCCTGACTGAGCTTCCCTCTTCCCCTTCCCCATCATCCAATTAGGGCTCTCAGCCCTACAGGGACCTTCCCACACCTCACCTGCCCATTACACAGATAGGAAAGTCAGGTTCAGAGGCATGTAGCATCTCACCCAAAAAGAAGGCCAAGAAGGAATGAGTGTGTACAGGGTTGGGTCTTGGGGTGTGTGGAGCAGGCAGGGCCTCACAACTATGTCCTGAACTTTGTGTTTGGGATGCAGATCAGGTCATGATGGTGCTATTTGCCGTTGGTTCCGAAATGGGGCTCCCAATCTCAGCCTGGGACTTTCTGTCTGATGCAACTGTTGGCCCAGTCATGTTCAGGGAGTCAGAGGAGCTGGGGACCTGGGATGACCTCCCCAGGGGGTCTCATCAAAGCGACAAGTGGGAACAGAATACTGATCTGGGGGAGAGTCATGATAAGAGAGTTATTTATGCCATATAAAATTATGAAATCTGTCCAATTCTGCCTGAACTCCAATTGTGTCTGCCCGAGATTCCCCAAAGTCAGGGACCAGCTCTCCACATAAGCTAAGTGTAGCTGGAGGTTAATGCTCAGGAGGGCATATCACCCAACAACCATGCACAAAAAATCAGATCAGAATGGTTTAAAGACATCAGTATCAGACCTGAATCCATAAAGTATGTGAAGAAACTATAGGAAAACCCTCCACGACACTAAAGCTAAAGGCATCTTCAAGATTAAGCACCAACAAGGAAAGCAATTACAAGCAGGAAAAACATCGGGACTACATGAAACTAAGAATCTTCTTTACCTCAAAAGAAACAGTGACCAAGGTACAAAGGAATACAGCACACAGAGTGAGAAAGAAACATACCCAATATCCATCTGAGAAGGGGACCCAGAGGATATCTCAGGGCCACTATTTGTAGCTTTACAAGGAAAAATTAAGCCAATACCCCATCCAAAAAATGGGAAGAAGAAATGAACAGAAACTTTGACAAGGAAGAAATTCTAATGGCCAAAGCTGTGCGAAAAAATGCTCCATCATCATTAATCATGAGATAGATGCAAAATCAATATTACAAAGAATGAGATATTAGCACTCACACCACAGGCCCTTTATATATCAAAAGATCCAAGGACAACAGTGTTGGCATGGATGCGGGGAGAAAGGGACTCTCATCCAGTGTTGGTGGGAATGTGAACCAGTACAGCCCCTTATTGAAAAACAATATGGACATTCCTACAAAGACATTAAATTGAGCTCCCGTTTAGTACCAACCATATCACTTCCTGAGGAATGTACCCTGTGAGACCAAAAGTACATAATTAAAATCAATAATCTACTCTTCTGTGTTCATAGTAGCACAACACACAATGCAGCTATAGAAATCTGGGGAAACAACCAAGTGCCTGAAAACAGATGACTGGATAAAGAACTCATGGGAGTACATTTACGCTGTGGAATACTATCCGCTGTCCAGGAAAAATGAAGTTATAAAATTTGCCTAAATGGATGGACATGGAGAGGATCACTAGAAGTGAAATCCAGCCAGAGGAAATGACAGAAATAGAATGATTGCATTTTATTTTGGGATATAAAAATGGCATGATACCAGTATCCAAGCCTTTTTGAGAGTTGGATATGGGGCTTGAGATATTG
>JAJIBD010022535.1:0-34619 GCA_021461705.1 Cryptotis parvus
TTGCTTTAGCTATTTGTGGGGTTTATTATTCCATACACATTTCAGGAGTGTTTGTTCAATTTCTTTTGAAGAACATTATAGGTATCTTTTATAGGGCCCCATTGAATCTGTAGAAAACTCTAGGGAGTATTACCATTTTGATGTTAATCCTTCCAATCCATGAGCAGGGGATGTGTCTCCATTTCCTCATGTCCTCTCTATTTCCCCATTGAGAATGATGCTTGCTGTGGGCTTGTAGTAGATGGCCTGGATTATATTGGAAGGTTTCTTCAATCCCCATTTAAGGAGAGCTTTTATCATGAATGGGTGTTGAATCTTGTCAAATGCCTTCTCTGCATCTATTGATATGATCATGTGGTTTTTATTTTTCTTTTTGTTGATATGGTGTATTATGTTGATTGACTTGCGAATGTTGAACCATCCTTGCAGTCCCGGAATGAATCACACTTGGTCATGGTGTAAACTCTTTTTGATGACTCTTTGGATTCTATTTGCTAGTATTTTGTTGAAGATCTTATCATCTGTGTTCATCAGGGAGATTGATCTGTAGTTGAAGTATTCCCCATCTTCTTGTTGCAGACTTGGGAGGCTATAGGAATTCAGGAATTTGTCCATTTCTTCTGGTTCTTTTGTTTCATGGCATACAAGCTCTCATAGTAATCTCTGATGATCTTTGAATTTCTGTGGTTTCTGTTGTGCTGTCCCCATTTTCATTTCTGATTCTATTTGTTTTGGGTTCTTTCTTTTGTTTTTCTTATAAGTCTTGCAATTGGTTTGCCAATCTTGTTTATTTTTACAAAGAACCAGCTTTTGGTTTCGTTGATCTTCTGGATTGTTTTTTGACATGCCTTCTCATTGATTTCTGCTCTATGTTTTATTATTTCTTTCTTTCTGCTTTGGTTGGACTCCTTTTTGTTGATCACTCTCTAAGCTCTTAAGTTGTGAAGTCAGAGTGTTTGTGATGGCCTATTCTTCTTTTCTGATAAATCCTTGAAGAGTTATGAACTTGCCTTTTAACAATGCTCTTGCTGTATCTCACAAGTTCTGGTAATTTGTGTCTTCTGTTTCATTTGTTTCCAGGAATCTTTGGATTTCCTCTTTGATTTCTTTTTATGACTTGCTGGTTGTTCAGCAGTGATCTGTTTAGTTTCCAGGTACTTGGTATTGGTCTCTGTTTTTGTGTACAATTAACTTCTATTTTCCAATGCATCTTGCTCTGAAAAAATAGTTGGCACAATTTCTATCTTCTTGATTTTCTAGAGGTATTATTTATGGCTCATTATGTGATCTATCTTGGAGTATGTTCCATGTGCTCTGGAGAAGATAGTGTATTCAGCTTTTTGGGGATGAAGTGCCCTGTATATGTCTACCGGCCCTTTTCCTTCCATCTCTTCTTTTAGGGCCAGTATTTCCTTGGTAAGTTTCAATCTTGTTAATCTATCCAGGGTTGTAGAGCAGGGTTGAAGTCATCAACTATAATTGTGTTGCTGTCAATGTATTCTTTGAAGTCTATTGTTTTTTGTAGTTTTTTAGGTGTTTTGCTGGTCCCTCGTTTGGTGCATATATGTTTAAAAGCATGATTTCTTCCTGATACATGTATCCCTTGACTAATAAGAAGTGACCTTCACTGTCCCTTCTGACCTTCTTCAGCCTGAAGTCTATGCTGTCAGATACCAGTATGGCTACCCGAGCCTTTTTTGGGTGGCTTGTTTGAGTGAAGGATTGTTTTCCAGCCTTTTATTTTGAGTCTGTCTTTGCTACAATTGTTCAGGTGTATTTCTTGAAGGCAGCAGAAAGTCGGATTCAATTTTTTGATCCATTTTGCCAATCTGTGTCTTAACTGGTACATTTAGACCATTGATATTGAGAGAGATTATTGTCATGGGATTTTGTGCCATCTTTCTGTATAGGTTGGTTGCTCTTTTAGGTTTATTCTCATCTTAGTGTAGATCTTTCAGTCCTTCTTTTAAGGTTGGTTTTGAGTTTACAAAGTTCCTAAGCTGTTGTTTATCCAAGAAGTTATACATCTGTCCTTCAAATCTGAGTGAGAGTTTAGCCGGATAAAGAATTCTTGCTGAGGCATTCATTTCATTGAGGTTTTTACTGTATCCCACTTCTGCCTTCGGGCTTAGAGGGTTTCTTCTGAGAAGTCTGCTAAAAAGTCGAATGGATGCTCCTTTGTATACAATTTCCTTCTTTGATCTTGCTGCCTGAAGAATTGTGTGTGTGTCTATGGCATCCATTACTTTGACTAGGATGTGTCTTGGAGTCTTTCTATTGGGGTCTCTTCTTGCTTTCTGCAGCTCATCTTCAGTCTCACTGATTCTCTCTTCCACTGCTGTCATCCTACTGTTGAGAGCTCCTATTGTGTTTTTCATTTTCTCTACTGAGTTTTCAAGCGATGATATTTCTATTTACATGGTTCTTATTTCTGCCCTCATTTCCTCCTGTAATTTATTGACTGCCCTTTCAACTGCTTCGTTTACGTTCTCCTGTAAACGAAGGAGGCATTCCTATTGGACATCTGCTCCATTTTTTTCTTTAAGCTCCTTAAACATCCTACCAATTTCTTCTCTAAATTCATTATCAGTGAGATAATGCACATCTGCATTTTTTTTGAGTCTTCAGCGTTGATTTCTCCATCTGTACTTTGAATTGGGGATCTGCATTGTTTCCCCATGGTGTTGCGGTGTACAGGGACAGATTCCTCTAGCATACTGTTTCATTTTTATTGAAGATATTACCTTCCCTTGGTGTTGAATTTCCTAGTTTTTTGTATTAATAAGCGGTCACTCAGTCGGACTTCTGGGGTTGTAGTTCTACCTTCTGCCGAGGCCTGGAGCTCTACCACGACCCCAGGAGCCCACCTGGCCAGCCGCACCCCCGAGGGAGAATGCCTGAGGCGGAGACAGGCCAGTGTGAGTTCAAAATGTCCATTTACTTCTGCTTCCACTCAGACTTCTGGGGTTGTCAAGCAGAAATTTTTTAATAAATGATTTTTTTAAGAAGATTGCTGCTGCATAGAAACTTCCCACCCGAATCCCTCATCCATTAAAGAGAAAACTGATATTCAGATTTGGCCCTTTCTCACTGTCCCTTGCAATCTGAATTTCATTATTTTTCTTTTCATGTTCATATTCCATTCTCTTTTAATATGCTATTATACCGACATGAGATATACAATTACAAAGATGTTCATAAGATGTTCATATTTGGGTTTCAGTCATACAGAGATCCAGGCCCCTATTGCTCCATCAATGCCCATTTCCCACCATCATTGTCCCTGATTCCTCCCCCAGGTCTCTAACCTTCCTCTACGGTAGGTTCTTTTTTCTTTCTCTCTTCCTTCCCTTCCACATTGTGGATTACAATACATACATTAAGAGGTTGTCATGTGTATCTTTTTGCCTGTATTTTCTGCTCAGTTCTAGGTTGGGATTAGCACTGTCGACAATTATTAGTACACTGTTCCATTCTCTGTCTCACCTAGCCTCTGACTCCCACACCTTTGTGAAAATTTCCACTTTGATAAAACCTCCTGTTCCATGTTTCACCTGACATTGGATATTGGTATCATAATATGTACATATATGTATAAATATATATTTATGCCATGCAAATAAATGCAGTCACTCTATATCTCTTTTTTCCTTCTGGTTAATTTCACTCAACATGATTCTCTCCATGTCCATACATTTATAGGCAAATTTCATAACTTCACTTTACCTAACGGCTACAGAGTATTCCATTCTATAGATGTTCCAAAGTTTCTTTTTTTTTTTCTTTTTTTTTTTCTTTTTGCTTTTTGGGTCACACCGGTGATTCTCATGATTTACTTCTGGCTCTGCACTCAAGAATTACTCCTGGCTGTGTTCAGGGGACCATATGGGATGCCAGGGATCAAAACCAGGTCGGCCGTGCGCAAAAAGCGCCCTACCTGCTGGACATCTGGACCCCAAAGAAACTCTGGCCCCCAAAGTTTCTCTATCCAGTCATCAGTTCTCGGGCACACTAGTTGTTTCCAGATTCTTGTTGTTGTGAATCGTGCTGCTATGAAAATTAAGCTGCAGATTATGTTTCCACTGTGTGATTTTGACTTCCAAGGGTAAATCCCCAGGAATGGTATGGCTGGGTCAAATGGGAGCTCAATTTCTAGTCTTTGGAGGAATGTCCATATTGTTTTCTAGGAAGGCTGTACCAGTCGACATTCCCACCAACAATGTATGAGAGTCCCCTTTTCCCGCATCCACATCAGCACTTGTTCTTGCTCTTTTGGATATGTGCCAATCTCTGTGGTGTAAGATGATATCTCATTGTTATTTTTATTGGTATCTCTCTGATGATGAACGATGAAGATCATTTTTTTCATACGTCTTTTGGCCATTCAAATTTCTTCCTTGTTGAATTTTCTGTTCATTTCTTCTCTCCATTTTTGATGGGGTTGGCTGTTTTCTTCTTGAAATTTCTACCAGTGCCTGATATATCCTGGATATTAACCCCTTATCAGATGGTTATCGGGTGAATATTCTTTCCCATTCTGTGCACTGTCTTTGTATGTTGGTCACTGTTTCTTTGGAGGTGCAGAGCCTTTTTACTTTCATGTAGTCCCATATGTTTGTCTTTACTTCTAGTTGCTTTGTTAGTGGTGTTTCACCTTTGAAGATGTCTTTAGCTTCAATGTTGTGGGAGGGTTTTTTACACCACCTCCGCTTCGCTGATGACATTGGTCTAATAACACCGAACATTAGCCAAGCGGCACAAATGCTGGCTGACTTCGACCGAGAATGTGGAAAGATAGGTCTACAGCTGAATCTAAAGAAAACTTTGTTCATGAACAATGAGCTAGTTCCAGAGGCCCCATTCACTCTCAATGGAACAAACATCTCTGAATGCAGCAGTTATGTGTACCTAGGTCGAGAAGTCAACATAATGAACAACCTAAAATCTGAGCTGCGCAGGAGGAAGAGAGCGGCATGGAATGCCTTCAAAGGCATCGAAGAAATAGCTAAAAGGACAAAGAACCTCCGGCTCTGGGTGCATCTCTTTGACTCCACCATTCTCCCTGCATTAACATATGCCTCAGAGACCTGGGCCCTATGAAAGCAGGATGAGAATGCTATTCGGGTCTCCCAGAGAGGAATTGAAAGAGCTATGCTTGGAATATCACACCTCACTCAAGTGAGAGAAGGAATCCGGAGTTCTGACTTCCGTCACTATTCCAGAATCAGGGACGCTGTCTTGTTTGCCAGGGCATCAAAAATCAGATGGGCTGGACATGTAATGCAATTTGGAGACAACCGCTGGACTAGACCTCTTACTAACTGGATCCCACGGGATGTCAAAAGATCAAGTGGCCGCCCACCTACAAGATGGTCAGACTTCCTTGTCAAGACCCTGAAGGAACGGTTTGAGGCTCTTGATATTCCTGAATCAACCAGATGCCATTGGGCTATATTGGCACGTGATAGGGTCCAATGGAAATGTTACTGGTGCCCACTCCAGCAAATCGATGAATAACGGGATTCAAGTGATCAAGTGATCGAAGTGCTTTGTTAGTGGTGTTTCACCTTTGAAGATGCCTTTAGCTTCAATGATGTGGAGGGTTTTTATGCCAATAGTTTTAGGGTGAAAGGTTTTCTCTGCTTCTTAGGTGGGCATCGCCATCTGGTGGGCACTGAGAGTAACACAGTAGGCACAGGTCGGAAGCAGGTTGATGCCAGTCAGACAAGCTCTGCATGGTCCCTCAGGCATAGGCTGGTACTCAGAACCCTCCATGGGCCTGCAACTAGGGCCTGCCATGAAGCTAGTGAGAAAGGCAGCATCTCCCCCGTGGGCCGGGTCCCGCCTTTTCACAAGGTCCAAGTGATCCTGGGCACTTCTAAATATGCCTGAGAACTGCTCTGCTGAGGAGAAAAAGTAAACTAGTGAGTGAGGGAAAGTTATGTATCACCATTTCTGACCCATCAAGGAACATACAAGAGGCCATTTCAACAAAATAAATCCTGCCCCGATGACACAAAGGGGCTAGTCCAGAGATGAAGATTCCGTTTCCTGGGAGGCTCAGCACCAGCTTTGCATGAAGGTTTGATCCCAACACCTTTTGGAGAAACCCCTGAGCACAGAGTTGAAGTAAACTCTAAACACTGCCAGGAATGGCTGCCTACATTTGGACCCAAATATGCTCTTGGCAATTGTTACAGTTTTTCGGAAGTGATCATTCCTCATGCCATGCCGGCACTGGCCAGAGAGGGGCACCCCTCAATCCAGTTTCCAAATAAACCATTGTCCAGGGAAAATAAACCATTATCCATGGTGAAATAAACCATTGTCAGTTTCTCACTTAAGTCACAAAGACCTCGTGGGCCTGAGGGACCTCCACCACCCTACAACCACCATGGGTCCTTTTGGACTGGCCCACACCCAGGATGGGGCCTCCGAATGCCTTGGCCAGAGGGCTACCTCCCCACATCTCCCTGTTCTTCGGGAAGGCCTGACAGTCACGCCCATCCACCAATATCGCCTACTTAAAAATTTAACTCCAACTTTTTCACCCAGTTAAAAACTTTGGAATTCCTCAAGATCTACTGTACTGACATACCAAGTAGCACAACACAGTCAAAAGATGTAAAGTAGAAGCTAACAATAACAAAATATGTGTACACAACAATGATCCTGTAACAACGTGTCAGTAACTCCTACACGAAGGCTCAATGGCTGACTATGAGACTGGACAATCTTCACTATCTTCTAAGAAAACGTTGCTAGGTCATTTTAGCAATCTAGAGCAAGCAATATAAAATAGATTATTGAGGGTCTGCTCTAGGGGCAGGCTTAAGTGCTGGTTGGAAAAATTGCGAATTATGCTAGTGGGCAGTTGTAATGGCGGTGTACCATTGCAGTGGTGGGCCTTTGAAACAGGGTGGGAAGTTGCAGTGGTAGAAGACTTTAACAGTGGTGGTTGACAGTTGTAGCGATTTGGACAATTGTGGTGTGGACAGTTGCAACTGTGGTGGGCAGTGTAATGGTGGTGGGATTGGGGTTAAATACTGAGTGTAACACATTAATGGGAACAACTTTGTTGAAACAATTGAGTAGAGGGGTGTCGGAATAAGAGTCCTGTGGGTAGGGTTTTTTCTTGCAAGCAGCCAGACCCAGGTTCGATCGCTGGCATCCCATATGGTCCCCCAAGAATCACCAGGAATAATTCTTGAGTGCAGAGCTAGTAGTAACCCCTGAGCATCACCAGGTGTGACCCAAAAGGGCAAAACAACAAAGCAAACAAAGAAATGCCCTGGATTATCTATTCCTGCTCTCTCTTCCATTTCTTTCTTCAGCAATACTTATTTCCTTGCTGCATTTTATTCTCACTGATCTATCAAGAGGTGATAAGATGCTGGTTGATGTCTCCATCTACTATTTTACTACTACCACTGTCATCCTTGACGGTTATTAGCAGTTGTTTTAAGTATTTTGCTTGCTTTTATTGGGTTATAGATATTTAATTTTTATTAATTTTTATTTAAATATTATCACATAACAGTGAGATCACTTGTATTACTTCACTTGACTTCACCTTTTTCATCATTTGCTCAAGCAGGCATCAGTAACTTCTCCATTCATGGGGAATGAGGTTCATTATTTTTACTGTTTTTGGCATATTGAATACACCACAGGTTGCTTGCTAGGCTCTGTCATGGCTCTGGCTTCATCCAAGGGGGCCCAGTCTTTTCTATATCAGACCGTGAACCATCTACATCCCATGGGGTAGAAAACTGCGTGTAGACAAGCCTGTCTCCTGTCTGCCACCTGCCTACACAGCTAGGCACCACAGCCACACCTGCAACAGCTTGAGGAGATACACAATTACAAAGCTGTTCATGATTGGGTTTAGCCATACAGTGTTCCAGCACCTGTTCTTCCACCAGTGCACCCTTCCCAACACCAATGTGCCCAGATTCAAGTACCTCACATTCAGCTGAACTAAGGAGGTAAAGGACCTGTACAAAGAGAACTACAAAACACTACTTCAAGAAACAACAGAGGATACAAGGAAATGGAAACAATCCCCTGTTCACAGATTGGGAGAATTCTGACACCTGATCCGTATTGTCTAAATTGCCAAAGACTTCTGCACCCAGGAATCCCTGTTGTCTTGTTTTGGAGGACACATTTGTATCTCTAAGCACTTATTCTTCTAGAGTAGGGGGACAGTTCTTCCCCCATGAACTAGGATCCTAGTACTGGGAGACATCTCTCTCGCCACATCCCTAATGCCTAGTCTGGGAGAAGTGTCTGTTCTCCAGTATGGGGACAGCTACATGCGGGGACCTCTCTGATCTCCGGATGTTGATGGCTACACTGGTGGGAAAAGTCTGGACCCTGCACCACAGCGCCTGCAATGGGTCTTTCATATGTTCTCTGGATCGAGATGCTACAGTGGGGGACATCTCTGTCGCCTGGGTCAGGTGCCTATAATGGGAGTATGTCTGTCCCCAGTGTGAGGTGCCTACATAGGGGACAAGCTGTCCCCCTGAACAATGTGCATAGGTTGGGGAACATTTCTGCCCCTAGCAGCTCCCCAGGCTCATCACAGGAGCCACATCTCCCAAAATCCTGGGGTATTGTGGATTCCTGACTCCATCATGACTCCATCATGTGTCCACGGAGCACACACTGTCCCTTCTTACTAAGCTGACAGCAGGCATCTGATGGGGTTACTTGTGTGTTTGGGGGCAACAGCACCACCGTGCTTTACTGTGCCCATTGGTTTTCCTCTCCTGCTTCTACCCTTTCCATGCTGGAAACTAGTGTCCGGCTGCCAACGTAGAGGGGCTTGTGGGCACTGACTAATTTTAGGGTGACTTGTGAGCCCCAGTTTTCATCATGGGTCTTATTTCCACAGCTAAAATTGAAAATTCTAGATGTATATCTTTGTATTTATTTATTTTTTCTTTTTAGTTTTCCATTTCTCCCTGAGCACACTGGTGTGGTGGAGGCTGTCTGATTTGTTTACATGTGAGATCTGAGCTCAGTGTTGCTGTTTTGCTCACCTAGTTACCCCCTAGAGAGCAGCTTCCATGCCATGGGGCAAGTCTCCAAGTGTCTAGTTATCCCCTGAGCAATATGTGTCCCTTCCTCAATGAGAATGGACAGGGGAAAGGAGATGAGAGGAGGGCACGAAGGAGCAGTGTGGGGAGGAGGGGGCAGGGATTCAAAGGGAGGGAGGACAGGGTCAGGGCTAGATTAATATGATTTTGAGAGCTTAGGTCAAAATATAACCTGTAACGATATTACAGCTGAACTTGGATGGATCCCAGTCTAACACTTGATGATGCTTTCTGACAACTTTCTTTTCAGGTGGGTCCCTCTGGGCTGTGGCTGGGGACTGTGGACTCCAGCTCCTCAGGTTCCTCACAGTTTGTACGGTCTTCTGGAGACACAAGTTGTATTTCTCGGGTTGTTCGCTCGGGTGTGCTTTGGTTATGGGTGGGATTTCAGCTGTGGGTAACATATAGAATGGGGTGAGCTTGTGGGGTGTCCGCGGAAAGGACACTCCCTTCCGGCCCGCACAGGACACAGGACACTAAGAAGGGTGCGGCCAGCCCATTGGATCACGAAGAATATTAGGAATTGACAGAAATCAGAGGAGACCCCAAGAGTTAGGAGGGGGTTTCCCTGGGGTCACTGAGGGGGGTTTTCAGGCTTGCCATGGCCTCTTGAGTGGCCTGGTCACCTCACTGACTCAGATTTTAGTTTTTGCTCCTCTGACTCTATGGTCCCTTCCACCTCCTCCTCTTCCTCCTTCTCCTCCGCCTCCTCCTCCTCCTCCTCTTTCTCTCCTCTTCAACCTTCTCCTCCTCCTGCTCCCCCCCTTTCTCCTCCTCTATCACCATCGCCTCCACCTCACAGTTTTCTCACACAACTTCAGCGTCTCCTCCACCTCCTCACCCTTTGGACTGGTTGTGGGTCTGAGGGAGGGTCCCAACCAGCCAATCAGGAAAGCATTGGCCTGGGGCCAGTCCTCCTGGTCCACCTTCCCTGTAACCCTACCCTGACCCCCAAAAGGGGCTTCTCCCTCCCGGGGACACTTTTCCCTTTTCAAGGCACCCTCGTGACTTCAGCAGGGCTGAGAGCTGCTGATTCTACTCCTATGCCTGATTGAGGAGCCCTCCAGGAGAAGGGGGTTTGGTGAAACGCAGGGAGGGAGCCCGCTGTCACCTTCTGCCCACGCATGCCCTGACTCTCAACTGAGTCTCCCTTGCCTCTGAATAGCCCTCACCAAAACTTCCTTTTCATCCCCACCCCCTCGTTGCAGCTAGTGCAGGAGCTGCTTCTGCTTCAGCCCCTGCTGGTGCCGCTGTGGCTCCTCAGAGCCCAGGTGACAGTGGTGGCAGTTGCTGTTAAATGTGGCTCAGTGTTGCTTGAGGGAATAGGGGGTAGTTGCTCCATTGTGGCCACAGTCAGTGTGTCTCTGTGTCCCGCCCCTGCATTTGTGGACAGGAGTGAGGAGAGGCGTCAGCATCATGTAGACCCCAGCCAGGAGACACGGGCCCAGACACTGACCCCAGGCAGGCAGCACATGGGCGGTCTGTCCCCTGCTCCAGCCCTTTCAGTCTCGTTCCCTGGGCCTAAGAGATGGGGCCTCCTGTGCCTCAAGTCCTGGTCTCCTTCCCTGAGCCTCACACCACCTAGAATCCTCTGCTGTGTCATGGGGGCTGGTCAGCCTCACTGGTGGCCTCCTGCCCTGTGAGGACATCATCCAAGAGGGCTTGTGTCTACAGGGGGAGCCTTGACACCCCTTACCGGCCCATTTCATGGACAGGAAAGTTTTATACCAAATGTCTGAAAGGTCTCACCCCAAGGAATGCCAGAGGCAGGCAGTAGCCGGCTGGTCAGAGGGGCCATGCCCCTGTCTCACAAATATGCTCTGGAGCTCGGCCAGCTGCTGGGGCTAACCCCGTGGGGACAGGACACGGAGATGGTGCCAAGTTCTTTTCCATTATTTCAAAGACTCAGCTCTGAGCCTAGGCCTGCTCGTCCCACACCTCAGTCCTCTCAGGCAGCAGGAAGCACTGTCTCCAGGGAGACCCGGCTCAGTGCCTCAGCCTGCACTTGAACAGGAAGTTGTTCTACCAGGCTCACCAACTCCTTTTGGGGGGACGGGAACTCTGGCCTCCACCTGGAATTGGTATTTCATAAGCAGGATGTTAGTTGAGTTAGTTGAGGCTCCCCAAAGAGGGAGCACAATTAAGGCCCCGGAGCCTCAAACCCAACTCCAATTTTCTTGGTCCGCTGCCCTGGACTCAGGGTTCCTCCTGAGTGTCCCTGTGGGTGCTCATTGGTCACAGCCCTCAGCTGTTCCGCATCTCTGACAAGGTCAATTCTTTCCTTATTTGGACCCATTAGAGCCTTCCTGGCAGTGCTGGAAGGGCCCTGACGGGCAGGTCAGAAACAACTACATTTCCCTGCTTCTCACATTCTGGGAGGTGGACAGCTGAACCAGGCCTCCCCAACTGCCCCCACGGGACAATAGGTGCACAGCTCCTGCCTGCCCTGACTCCGTCTCAGCATGTCAGAATGGACACAATTCATAGGCTCCTCTTGGGCACTAAGCCACCACTTCCTGCCAGGTCCCTCCCCGTATATCACACTGAAAGCCCTGATCCCAGCCTCAAAACCCCCACTCACTCACCCAGACAAGTAGGAAGTTCTGTGGTCTATTACTCTCCCAGACATGTAGGAAGTTCTGTGGTTCTATCATCTATCTATCATCTATCTGTCAATCATCGGTCATTCTATCATCTATCATCTATCATCTATCTGTAATCTAGCTATCTACCTATCCTATCCTATATCGATCCTCTGTCTATCATCTATCTATCTCTCTATCTCTCTATATCTAGCGCTCTATCTCTCTATCTATCTCTCTATCTCTCTATCTATCTCTATCTATCTCTCTATCCATCCATCCATCTCTCATCAATCATCATCTTATTCATCATCTTTCTATCTATCATCCATCAATATCTATCATCTATCTAAAAATCTATTTACCTATCATCTATATGATCTATCATCTATCTTTCTATATATTCATCCATCCATCTGTCATATCTATCATCTATCTGTCTATCTATTTATCTATTTTATGTTCTTTAAGTTCCTGTCCTTCAGCTTGTTTCTCTGTCCAAAACATCAGAAGGAGAGTGGTCAAGGATAGCACAGGCATGGAGGGTCTACACATGCAAGGATCCTGCCTTAGGCTCCCAACACCACAGAGGGTGCTCCTGAGCACTGCTGGCTGTGGCCCAATGCCCTGCCCCGTGGGAGAGAACACATGGAGGTGGGCATGGCCAGGGCACCGTCTCTCTACACACTACCCCTGCCTCTGCTGGAATGGCACATTTGTGGAGGATGGGTGCCCCAATGTTCAAGTTCACTTCCTGGAGGGCGAATGTCATTCTTGGTTTCCATATATGAGACTCAGTTGTCTCTTGGCTGGAAGAATAGTTGCTCACCAAACCCCCATTCCATAGTACCCAGGGGGCCCTTCTTGTATCCCCATCTCTCCCACTCCCATGCCTCACCTTTTCTAATTCTATACTTTGCGCAGTGCCTCGGCTGCCATGTCGCACTGTTAGATCCATGAACTAAAGGGTAGGTGAGGAGGTGGGCCAGGCTGGGTCACAAGGGAGACTCCCAAAAAGGGTCCAGGATAGGGCAAAGACAGCTGAGCCTCTGCACCACACACCCCATGAGTGGTATTTCTTAATACTGATCAAAAATGGGGGAAGGGTGTTGGGCCGAGCCCTGCACAGGGAGAAAGGAAGCATGAAGGTTCAGGGGGTGTCCAGGCTGTCTCAGCTACAAGAGATTCGTCCTCCACATCTCCCAGGGAGCTTAGTTCCCTCCTGGTGCTTCCTTAGCAGGCACCCCCAGCCTTGGCCGGCTCCCAGGTAGGGAAGTGGCAACCAAGAGACGCTTAAGGGGAGGCCACTCAGGTGAGAGGCTTTCGTCCCACACTTAGTACTGCCTTTTCTTGCAATTGCTAGGGATGAAAGCAGGGAGATACTGTCCCCTCATCGCTGATGCCCCCCACTTCCAGTTCACTGTACAAATGGCCTTTAGCCTCAATTGGCCCGTCTCACTGCAGAGCACTTTGGGTCATCACCTCCGTAGTCTCCCTGCCCCCCCAGAGCTCCCAACATCCTACTGTTTCCTGGGCTGAAAGGACCATTGTCCTGGCCTGAGTGTCCCTCTTTATGGTCCAACTCCCCACTGTACTCAGAGAGGGAATAAAGAGGGGCCAGCCACAGCCCCTCTCTGTCTGGAGTCTCTTCCCTCTCCGAGGCCTCTGCCTCAGTGCCCCCTTCTGCCACTGAGGGTGTCCATATCTGGGGAACCTCAGAAACAAGCCCACTCACTGTTCCAAAATGTTTATTTTTGTTGGATTCTCGGACCCCATCACATAGGGTTGGTTTAGCCTTCCTGTGCTTCTTCCCGACCCTAAGAGGAAGAGATGTACTGTCCCTGCCATGGCCATGTGGTCAGCCTGCAGTGCAGAGGGGGTGAGCACACCGTGTTCCCACAGCCTCCTCCCCAAGCCTCCTGGGAAAAGCTGCTTTTCTCTGTTACTGAGAAAGTTTGTAGAGGACGGGCTCACATCACATCCTATCCTCGACCCAGCAGGGGCAGCCCAGCTTCTCTGCTAATGGTGATGTTCTGTGAGCACTCAACCCAGATGTCTCTTCTGTTATGCAGCAAAGAAATGGTGGGGACTCCCTGTTGTGAGCAATCTGGCCTCAAAAATCGCCCCCCCAGCCTGGGGCAGGACTCCTGTAGTCTCCTCTAGAGCTGGAAGCTGGAAGCGGGCTGGGGGCATCATCCTGTGATCTCCAGGCCACACACAGGTGACTGCGTGGCCATCTGGGGTCTAGGGGGAAGAGGGAAGCTGTTCCAGCCCTTTTTTTTAAATTTTATTTCCCAGCACTTTTTTATTACTGTCTTCCACACTCTCCTCACATATTCTAGGATAAACAATGCTAAGGGCAGGGCTCGTGGGCCCCTTCTCAGCACTGGAGTTGCTACAAGAGGCACAATAAGGACAGAATCACATGACTCAGAGGTGGGGCTCCTGGGCCAGGGAGAAATGCACAACTCCCAGGGGTCCTAGTCCCCACCAGAGGGAGGGTGACAGCACACTGAGGGTTACACCCTGCTCCTGTCCTGGAGTCACAGCACCTGCGGGCCTGCCAGACCTCCCTGCCCCCACCCAGGACCCTCGAGCACTACCCCTCAGATGGTGGTGAGGAACTGGTCGCCCAGGGGTGGGTAGAGAGCACCCCTCAGAGGGCAGCGCATCTTTCCAGGCACAGACCCTTCGACTCTCTCAGAGCTCAGCCACGCTCTTTCTCATTCCCAAAGTTCTCGCCCATGATGCCAGCCTCGGCCCGCAACAGCTGGGCTTAGCCCTTGAGCACTCCCAGGTTTGGCCTGACTGGGGGGCTGCCCCACAAGCCCCTTCGTCCTCTCCTTTCTGTCCTTTCTGTCCTTTGCACAACCCTTGTCCACCCCCACCTTTTCCTTCTCCTTCCTCTGAGAGCTCTTGCTCCTGTCCTCTCCCTGTCTTGTCCTCTCTGTCCTCTCTCTGCTCCCTTCCAAACTGGCAGTGGACAAGTCCATGGGGCCTTCGAGCCCCTGGTCCATCAGAACTGACCAGATCTCCCTGTTGGAAAGAGACGTCCCTCTCTGAGCCTCCCTGGACAGCTCTTCTATGACCCCACAGCTTCTCTCCAGTCCCAGCTTTGTCCATTCCCCTGAGACTCCGTCCATCCTATGGAGCTGGACACCCAAGGTGTTGGAGAAGCGGATGCTTCTCTGGTGTTGCCCCTGGCCTATTCTGGAAATCCTTTCCACAAAAAAAACCTGACACTTTTCTGTCTCTCGGATGAGGATAAAACTCTTTTCTTTTCCTTCTTTCCTTCCTTCCTTCCTTCCTTCCTTCCTTCCCTTCCTTCCTTCCTTCCTTCCTTCCTTCCTTCCTTCCTTCCTTCTCTCTCTCTCTCTTCTTTCTTTCTTTCTTTCTTCTTTCTTTCTTTCTTTCTTTCTTTCTTTCTTTCTTTCTTTCTTTCTTTCTTTCTTTCTTTCTTTCTTTCTTTCTTTCTTTCTTTCTTTCTTTCTTTCTTTCTTTCTTTTTCTTTCTTTCTTTCTTTCTTTCTTTCTTTCTTTCTTTCTTTCTTTCTTTCTTTCTTTCTTTCTTTCTTTCTTTCTTTCTTTCTTTCGGTCACATCCGGCAATGCTCATGAGTTACTCCTGGTTCTTCGTTTAAATTACTCCTGGCGGTGCCAGGGGTACCAAATGAGATGCCGGGAACCGAACCCAGGGCAAGGCAAACGCCCTACCGACTGTGCTATCGCTCCTGCCCCTAAAACACTTTTCCGAATGACGGATTTGTTGTGTGTGTGTGTGTGTGTGTGTGTGTGTGTGTGTGTGTGTTTGAGTTGTCTGCGGAACTCCTGGGCAGTGGCAGACTCTGGGAGAGGGAAGGTTCAGCCAGTCCTAGCAGAACTTGGAAAACATCTGGAGGTTTGCTAGTCCTTGTCCTGCAAACATTATCTGGCCACTAGGGGGCGGGCACCCACTCAGATAGGGAGCAACTTGGGGTCTCTCTCTGGTGGGCGCCTCAGAGGGGTTACAGGAAAAAACAGGCTCAAGGTGAGGTGAGGCCACGAGGTGGTGCTACAGTCCTGCTCTCCCTTCTGAGGACGCGAGTGTTGGAGAACTTTAAACCTTAGAGTGCACTCTTGTGCGGTCTCCTGACAGACAACACCCAGGGATATGCAGGTGATGGGCTCCCCAAAATCCAGAACCACGAGCCCTCTGCTGGCAGGACGCTCGCCCAGTGACACATGGACACACACACACACACACACACACACACACACACACATGCACACATGCAAACACTCACACTCACGCAAACAGCAACACACGCACATGCTGCGTATGGATCCAGATCCATTCACTGAAACAATCATGGAAATAGGACAGTGTATGTCCAGGACAGCGGCATCGCCCTCCTCCTTCCTCTCTCCTCGGCCACCAATTCATTGTCCCCCAAACAACCCCAAATACTTCCTAGTACTCTGTGCCATGTTGGATTCAGACCCCGTTAGCTCCATGGCACCTTTCCTAGATCAGGGAATGATTAACATGGATCAGCAAGGGGGGTGTGTTTGCCCCCACAGTCCAGCATTTCCTCTACGACACTGAACCCCTCCCCATGACCACCCAGTAACTGCTTTATTGAGCTTCATTGTGTGGATCTATCTGAGATGTTTTTGGTTTAGGGATGTCATAGGTTACTCCTGGATTAGTGCTCAGGACACCATGTGGTGCCAGGAAATGGACTTGAGGCCTGTATGCAGAGCCTGCCCTGAGGGACCAAAACTGCTCTCTGGACCCTCTGCACATAACCCAAGTCAACACAAAAGGGGAAAGTGCCCTGACTACTGCGAGGCAACCCATAACCTTGGCTTATCCCATGGTCCTAACATTTCTGAAGCAATGGGAGTGGGGGGAGGCAATTTCCACCCAGACTCTTCTCTGAGGCCTAGTTTTAGGAATGGAGTGGACCCTGCCTGTCCCACCTTTTCTGGCTGAGCTGCGGGAGGGTGTGTCTGTTCTGGACTCTCTGGTACCCAGTGGGGAGCGACATTTCTGCCCTGAAAACCAAGTATTTAGTGGTGGGGAACAAATCTGCCACCTTAACATGTGTCTGGTGCTAGGGAACAAGTTCCTGGTGGTTAGTGTTAGGAACGGTTCTGCCCCCATGAATTCCTGGTCACTAGTTTGGGGACTTTTCTGCCCCATAAAGCCACAGTGGTTAGTGGTGGAGGACATTTCCGGGTCCTGGAACCCTGGTGACTAGTTCTGTGGACATTTCTGCCTCTCAGGAATCCCTGGTAGCTTAGAGTTGGAAGACATGCATGACACCCAGATTAAAAAGTTGCTTATTTTATAAAATACTAAAAAAGAGGAGGAGCATGGGAGCAGGAATGTGGGAGGAGGATGAGGGTGAGAGGAGAACAGGAAGGAGCAGCAGGAAAGGACAGGGTTAGGGCTAGATTTGGATAATTTGGAGAGGGTAGGGTCCATCACTGTGAAAAAGAATGGGAATGAAAGGGAACTTGGAGACCAGCCCTTTGCCTCCGGCACCACAATCTTCCTGTTCTTGGCCGACTCCTTCTCCATCATCACCTCCACTTCACTGTTCTTCATAGCTTCATCCACCTCCCTCTTTACAGTCGCCTTCACCTCCATGGGGTGCTTAGGCTCCGGCACCTATTTCTCATTCACCTCGGCCTCCTTCGGCAGTGGACTCCCCCCCTATTACAGGTATAAACAAAGGTATACACAAAGGACTAATCCCTTCTACTGAGATTATCTCTTATGTAAAACACTGGAGAGAGAGAGAGAGAGAGAAAGAGAGAGAGAGCTGGTATAAAGTAATACATCTTCATTTCATGAGCTTCATGTAATCTAGATGGTACCCATAAGGACCTTCTTGTTTATTATATGCACCAGGGTGATTCTGAGTATCTTCTCCGTATACTGAAATGGTCACATTCGCCTGCTTGAGAGCAAATTAGTATGATCCTTCCTATAATCTTCCTATAGTCTCAACGTAGGAAGAGGCTGGGTTCTCCCTGTGCCCAGGCGCTCATGAGGTGCTTGGGAGGGATGGCAGGTTCTAACCCTGGCCTGCCACCCCAGCAGAGCCGCACAACAAGCCAGATGACCCCCACACACACACACCATCAGGCCACCATTTTCCACATCCGGACTTCCCTCTCGTCAGAACTCCACCCAGTGACAGCCTATCACAGCCCGCAAGTGGCCACGCGGTTCATCTATAAATGCTATATTTAGAGGTGACTACAAGGGTATGCCACCTGCATGGCAAGTCTGGCAAGCTGCCCTGTTTTATTTGATATGCCAAATACCAGTAACAATTATATTAGTTCATTCCATGACCTAATATAATGGTTTTGAGGCTCTTTATGTTCCTGGAGCAAGCAGACGCCCTTGGGCTCTACTAGCACGAGACAGGACATATGGAGATATTACTGTGCCCGCTCTAGCAAATAGATGATCAATGGGAGGATAGTGATAGTGATAGGAGAGTCTCAACATAGCCAGGGTGCTAGTCTCCTGGTAATTTCTAACTGTCCCATGCTGGATGCAGTGGGTATAAAGAGGAGCTGTGCCCAATCTAGAAAACATTGAAGTCTTAGTAGATGTATAAGTCAGAAGTCATTCAGAGACAAGTTGACTTCTGTAACTGCCACACCCTCTAGCAGTGTTTACATAGAAGAGAGGTGTCATTAGAATTAACCTTGGCTTCATTAGATTAAGCTGTGAGTGGGCAAAACAGCAAAGCTCCCAAAACAAGATAAACCTGTCATCCAACAAACTCCCAAATATTAGGAGCATAGTGTTAATGGTCTTTCTGTGCTTAAGCAAAGAACATTGTCCAATAGTAAATTATGAAAGGGCTATAGGGAAAGAGAAAATCAAATAGTTCACTACAGATGCAGCATCCAGAATTAGAGGGTTTGAAATCAGATATAAACTAGCCTGACTTAGGAATTTACGGCAAGCAGAATGAGTTAGATTAAACTCAGGGGATTAGGGATACTCCTTAGAGCACTGTAAAAGGAAGAGATGCATTTCAACCAGTATAGAGAGTACAGGAATTACGAGTATCACTTTTCATTAAGTGATTAAATTATAGCATTACTATGTATCATAAGGCATGTTAACACAAGCGTTTCTATAAAAAGATACATTATATATAAACAAATAATGTGATATTGGATTCTTTATAGTAAAATAGTCTCTATGCCAGATCTTCAACGGTTGAAGGTCGGCAGGCAGTTTCCCTAAATCCCATTGTTCAGGTCCAAAGTTCCCATTGTCCTTCATCAATCTGGGTTGAGGCCCGGAAAGTCCACCGACATGCCATGCCATCAGTCCAGACTATACTCTCTCCACCACCATCCAGGATGCGGTCTCCAGATACATTCCAGATGGCTTGGGTGAGATAGTCACACACCAAGGAGTTAAAGTGTTCCCAACAGTTGGTCTAGAATATTCTCAGTGGTCCCCAAACAAGGTTGACGTAGTTTTCTGTCTTCATTAGCTTTCCTTCCATTCCTCTACATTGGGTTCAATGGACAGGGAGGTAGACTTAATTTCTGTAAGATATTTACTTAACAAACTGTAAATTAGGATTTTTTTATCTGAGTATGATTCAAATGAGGAAACTGAACAGCCCAGGCTGTAAACATTCCCATGAGCATTCTGCAGTGTGGGGTGTCAGGTAACATGTAAGCCCATGCCTGTGATTTAACAGGCAAGCGTGGAGGAAGTTCTACACATCACAGTTAAGAATCATATCCCACATTTTATTTTCTTAATTTTTTTCTTATACCTGGTAGGGGGCTCGGCCAGCCCCTGACCGAGTCCAACATTGCTCCAAGGGTTTGCTCTCATGGTCAGGGGAGAGGCCACGCTGGCTGAACTCAGAGTGGCGTTTTGGGCCCTGCCCTTTCCTCTGCCTCCATGCCAGTTGCCCCGGAAGAGAGAGAGCCACCCACACCAGACTCAGCTAATTTGCAACCACGGAAGAGATCCAAGACCCAACCACTTCAGACCCACAGCTGTGCTGCTCGGCTGGCCCCAGGTGGAAGCAACCCATGGAGTTGACCTCCCGGTAAAGGGGCTTGGCCAACCCCTGGCCGAGTCCAACGTTGCTCCAAGGGTTTGCTTTCATGGGCGGGGAAAGACCATGCTAGCCGGACTCTGAGTGCAGTTTTGGGCCCTGCCCTTTCCTCTGCCTCCATGACAGTTGCCCTGGAAGAGAGAGACCCACCCATGCCAGACCCACAGCTCCCTTGGCTCGTGGCCGCAAAGCGGCCGAGCAATATTCTTAAAAAATGCTGATTTTAGAATAAGGTCCTTCCCAAGACCTTTCACATTTATATATTGTATACAGTTCTAGACAGGTTCTAACTGATCTCAGTAAGCCTAGCAAGAAGCCAGAACAAACCACACATCATGCAGTAAATCATTCTCAATATCCAGACTCCACAGTTCTTCAGAGCTCCATCCAATAGAAAACCTGATCTTCCCCTTTAAGTTTCATCAGTAAATGCTCGAGATGAGAGCCTTCTACTGAGACTATGCCACCTACACGGATAAGCCTGGCAAGCTACCCGTGTTATTTACTTGTTATGCCAAAAACTAGTAAGAATTATGGACCTCAGTTCCATGACCTGAAGAATGGTTTTGGGCTCCTCCTGTCCCCGGAGCAAGCAGATGCATTTGGGTTACACTTGCTTGTTACAGGACTCATGGAGATGTTACTAGTGCCCACTCGAGCAAATCGATGAACAATGGGAAGACAGTGATACAGTGATCATACCACTGTGAGATATACAATTACAAAGATGTTCGTGTTTGCGTTTCGGTCAGATAGTGTTCCAGCATCCATCCCTCCACCAGTGCCCATTTCCCATCAACAATGTCCCCAATTCCCTTCCCCCCCTGCCTGCCTCTATGGCAGGTTCTTTATCTCTTTTCTCTTTCTCTTTCTCTCGTCTCTCTCTCTCTCTCTCTCTCTCTCTCTCTCTCTCTCTCTCTCTCCCTTCTCTTACACATTTTGGATTGCAATACAGACATTTAGAGGTCATCATGTGAATGCCTTTACCTATATTAAATGCTGAGTTCTAGGCTGGTATTTTCATTTTAAATGATTATTAGTGCACTGTTCCCTTCTGTTTTACCTAACCTCTGACTCCCGCATCGTTTTCAATCCTTCCTCCTCTGGATGAGTAGGACATTCATGCGTCCATGGCCCAGGCATTGCTTAGTAAAATTGGTAATTGGGTCCTATTTGTCCCCAACTTACCACTCCCAAAGGGAGGATAGGGACTATGCGCCATTCTGGCTTAGTGGCACAGACAACAGTACAAGCATGGCCAAAAGCATACTTTCTGCAGTAACAGGCTTACCAGTAGCCATGAGCATCTGCTGTCCCTTGATGGTTAAAGCTTTTACCTGCCCGCGGGTGGGAAGATTATGGTTAGCATTCCTCTGTTTCTTTTTTTCTCAGGTTTCAACCAGGTTTCAACTCTCTTCTCCCATTGTGATGTGCTGAATTATCTGGGCTGGTGACTTCATTGCCTCTTCCAGTAGGTCTGGGTTGAATGAGTCACAGAAGGACGAGGGTGGGGCTTCCCACTCTCCATCTAAATTGATTCAAGCATGTCCTAGCCCAAAGGATAGTAACATTCCTGCTGCCAAATATCTTTTCAGGAATCTTTGCCCAAGCCAATACCTTTTATTTAGGTTCAGCAGGTTTTGAAGGGTTTTTTTTTTCACTTTTTGATTCATACCCAGAAATTCTCAGGGGTTTTAATCCTTGTTCTGCACTAAGGAATTAATCCTGGAAGTACTGAGGGACCATATGACGTACCATGGAATCAAACCCGGGTCAGAGGCAAGTACCCTACCCGTGGTGCTATTGCTCCAGCCCATGAAACTGTTTTTCTGCTTTAGAAAGGTGACATTAAAAATTGCATTTTGAGGTAGATTTAAAAAATGTAAAGTAATGGGGCCGGAGCGGTAGTCCAGCAGGTAGGGCGTTTGCCTTGCACACGGCCAGCCTGTGCCGGCCCGGGTTCGAATCCGGCATCCCATATGGTCCCCCGAGCACCGCCAGAAGTAATTCCTGAGTGCAGAGCCAGGAGTAACACCTGAGCGTCGCCGGGTGTGACCCAAAAAAAAAATTTTAAAAATGTAAAGTAATGGGGCCAGAGGGATAGTCCAGCGGGTAGGGCGTTTGCCTTGCACGTGGCCAGCCTGTGCCGGCACAGGTGCAATCCCCGGCATCCCATATGGGCCGCTCGAGCACTGCCAGGAGTAATTCCCGAGTGCAAAGCCAGGAGAAACCCCTGAGCATTGCTGATGTGTGTGACCCTCCCAAAAAAAGGGAAAAAAGTAAAGTAAAAAGATGTTTAAAAAACATTTGTTGTACTCTACTAGAGGGTCCTATTCTTCCTTTTTTGATTCTAATTGAGAATAAAGAAGATTTTTTTTTAATGTACTGTGGACTATTTCAACAATTGCTTGGCCCTGGGGATTATAAGGAATACCATGCTGGTTGTCTGCTGAATTTACCACTCCAGGCAAAAATCTTTAAAGGTACAGCTACTATAAGCTGGGCCATTATCTGTTTAAATTTCATCGGGCAATCCATCAAAAACAAGACAATAAATGAGTACAAGCATGTAAAGTCTTTTCCCCTTTAGCCCGGGTTACCCAAACAAAACTAGAGATGGTGTCAGTGGTAACATGTTAAAAGGAGCAAGGAGTGAACGGCTAGGTAATGAGTGACATCCATCTGCCAAAGCTGATTAGAAGTTTGTCATCAAGGACGGTTCCAAGGCTCAACGGTTTCAATTTAAGGGTGCACAGGTTAGAAGGTGTTTTACTATATGTCGAGCTTGGCGGCAAGGTATTTTATAAGCAACATGTTAGCAAGCCGTGTTAAAATGTAACCAGCTACACCAGTGCCAGCTACAGTATTTAAGGTTTCGCCCCTAGTTTCAGCCTGGCTTAGGTTATCCCTAGACATTTTATAATCCTCTTCTGCAAACCATGTTCTCCATTGAGCATATTGCTCAGGAGTTAATGCTGTTTTTGCAATCAAGCTAAAGCTGTGAGTGATCGACAGCTTCTGGCTGGACCATCCTGCTAATAACTCATAATACTATGGTCAGTTTGGCCGATATAAGTAAGAGCCTTTTAAAATTATTTCATTATATATGCAGGAACCCAGGAATGTCCAGCTTTGTTTTGCCCTAGTTCATCCTGCTTAGTAATATTAGGGAAGGACATAAAGAAATCCTGCTGCATTCTGAACGTTTCCTCTGATGGGCAAGACAGAGGACCAGTAGACTGTGGCTCCTGTGACGTCACATGTTGATTTTTGGCAGCATATCTATGATAGTCTATCGACGTACTCCAGAGCACATCCAGGAGTAATTCCTGAGTGCAGAGCCAGGAGGAACCCCTGAGCATCAACGATGTGACTCAAAATAATCAAAATAAAAAAGTATTTTTGACTTTCAGCTTTGGTAGACCTGGCGCCTCTGTTGTAGCTTTGGGGCCACACCCAGCAGTGCTTGGTGGTGACTAGAAACTCAACATTGGGGATCATCTCAGAGGAGCAGGGAACCATGGGGGGCTGAGGACTGAACCTTGGCCTCCCGTGGGCGAAGATGTGCTCAGCTCTTTGAGCCTTCTCTCAGGCCCTGTTTCCTTTGGCTTTGGTTATGGTTTGGAGGCCCCACCTGTCTCTGCTCAGGGATTACCCCTGGTGGGGCTCAGGGGACCATAAGTGATGCTGGGGAGTGAACTTGGCAAGCCCCCAATTATTGAGCTACGTTTCCCACTCTCTTTTGTTTGTTTTAAAGATTCTTTCCAGTGTGCTCCTATTTCCTCCCTTCCTTCCTACCTTCTTTCCTTCCTTCCTACCGTCTTTCCTTCCTTTCTTCCTATCAACTTTCCTTCCTTCCTCCCTTCCTTTCTTCTCTTCATTCTCTCTTAAATCATTTTATGAAAAGATATTTACCTGGAAAGTTATGAAGGGAGAGTAAAAGAGGAATACATATCTAGTAGAGAACCTGGGTTTCTCCAGAATGGAAAAAGCAGGGAGAAATGTGTGTCATGTGACTACATGGTTGGTTGAGGGGGTGCAGGACAGAATGACAGCACAGTGGGTAGAGCATTTGCCTTGCACATAACTGAAATGGGTTTGATCCCTGGCATCCCATATATTCACCTGAGCATTACAAGGAATTATTCCTGAGCATAGAGCCAGAAGTAAGCCCTGAGCAATGCCAGTCGTGACCCTAAATAAAAAAAACAACCAAATACACAATAAAAGCAAACAAACAGCAAAAGAGACAGCACAGGGGACCAGAATGATAGTGCAGCAAGTAGGGCATTTACTGCATGCAGTTGGCTCAAATGGACTGCTGAGCCCACCATAAGTTATTCCCCAAGAGTGATTCCTGAAGAAACCTCTGAGCATTGTTAAGCATGGCCAGAAAACAAAACAAAACAAAAGAAAACAAAACACACAGAGCACAGAAGAAAACAGGGGCTTGAAAACAAAAGCCACAAACGGAAACTTCTAACTGCCTGTAACTGCCTGTAACGGACAGGAGCGAACCATAAGGTCCCACTTAGTCCTACCCCCATCTCTAGACCCCAAGAGCCCTGCGCAGTGGGCCAGCTTGCTTCCCCCAACCCTCTGCCCAGTGCTGCAGCACATGTAGAAGACAGTGGGGTGGGCGCATGGACGGGGGGGCATTGGTGTTGCGACCCGTGGTCAAGCAGAGAGAGCTCAGCAAACCATGAGGATCCTCACAGGCCGCGTTTCCGCCCCACACAGAAGATCAGCAGTAACCTGCTGCCTCCCCTGGATGGGAGACACCAAGGCTGCCTGACTGCTGTCAAGGTTCAGGCTCATTGGAGGCTTATTTTCACTCCCTGGTGAAACAGGTATGCGGAAGGCAAATGTGGCAGGAGCCTCGGCCTTACTCCTTGGGTGGAATGATGACTCTGGCCCCCAGCAGCATTCTCCCTCCTAGACAGTTCCTCTCCCCAGCTGGAGCAGGGCTCCCTCTGTCTCTGTCCCTGCCTCCCACAGCTGTCCCAGTGCTTCCTGGACATGCTCTTTGCACTGGGGCAATGAGTGTGCAGTGCCACCCCAGCCCCTGACTGAGCTCCCTCTTCCCCTTCCCCCATCATCCAAGTGGGGCTCTCAGCCCTACAGGGGGACCTTCCACACACCTCACCTGCCCATTACACAGACAGGAAAGTCAGGTTCAGAGGCATGTAGCATCTCACCCAAAAAGAAGGCCAAGAAGGAATGAGTGTGTACAGGGTTGGGTCTTGGGGTGTGTGGAGCAGGCAGGGCCTCACAACTATGTCCTGGAACTTTGTGTTTGGGATACAGATCAGGTCATGATGGTGCTATTTGTCATTGGTTCTGAAATGGGGCTCCCAATCTCAGCCTGGGACTTTCTGTCTGATGCAACTGTTGGCCCAGTCATGTTCAGGGAGTCAGAGGAGCTGGGGACCTGGGGACACCTCCCTGAGGTGTCTCATCAAAGCTGACAAGTGGGAACAGAATACTGATCTGGGACAAAGGAGAGTCATGATAAAAGTATTTATGCCATATAAAATTATGAAATCTGTCCAATTCTGCCTGAACTCCAATTGTGTCTGCTCGGAGATTCCCCAAAGTCAGGGACCAGCTCTCCACATAAGCTAAGTGTAGCTGGAGGTTAATGCTCAGGAGGGCATATCACCCAACAACCATGCACAAAAATCAGATCAGAATGGTTTAAAGACATCAGTATCAGACCTGAATCCATAAAGTATGTGAAGAAACTATAGGAAAAACCCTCCACGACACTAAAGCTAAAGGCATCTTCAAAGATTAAACACCAACAAAGCAATTACAAGCAGAGAAAAACATCCGGGACTACATGAAACTAAGAATCTTCTTTACCTCAAAAGAAACAGTGACCAAGGTTCAAAGACAGCACACAGAATGAGAAAGACTGCTTACCCAATATCCATCTGATAAGGGATTAATATCCAGGATATATCAGGCCCTGGTACAACTTTACAAGGAAAAAACCAGCCAACCCCATCCAAAAAAATGGGAAGAAGAAATGAACAGAAACTTTGACAAGGAAGAAATTCTAATGGCCAAAAGACGTATGAAAAAAATGCTCATCATCATTAATCATGAGATAGATGCAAATCAATACAAGAATGAGATATTAGCTCACACCACAGAGCCTTGCATATATCCAAAAGATCAAGGACAACAAGTGTTGGCATGGATGCGGGGAGAAAGGGACTCTCATCCAGTGTTGGTGGGAATGTGAACCAGTACAGCCTTATTGGAAAACAATATGGACATTCCTCCAAAGACTAGAAATTGAGCTCCCGTTTGAACCAGCCATATCACTTCTGGGAATGTACCCTGTGAGACCAAAAGTACATAGTGGAAATGTCATCTACTCTTCTATGTTCATAGTAGCACTATTCACAATAGCAAGAATCTGGAAACAACCAGAGTGCCTGAAAACAGATGACTGGATAAAGACTCTGGGGTACATTTACGCAATGGAATACTATGCAGCTGTCAGGAAAAATGAAGTTATAAAATTTGCCTATTAATGGATGGACATGGAGAGGATCACACTAAGTGAAATCAGCCAGAGGGGAAATGACAGATATAGAATGATTGCATTTATTTTTTGGGATATAAAAAAATAGCATGATACCAATATCCAAGCCTTTTGAATTGGATATAGGCTTGGATATTGGTATCATGCTATTTTTTTTATATCCCACAAATAAATGCAATCATTCTATATCTGTCATTTCCCCTCTGGCTGATTTCACTTAGTGTGACTCCTCCATGTCCATCCATTAATAGGCCAAAAAAAATTCAAAGGTTTGAAAGGAGGGTTAACAAGTTCTGTAAAGCACAACTCCATTATGCTAACTGAATGTTGTCTTCATGTGTAAAACAGATTCAAAGTTTGAAGTATTGAAAACTTAAAATGCATGTAAATGAAATTTTTGGTTTGCTGAATAAGGTACTTAAAGAACTGGAATTAAAGTAATAAGTTAAAGGAGCTAAGTAAGATGAAATGTAAGGAAACACTGTATGACCAAAACCCAAATATGAACTTTTTAATTGTATATCTTTTTATTTGTATATCTCACGGTGGTATAATAAAATACTTAAAAAAAGAAATGTAAGGAAAAATAAGAAAAAAAAATGGATGAAGCTATCATCAGTGGGAAAAAGAAAAGAAATCCTGTAAAAGTAAAGCTGGTTAAAAATGAAATAAGGCTACAGGACAGAATGTAAAAAAATGTGCAGAAGGTCTGAGTATGTATAAAAGGTGTAAGGTTGTGTTTCAAGGAAAGAAGCTAAATTAAACTGTTATTATGTCCACAGAATTGTTAAGTACCCTTTTGGCAAGGTCTATGGAAAAATATTAAATAAATGGTATGGGCTCCGTTACAGTGCTCTTAAATAATTGAAACTCAAGGTTTTAACCATGAAATTAAACTGTACCACTCTAACTCTACAGATATTAATGCAACCTTAAATGGGTACCTTGCATCCATTGTAAGTAAAAAAACATTGCTTTTCTCTCTGCATCTTCAATACATTTTTAATGTTTCATGTCACTATGTTGATTTGCATAAATCCACATTTTTTAAAAAAAGAGTCTTTCCTCTTTGTAATAGGGGTGTATCCCTCATACAGACAGAAAAGCCATCTATGGGACCCCAAAGCCCTCTTCCAGAAAAATGAAGTCAAAAGGGATTGGTCTAAGTGACAGGAGCAGACATTTAACAGGTACTGTTCCAAGTGCCCAACAAACCTCAGGGAGACCCTAGAGGCTGGCCAGACCAAGGAAGCTCCAGAAATCGTCTCTGCTGTGGAAAGTAAGGAATCTGCAGCTCTGCAATAACTGACAAGGGCACTGAAGTAGAAATTTACTTCAGTCCCGCAAAGAAATGTGGCTGCTCTCTGCTCTTGAGGCCCCAGTGAAGAAACCCAAGACCACCTCCAGCTCGTCGTGGGACCTAATCTTCATATGTTATGGCCAAGCTCGGGGTAGCCCTGATGTCACAGGTAAAAATATTAATGCCATCATTGGTGTGTTTCCTGCTGTCTTAGCCAATCCCCAGGTCTTCTCAGTAAGTAATGGGGTACCCCAAATGGAGAGTTCTCCAAGCCTGCTGTGTTTATGCAAAAGACAAATCAGGATTGTTAAGTCATCTGGCAAATTTTAAATAAATGTGGAGAGAAAACCATGTTCCTATAACTTACATTGTAAAAATCAGATTCTAGTTAACAAAGGTAATTGAATAAAATACATTCTGATAGGCTTGATTTAAAAGGTACTCCATGAGGGCCTCCATTTTCCACATCCGACTTCTCTCTTGTCAGACCTCCACCCAGCAGACCAGCCTATCAGCGCCCGGCTCATCTAGTTCCATCCTGCAGCAGTCTTTCTTAAATCCGGCTCAGGTATGCCGGTCCAGAGACTCACAGACATGGGGCAGAGCTGCTACTGGCTCTCCCTGTGACCAGCGCTCACGAGGCGCCCGGGAGGGATGGTGGGTTCTAGCCCTGCGCCACCATCCCAGCAGAGCCTCGCAACAAGCCAGACGACCCCCCACTCCATGAGGGCCTCCATTTTCCACATCCGGACTTCTCTCTCATCAGACCTCCACCCAGCAGACCAGCCTATCAGCGCCCTGCTCTCGCGGCTGCGCGGTTCATCAATAAATGCTGGACTTAGAGATGCCTACAAGAGTATGCACCTGCACGGCAGAGCCTGGCAAGCTACCCGTGTTGTATTTGATATATATGCCAAATACCAGTAACAATTATAGACCTCATTCTGGAATGGATTGAGGCTTTTTATGTTCCTGGAGCAAGCAGATGCCTTGGGCTCTACTAGCATGAGACAGGACATATGGAGATGTTACTGGGGCCCGCTCGAGCAAATCAATGATGAACGGGAAGACAGTGATACCAATATCCAAGGCCAGACAATACATGGAGCAGGAGGTCTTATCATTGGGTAGAACCTAGTGCAAATGTGTGGGAGTCAGAGGTTAGGTAACACAGAGAAAGGAACAGTGTTCAACAATTATGGTAAATAATTACACCAGCGTAGAACTGAGCATTGAAAGTAGGCAAAAGGATATACATGATAACTTCTAATGTATGTATTGCAATCCACGATGTGTAAGAGAGAGGAGAGAAAGGGAGAAAAAGAGAGAGAGAGAAACAGAGAGAGAGAGAAGTGAAAATTTCCTGCTATAGACGCAGGCTGGGGCGGGGGAATCAGGGCATATTGTTGTTAGGAAACGGGCACTGGTGGAGGGTGGGTACTGGAACACTGACTGAGCCAACACATGAACACTGTTGTGACTGTAAATCTCATGGTGGTATAATAAAACATCAATCAATCAATCAATCAATGTTTACTGTTAAAAAGGTATTGGGGGGGCTGCAGAGATAAAAAAAGGTGGGTAGGGCATTTGCCTTGCATGTGGCCGACCTGTACAAGGCAATTGCACATACTGGGTTCAATCCCCGGCACACCGTATGGTCCTGGGTACCGTCAGAACTAATTTGTGAGCAAAGAGCCAGGAGTGACACCTGAGTGTTGCCGGGTGTGACCCCCAAAAGCAAAAATCCACAATGTGTAAGAGAAAGGAGAGAAAGAGAGAGAAGTAAAAATTGCCTGCCATAGAAACAGGCTGGGGCAGGGGGCATCAGGAAACATTGGTGTTGGGAAATGGGCACTGGTGGAAGGATGGGTGCTGGAACACTGTATGACTGAAACCAAAATATAAACACTTTGGTAGCTGTATACCTCATGGTGGCAAAATAAAAAAGTGATTCAATCGATCAATCAATCAATAGATGTTTACTGTTAAAATAGTATTGGGTGGCCGGAGCGATAGCTCAGCAGGTAGGGCATATGCCTTGCACGTAGCCGGCCTGTGCCGGCCTGGGTTCGAGCCCCAGCATCCCATATGTTCCACCTAGCACAGTCAGGAGTAATTCCTGAGTGCAGAGCCAGGAGTAACCCCTGAGCATTGCCGGGTGTGACCCTAAAAGGCAAAAAAGAAAAAAAAAGAAAAAATGTATTGGGGGAAGAATAGGGATACAGTTGTAAATAATTCAATATTCATTTATTTTTTGTTGTTGTTTATTTTCAACTTCCTGTTTGGAAGTTTGTTGTAACAAAATCAAAAAATTGTAAATTCTTGGGGCAATGAACAGAGGAAAAATGCTTGTGTTGGAAAATGTCATCTCTAGGTTCTGTTGTGTTACACTGAAAACATAAAATAAAATTATGGACTGGAACAAAAAGATACACAGAGTGGCCAAATGGATCAAAAAACTGAATGCAACATTCTCTTACCTACAAGAAACACATTTGAATAGTCAGAGAAAACTCTATCACTGTCTTCCCGTTCATCATCGATTTGCTCGAGCAGGCACCAGTAAAATCTCCATATGACCTATCTCATGCAAGCAGAGCCCAAGGGCACCTGCTTGCTCCAGGAACATAGAGAGCCTCAAACCGTTCCATCAGGTCATGGGAATGAAGTCTATAATTGTTACAGGTATTTGGCATATCAAAGATGACACAGGTAGCATGCAGGCTCTGCCGTGCTGGTAGCATACACTTGTACTCATCTAAAAATCCAGCATTTATGGAGGAACCGTGCTGCTGCTTGCAGCCGCGAGCCAGGCTGTGATAGGCTGGTCTGCTGGTGGAGTTCTGACGAGAAGGAAGTCCGGATGTGGAAAATGGTGGCCCCTCATGGAGTGGGGGGTTGTCTGGCTGGTTGTGAGGCTCTGCTGGAGTGGTGGGCCAGGGCTAGAACCTGCCATCCCGCCCGGGCGCCTCATGAGCAGCTGGGCACAGGGGAGAGCCAGTAGCAGCTCTGCCCCATATCTGTGAGTCTCTGGATCAGCATACCTGGGCCAGATTTAAAAAAGACTGCTACAGGGTAGATCTCGATGAGCTGGGCTGTGATAGGCTGGTCTGCAGTCTGCATTTCACTGCAGAGCAAACACAGACTCAAAAACTGAGGCTGGGAAGCAATTCTTCATGCAAACAACTCTTCCAAAAGGGCCTGATGATTGATAGAACTTTACAAGAAAAAAAATCAGCCACCCCCACCAAAAAATGAAAAGAAAATAAAAAAAGCTTCCTAGAAATTCGAATAGCCAAAGGCATATGAAAAATGCTATCATGAATCATCAGGGAGATACAAATCAATACGACAATGAGATTGTATCTCATATCACAGAGACTGGCACACATTCAAAAGAGCAAGAACATCCAGTGCTGGCATGGATGCAGGGAGAAAGGGACTCTTATAAATTGTTGGTGGGAATGAGGACTCGTCCAGCTTTTTGGGAAACAATATGGACATTCCCCCCAAAAACTAGAAATTGAGCTCCTATTTGACCCAGCAATACCACTCCAGGGAATCTACCCTGGGGGCCCAAAAAACACACAGCAGAGACATCATCTGCACTTCTATGTAAAGAGCAGCATTATTCACAATAGCCAGAATATGGAAACAACCCGAGTGCCCGAGAAGAGAAGACTGGATGAAGAAACAATGGTATATCTACACAATGGAATATTAAGTGGCCATTAGGAAAAACGAAGTTTTGAAATTTGCCTATAAATGGATGAATGTGGAGAGCATCACCCAGAGTGACAATGGTCAGAGGAAAAGTACACACCTTCTCAATGTATTATTGCTCTGAACCCTCTTGATTTTATTGAGAAATGTTTTGTGGGCCAGCATGTGATTTATTTTGCAGAATGTTTCATGTGCATTGGCTTTGGGGGAATGAAAACTCTGGGTACAGCAGGAGCGATAGCACAGCCGGTAAGGCATTTGCCTTACACGTGGTGAACTGGGTTTGATCCCCCACTCCATATGGTCCCCCAAGCATCACCAGGAGTAATTTTTGAGTGCAGAGCCAGTAGTAACCCCTGGAAATATCTATTCATGCTCTCTCTTCCATTTCTTCCTTCAACGATAGTTGTTTCCTTGCTGTATTTTACTCTCACTGATCTATCAGGAGGTGATAAGATGCAGGTTGAAGTCACCATCTACTATTTTACTGCTACCACTGTCCTCCTTGAAGTTTGGTAGAGGCTGTTTTAAATATTTTGCTTGTTTTTTATTGGGTGTGTAGATGTTTAATTTTTATTTAAATATTATTACATTACAGTGAGACCACTTGTATTACTTCACTTGTCCTCCTGTTGTTCATCGATTTGCTCGAGCAGGCGCCAGTAACGTCTCCATTTCTTGGGAATGAGGTTCATTATTTTTACTATTTTTGCAATATCGAATATACCACGGGAGCTTGCCATGCTCTGCCGTGGCTCTGGCTTCATTGCAAGGGGCCCAGTCTTTTACTAGTCAGACCTTCAACCATCTAGGGCCCACGGGGGAGAAACCTGGGTGTAGAAAAGCCTGTCTCCTGTCTGCCACCTGCCTACACAGCCAGGCACCACAGCCACACCTGCAACACCTTGATGAGATATACAATTACATAGCTGTTCATGATTGGGTTTTAGCCATACCTGGCCTTCTACCAGTGCACCCTTCCCAACACCAATGTCCTCAGACTCAAGTACCTCACATTCACCTTAACTAAGGAGCTAAAGGACTAGTCCAAGGAAACTACAAAACACTACTTAAAGAAATAAAAGAGGACACAAGGAAATGGAGACAATCCCCCTGTTCACAGATTGGGAGATCTGTGGGCGGCGAGGCAGCCGATAATTTGGCTTTCCCCAAGGTCTAACATTTCTGTAGCTACGGGATGGGGGGAGGCAATTTCCACCCAGTCTCTTCACTGAGGCCTAATTGGAGAAAGGGTGTGGCCACTGCCTGTCCTGACTCTTCTGGCTGAGCTGCAAGAGGGTGTGTCTCTTTTGCACTCTCTGGTACCCAGTAGGGAGGGACATTTCTGCCCCGAACACCAGGTATTTATTGCTGGGGAACAAATCTACCACCTTAACACGTGTCTGGTGCTAGGGCACAAGTTCCTGGTGGCTAATGTTGGGAACATTTCTGCCCCCAAGAATTCCTGGTGGCTAGCTTGGGAAGTTTTCTGCCCCCAAAGCCCAGGTGGCTAATGGTGGAGGATTTTTCCGGGTCCTCGAATCCTGGTGACTAGTATTGTGGACATTTCTGCCTTTCAGGAATCGCTGTTAGGTAGATTTGGGGAATTCACGACGTTCAGATTCTGCAGTGCCTTATTTTATTAAATACTAAAAGAGAGGAAGAGCATGGGAGCAAGAATGTGGGAGGAGGAGAAGGGTGAGAGGAGAACAGGAAGGAGCAGCAGGGAAGGACTGGGTTGGGGCTAGATTTGGATGACTTGGAGAGGGTAGGGTCCATCACTGCGGTAAAGAATGGGAATAAGAGGGACATTGGAGACCAGCCCTTTTCCTCCGGCACCACAATCTTCCTGTTCTTGGACGACTCCTTCTCCATTATCACCTCCACTTTACTGGTCTTCAAGGTCTCATCCACCTCTATGTTTGCAATGGCCTTCACCTCCATGGGCTTCTTAGGTTCCAGCACCTCTTTCCCTTTCACCTCTGCGTCCTTTGGCAGTGGACTGGCTGTTGGGCAGAACCAGGGTCTAAGCCAGCCAAGAAGGGAGGACAGGCCTGGGCGGGGCTCCCTGATCCACCTTCCCATCCTCCGACCGCTTGCATCCCAAAGGGGGATTCTCCCTCCAGGGGACCCTTTCCCTTGCCACTCACCCTTCTCAGGGTACAATTGTGACTTCAGCAGGGCCCGGAGCTGCTGGTTCTCCTCCTCCGACTGTCTGAGGAGCTCCTAAAGGAGAGGGCAGTCAGAAAGGAACAGGGAAGGAGCAGGCTGCCGCCTTCCTGCTCTGAGCACCTGTCGTGACTCTCACCTGGGTCTCCCTCAGCTCCTTCAGACTATCCCTCCAAAACCACCTGACCTCTGGGTCGCTCCTGCTGCAGCTGGTCAAGGAGTTGCCTCTGCTGCAGCACCTGCTGCTGCAGCTTCTCCTTCTCAGAGACCAGCTGCCGGTAGCTGTCCAGATGCTGTTGCATTGTGAGCAGGAACTGCTGGTGCTGGGTCAGATACTCGTCCTGCTGCCCTGAGGACTGGGCCCTTTGGTTCTGCACTTCCACCTGAGGGAATGACACTGAGTAAGGACATGGTCCCAAACCCAAACAGTGGCTCCGAATGTGTCAATGTTTTTGTAACTATCTAGTACCGGGTAGGTCAGAGCCCAACTGAGCGGGGCACGGTCCCTAGACACCTCCAAACCGCACATGGGGACCAAAAGAGCAATGCCAGAGGGGTAAATCTCTTAGAGCTTGGGGCTTTGGACCTTGCTTCTAAGCCTCATATCCAGTTATTACAGACAGACAGCCGGGTACAGATCCCTAAGGCCCTCTCCCAGGGCACAGTGGCAGCCCCGTGGAGGACTAGGAACACGGTGGCCAAGGAGGTCTTAGGAAAACTGGAGCCCAGGAAGTCCAGTTCCGTGGACAGAGGGTCCAGGAAGCTCCTGGATGAGGGGGCCCTGGAGGAAACTAGCCCAGAGTCCTGGGGAGTCCTGACTGGCGGCAGACGCTGCTGAGGGCCAGATTGACTGTAGACCTGGGCCAGGACTGCAAGCGGGACAACGGTTCATCTGGCCCACGAACTGGCCAGCATGGGGGGTGCCATTACAAGACCTTAGACTGGGCCACACATCCCAGTCCTATTGCTTTTCTCACCACCTTCCGTTCTTTGGCCAGGTGAGTCCTCTGTAATCCAGTCTGGGTCGGCACAGTGTTGGGGGATGGACGCCACAAGGGGCAGGGGGAAGGAGACACACAGTA
>JAJIBD010022536.1:0-12500 GCA_021461705.1 Cryptotis parvus
GTCCTAAAATGATATGTGCTGGGACTACATGAAACTAAAAAGCTTCTTCACCTCAAAAGAAACAGTGACTAAGATACAAAAGCAGTCCACAGAATGAGAAAGAATATTCACCCAATACCTATCTGATAAGGGGTTAATATCCAGGATATATCAGGCACTGGTAGAACTTTACAAGAAGAAAACAAACAACCCCATCAAAAAATGGGGAGAAGAACTGAACAGAAACTTTGACAAGGAAGAAATTCGAATGACCAAAAAAAATATGAAAAAATGCTCATCATCACTAATCATCAGAGAGATGCAAATCAAAACAACAATGAGATACCACTTTACACCACAGAGACTGGCACATATCCAAAAGAGCAACAACAACAAGTGCTGGCGTGGAGGTGGGGAAAAGGGGACACTCATCCATTGTTGGTGGGAATGCCGGCTGGTACAGCCTTTCTGGAAAACAATATGGACATTCCTCCAAAGACTAGAAATTGAACTCCCATTTGACCCAGCCATACCACTCCTGGGAATCTACTCTGGGAAACCAAAAATATTCAGCGGAAACACCATCCCTACTTTATGTTCAGAGCAGCATTATTCACAATAGCCAGAATCTGGAAGCAACCAGAGTGCCCTAAAATCGATGACTGGATAAAAAAGCTTTGGTACATCTACACAATGGAATACTATGCAGCTGTTAGGAAAAATGAAGTTATAAAATTTGCCTATAAATGGATGGACATGGAGAAGATTATGTTGAGCGAAATTAGTCAGAAGGAGATAGACAGATACAGAATGACTGCATTTATCTGCATGACATAAATATATATGTACATATCATGATACCAATATCCAAGGTCAAGTGAAACATATATCAGGAGGTCTTGTCAAGGGTGGAAATTATCACAAACGTGTGGGAGTCAGAGGCTAGGTAAGACAGAAAATGGAACAGTGTGCTAACAATTGTCGAGGGTACTAATGCTAACCTAGAACTGAGCATTAAATAGAGGCAAAAAGATACACATGACAACCCTTTAATGTATGTTCTGTAATCCATAGTCTGGAGGGGAAGGAAAAGAGAAAGAGAGAGAAAGGGAAAGAAATAAAGAACCTGCCATGGAGGAGGGCTGGGGGAAGGGGAGGGAACCGGGGACGTTGGTGGTGGGAGATGGGCACTGGTGGAGGGATGGGTGCTGGAACACTGTATGACCAAAACCCAAATATGAACTTTTTAATTGTATATCTTTGTAATTGTAAAAATAAAAAATTAAAAAATAAAATAAAATGATATGTGCAAACAGTCCATGCCTGAGACAACAAAATACTTTCATCAGGAAGGAAAAATATGCAATATAGAACAGTGGCTTTGTGGCAAACCAACCCAACTGCAAACCTCCTGAGCCACTTTTGAATGAAGGTGTGGCTTTCCTCTGCAGCTTGATTCCTTGTTGTGTTAGAGGTACAAGGTCACCAACAAGGGGGTTGAGATTATGTGAATCGATGCATAGCAACTGCATGGCACTGACCTTGCACACATGGTAGCTACTTTAGGTAATTCTACCCTGTTAAACTAAGATTAAATTTCTTAATTCCAGCAATTTCTTAATTACAGTTTCCTCATTGCAAACACTGTTATCAGAAATTTTTATTGTTAGTGCAACTTAGAATGAACCTATGAGCAGTGGGGATGTATAACTAAGAAGAATTGGCTTAAGGAATCACAGCTCTCAGTTCCCATTTTTATGGAAATGCAGCAGGTCACACCATTCAGGAAATTCAAGTGATCTTATTTAAATACCCACAACATTCAGACACACAGGGCAGAGCTGCTACCAGCTCTCCCTGTGCTCAGCTGATCGTGAGGCATCTGGGAGGGAAGGTGGGTTCTAGCCCTGGCTCACCATCCCAATAGAGCCTTGCAAGAAGCCAGAGAAACCCCTGCACCATGAGGGCAGCCATTTACAACATCCGGACTCCACAGCTCGCCAGAGCTCCACCCTAAGAAAAATGGATCTCTCCCCATTGTGCACGGCCACGCAGTTCATCAGTAAATGCACAAACTGAGAGCCTACTTACTACCAAGAGTATCCCATCTAGACGGCAGAGCTGTCAAGCTACCCATGTCGTATTTGATATGCCATAAACAGTAACATTTATAGACCTCATTCCCATGACCTGAACGAATGGTTTGAGGCTCTTTGTGTTCCTGGAGCGAGCAGTTGCCCTTGGGCTACACTGGCATGCTACAGGACATATGGAGATGTTACTGGTGCCCGTGAATCAACTGGAAGACAGTGACAAGTGAGTGATACAACATTCAGGTAAGTAAGGATTACATTAATGTGGCAGCTAACATTCTCTTAAGCTTACTAAAGATACAATTCAAATTTCAAAAGTAATCTCATCTAGAGAAGGAAAATTCCACAATCACTTTACCTTGGTGGAAGGGATTCCAGGCAATGTCCTCCTTAGCCTATAACTATACAGAGCTGATTACTGCAGTTATAAAATGCACAGGAACGTTCTGTTCTAGGACTGTCATTCTTTCTTTCTTTTATCCCCTTTGAATAGGGAGAAATGGTGTCAAATAGTGTTATTTTATTTTATTTTAAATAAAAGCAGTGTCAAATAACATGACTTTCTATTGTTAGTGGTCAACAGACAGGCAATTTTTATCTAACTTTGTACTTCAGGGTATGCTTTTTAATATTATTCCACAGTGACATAAACAATTACAAAACTGTTCATGATTAGGTTTCAGTCATACAGTGTTCTAGCACCCATTCCTCCACCAGTGCACATTCCCACCACCAAAGTCCCCTGACTCCCTCCCTCTCCCCAAGGCTGCCTCTATGGCAGGCACTTTGCCTCTTTTCTCTGCCATGTCATTCTTTCTTTAAGATACTGAAAGATCAAGGAATTTTTTTTTGCATATAATGTAAGTTAAGTGACAACCAGACTCAATTAAACCTTCAAGAAAAATGCATAGACCTGTTGTATACCAGAAAAATGCATAGACCTGTTGTATACCAGTGTCTTCTCTACAGAGTACAAGGACCAATGAGACAGATTTAGCCCTTGGTCACAAGTTGCTGAGAATCTAAGGGACAGAGAGATAAATTTACAATATCATGTAGTTGGCTCTAGGGGTAAACAAAGACACAAATGGCGAAACTCACACCAGACTTTAGGGATGGAAGGGAAACATGCTAGAGAAATAAGCTGTGCCAAGTCAGGAGAGAAAGCTCATTTGTTTGACCCCAGCAGAGGTTCAGTGAGATTGGAGTGTGATGGAAGGGACATATGCAAAATCTCACGAGAAAAACCTTGCATATACTGTATAAATCTGGACTTCATTTTGAAAATTATGCAGTGCTTTAAGGCTTTAAGTAATTCAAATAAAAGACTTACATGGAAGGAAAGGAAGAGAGAGGCAGGGAGAATGGAGGAAGGAGAGGAAGAGGGTTTTTAATCACTGAAATGGAAAGCTTTAGAGGCTAGAGCAGCAGGTAGGTGCTTTCCTTGCAGGCAGCTGAACTGAGTTCAATTTTTTAGTACTCCATATGGTCCTCTGAACCCCACAAGAAGTAGTCCCTGAGTTCAGAGCTAGGAGTAAGACTTCAGCACAGTTGAGTATGAAGCAAAACAAGACAAAGCAAAAAAAAAAAAAAAAAAAAAAAGCTTTGTCTTGAATTCTTGAATCCCCCAAATAGTGTTCTTTTGCATTTCATTTTGATTTTATTGAATAACTAAATGACCAGCTATTCGGGATTAGGTAGAAAATCCCGGTAACAAAAAAAAATTTGAAGTCTAGAGCTTTATATCAGAAAAGTGTAAACCATAAAAACTTATTAGAATTTACTTCAGGGCTAATAAGATTGAAATCACAATCCTACTGCTACTGCTATTTGAAAATTATTTTGGTATCCTGGGAAAACAAAGATAAAGATGGTCATCTCACTCAATATAGAAGTTGAATGCCAAAAGCTTGGAATAAATTAGGAGTCAGACATGAAAAGATTTCTGCTCTCCTTGTACAATTCAGGAACCCCTGAATTACTGAAGACTTGCATCTTAGCTTGTACAAAGGACACTTTTCTACTTTCAATAATAACATATTTGCTGAGGTTAATAGAAGGGCAATAAGTAACAAAGCAAAAATCACCTATAAGATGCTTTTTTTTTTTTTTTTTTTTTTTTTTGCTTTTTGGGTCACATCCAGAGAATTCAGGGATTACTCCTGGGTCTGTACTCAGGAATTACTCCTGGCAGTGCTCAGGGGACCATATAGGATGCCGGGATGGAACCCAGATGGCTGCGTGCAAGGCAAATGCCCTACCCGCTGTGCTAGCCCTCCGGCCCATCAGATGCTCATTTTTTTTCTCTTTTGGGCTACACCCAGCAATACTCAGGGGTTACTCATGGCTGTGCGCTCAGTAATTACTCCTGGCACTGCTCAGGGGACCATATGGGATGCTGGGGATTGAACCCAGGTCGGCAGTGTGAAAGGCAAATGCCCTATCTGCTATGCTATCGCTCAGGCTCCTCAGATGTCTTTTAATTTAGGAAATTATTAAAATCCATTTCAGTCTTCCTTAAACATTTTCACAAATAGGTCGAGGACCATCTGGCTTTTATTAAAAAAAATCATTTTTTTAAAGAGAATTTTATTTTCAGTTTGACAAGTGTTTGTTTTATTTTTTCTTTGATTTTTTGCTTTATGGGTCACACATGGCAATGCTCAGGGATTGCTCCTGGCTCAGCACTCAGGAATTACTCCTGGCAGTGCTCAGGGGACCATATGGGATGCCAGGGATCGAACCCAGATTGGCTGCATGTAAGGCAAATGCCCTACCTGCTGGACTATCGCCTCGGCCCCTATTCAAAATAATCTTTACCTTGGTCAGTAATACCAAATTCTACAAGGATTTGAGCCTGATTTTAAATATGCAATATGCAGACTCACTAGCTCAGATATGCTTTTCATATGCTGATTCATTTTATACATTACATTCCAATATCTGCACAACTCAACTTAAAAAACACTGCAATAAACACTCTTGACCAAAAAAGTGACAGGAGAGGCACAGGGTGCCCATTTTTGACATTTTGACTCTCTTGGAACTTCACATGTGCTATACCCACTCTGGGAAACCTGGATAATAGGACAGGATTCAAGGCTTTCTGCAATGACTCAGGCTGAAGTGAATGTTGCTTATGCCTCGTCTCCTGGGCAACTTGAAAACTTCCCAGGAATGAAGGGACCAGAACAAAGTGGCAGCTGCTTGCTCCCTGCAGCTATAATGGACTATCAGCCTCGGTGTCAGAACCACAAGACCAAGGGAAACCCCAGCATATACACACAAATCTTTATCAGTCAGTACCACAAAACAGTGATTACACACAGGTGGGTCTGGACGGGAGCAGGACAGAAGTACAGTCACGGAATGTGGGGATACCCACTAATGTCTGTCGTCATTTCTCACTCTGATAGTTTAATGAAAACTATGGGGAAACAGGCAGCTTCTCCAGCACTTTATTCACCCATTAAAAACACTAGGTGGGGATCTGCCCTGGACCTCTTCTGCCCTGCGCTTCTGGGGATGACTCCGGTCCCTCCTACAGGTGTGTGTTTGATCCTTGCGTCTCAGCGGACCTAATCAGCTCCAGGGATCAGGCCAGAACTTCCACCAACGGGACCCGAGGCACACAGTCTTGGATCCGCCCCAGACCTCTTCTGCCCTGCGCCCCCGGGAACGACTCCCTTCCCTCCTACAGGTTGTGTGTGTGTGTGTGTGTGTGTGTGTGTGTGTGTGTGTGTGTGTGTGTGTGTGTGTGTGATCCTTGCATCTCGGCGGAACTAATTAGCCCCAGGGAACAGGCCTGAAGCAGCCACCCACATCCCAAAACTCAAAACTGTGAGGATGCGCTAGCACATCAGCGTGACCTACTTACTATTTTGCACGAGGTACCAGTGAGCATTTGTCCCTACACTCCTTGCCACCCACCCAAACTCTGCAAACAGCCCGGACACCTACTAACTGTACCATCAAGTCACCCAAGAACTCACATTTGCAAGCTACAATAGTCATAATGGTAAAGCAATGCAAAATTCCATCAAGCTCAGTGAGTGAAGTCACTAGTCCAGATGAGCCAAGCAATAACGATGACTTGTATAACCTCTCTGATAAGGAATTTGGAAAGAATTGTGAAGGATGCATAAGGAACTCAAAGAAGCAATGCATACAAAATCAATAAAATACAAGAGGACATGAGAGAAGAAATGAGGAAAATGCAGACCAAAATACAAACGGAAATGACAGATATTAAAAATGTGGTACATGAAATGAAAAACACACTGGAAGGCCTCCATAGCAGAGTAACAACTGCTGAAGAAAGAATTAGTGATCTCAAAGATGAGTTCCAAAGATTCTCTACACAGCAGCAGAAGATGGAAAAAAGACTCACAATTAATGAACAGACAACAAGAGATAATTGGGATGAAGCAAAAAGGAATAATATAAGGATCGTTGGGGTCCCAGAAGAGCAAGAAGAAAACCCTGATGAAGAAGAAACTGTCAAAGCCATCATTGCTGAGAAGTTCCCGGAACTAAAGAATGCTTGCCTCCAGATCCAGGAGGCCCTTAGGATACCAGCTAAAAGAAACCCCAATAAGAATACTCCAAGACACATATTAATTAGAATGACAAAAACTATAGATAGAATACTGAAAGCAGCAAGATCAAAGAAAGAAATCACATACAAAGTAACACCCCTAAGATTTACAGCAGACTTCTCAGATGAAGCACTCCAAGCCAGAAAACAATGGTGGGATATTGTGAAAAGGCTCAATGAACTGCAGGTCTCACCAAGAATTCTTTACCTGGCCAGACTCGCATTCAGATATGAAGGAAAGATACACAACTTCATGGATAAGCAACAACTCAGGAACTTCATGGACTCAAAACCAACTTTAAAAAGGACTGAAGGGTCTACTGTAAAATACAAAACCCAAAAGCACAACATGTGTAAACAGAAAGATGGCACAAAATCTGATGACAATAATCTCTCTCAATGTCAACGGTCTAAATGCATCAATTAAGAGACACAGAGTGGCAACATGGATTAAAAAATTGAACCCAACATTCTGCTGTCTACAGAGCAAACACAGACTCAAAGTCAAAGGTTAGAAGACCATTCTCTACACAAACAACTGCTCCAAAAAGGCTGGTGTGGCCATTCTAATATTGGATAATATAGACTTCAGGCTGAAAAACTTTAGAAGAGAAAATGAAAGGCATTTCGTATTAACTAAGGGGTATGTATATCAGGAAGAAATTACATTACAAAACATATATGCACCCCCCTTTAATGTATGTTCTGTAATCCATGGTCTGGAGGGGAAGGAAAAGAGAAAGAGAGAGAAATGGAAAGAAATCAAGAACCTGCCATGGAGCAGGGCTGGGGAGGGGAGGGAACCGGGGGACGTTGGTGGTGGGAGATGGGCACTGGTGGCGGGATGGGTGCTGCAACACTATTTGACCAAAACCCAAATATGAACTTTTTAATTGTATATCTTTGTAATTTTAAAAATAAAAAAATTAAAAAAAAAACATATATGCACCCAATGAGGGGCCAGCAAAATACTTAAAACAACGGCGAATAGACCTCAAAGAAGACAATAACAGTAGCACAATAATAGTTATTATTGTGCTCTATCAACTATGGATAGATCGACAAGACTGAAACTCACCAAAGAAATATTGGCCCTGAAGGAAGAAATGGAAGAAAGAGAGCTAGTGGATATATACAGGGCTTTTCATGCCAGAAAAGGCGAATACACATTTTTCTCCAGTGCGCATGGAACATTTTCTAAGATAGACTACATGCTGAGTCACAAAACATACCTCAATAAAATAAAAAAGATAGAAATTGTGTGAACTATCTTATCAGACCATGATAACTGAAAATGGAAGTTAACTGTACACAAAAACAGGGAGTCAAACCAAACACCTGGAAACTGAACAGCTCACTGCTGAACAACCAATGAGTCATAGAAGAAATCAAATAGGAAATACAAAGATTCCTAGAAACAAATGAAAATGAAGATACCAACTATAAGAACTTGTGGGACATGGCAAAAGCCGTGTTAAGAGGAAAGTTTATAGCTCTGCAAGCATTCATTAGGAAAGAAGAAAGGGCCCACATAAATAACCTGACTACAAGGCTCAAAACATGAGAAAAAGACCAACAAAAGGAGCCCAATCCAGGCAGAAAGAAGGAAATAATAAAACTTAGAGAGGAAATCAATGAGTTGGAAACCCAAAAAACAATCCAAAAGATTAATGAAACCAAGAGCTGGTTCTTTGAAAAAAAAAACACAAACAAACCAAGATTGACAAACCACTGGCAAGACTTGTAAGGACAAGGAAAGAGAGAACCCAAATAAACAGAATCAGAAATAATAATGGTGACATCACACAGAAACCACAGAAATCCAAAAGATCATCAGAGATTACTTTGAGTGTCTGTATGCCACAAAACATGAGAATCTAGAAGAAATGGATAAATTACTGAAGTATTATAACTTCCCATGGCTGAAACAAGAAGATCTGCAACACCTGAATAAGTCTATCACCATTGAGGAAATTGAAACAGTAATTAAAAAGTCTGCCCAAACACAAAAGCCCAGGTCCAGGTGGATTCACTAGTCAATCTCTACCAAACCTTTAAGGAGGACCTACTGCCAGTCGTTTTCAAGCTCTTCCAGGAAATAGAAGAAACAGAAACACTCCCAAATAGCTTCTACAAGGCACATATCACCCTGATACCCAAACCAGGGAGAGACAACACAAAGAAGGAAAACTACAGACCAATCTCCCTGATGAACACGGATCCTAAGATCTTCAACAAAATACTAGCAAACAGAATCCAAAGACTCATCAAGAAGATTATACATCATGACCAAGTAAGATTCATCCTGGGGATTCAAGGATGGCTCAACATTCGCAAGTCAATCAACATAATACCTCATATCAATAAGAGAAAAAATAAAAACCATATGATGATGTCAATAGAAGTAGAGAAAGAATTTGACAAAATCCAGCACCCGTTCATGATTAAAACCCTCTAGAAAATGGGAATTGAAGGAACTTTCCTCAATATAGTCAAAGCCATCTATCAAAATTCCATGGTCAGCATCATTCTCAATGGTGAAAAACTGAAAGCCATCCCCTAAGATCAGGGACGAAACAAGATTGCCCACTCTCACCTCTTTTATTCAATATAGTACTGGAAGTACTTACCATAGCAATCAGAGAAGAAAAGGATATCAAGGGCATCCAGATAGGCAAGGAAGAAGTCAAGCTTTCATTATTCGCAGATGACATGATATTATACCTCACGATCACGATCACGATCTTCCCGTTGATCATCTATTTGCTAGAGCGGGCACCAGTAATATCTCCATATGTCCTGTCTCATGCCAGTAGAGCCAGGGGCATCGGCTTGCTACAGGAACATAAAGAACCTTAAAGCATTATATTAGGTCATGGGAATTTACATGTTACTGGAATTTGGCATATCAAATACAACAAGAGAAGCTTGCCAGGCTTGCCGAGTGGGAGGCAAACTCTTTTAAACACCTCCAAATAAAGCATTATACCTAGAGAACCCTAAACTCTCTACCAAAAACTCTGAGAAACAATAGACACATATAATAGAGTGGCAGGATACAAAAATCAACACCCAAAAGTTGGTGGCTTTCCTATATACAAAAAGCAAAAAGAGAAGAAAGGGATATCAAGGAAACTATTCCATTCACAATTGTGTCACAGAAAATCAAATACCTAGGAATCAGCTTAACCAAGTGTGTAAAGGACCTGTAAAAAAAAAAAAACTACAAGACACTGCTCCAAGAAATAAAAGAGGACACGAGGAAATGGAAACACATTCCCTGCTCAACTTTGTCAAAATGGTAATACTCCCTAGAGCTTTGTACAGATTCAATGCAGTTCCTATAAGGATACCCATGACATTCTTCAAAGAAATTGACCAAAAACTCCTGAAATTTGTATGGAACAATAAACCCCCATGGATAGCTAAAGTAATCCTTGGGAAAAAGAAGATGGGAGGAATCACCTTTCCCAACTTCAAACTGTGCTACAAGGCAGTAGTAATTAAAACAGCGTGGTATTGGAATAAAAACAGACCTGTGGACCTATGGAATAGAATTGAGCATCCTGACACCCAAACTCAAACACATGATCATTTAATCTTTGATAAAGGTGCGAGGAGTCCAAACTGGAGTAAGGAAAGCCTCTTCAACAAGTAGTGTTGGGAAAACTGGGCAGCAACATGTAAAAATAAGAATTTGGACCTCTAACACCATGCACAAAATTCAGATCAAAATGGATTAAAGATCTCAATATCAGACTTGAATCCATAAAGTACATTGAAGAAAATATAGGGAAAACCCTCCACGACATTGAAGCTAAAGGCATCTTCAAAGGTGAAACACCACTAACAAAGCAACTAGAAGGGGGCGGGGCGATAGTCCAGCGGGTAGGGAGTTTGCCTTGCATGGGGCTGGCTCATGTCGGCCCAGGTTCTATCCCCGGCATCCCACACGGTTCCTTGAGCACCACCAGGAGTAATTCCTGAGTGCAGTGCCAGGAGAAACCCCTGAGCATCGCCAGGTGTGACCCAAAAAAGCAAAAAAAAAAAAAAAAAGAAAAGAAAAGAAAAGATAAACATATGGGACTACATGAAACTAAAAAGCTTCTGCACCTCAAAAGAAACAGTGACCAAGGTACAAAGACAGTCCACAGAATGGGAAAGAATATTCACCCAATACTCAACTGATAAGGGGTTGATTTCCAGGATATATCAGGCACTGGTAGAACTTTACAAGAAGAAAACAGCTAACCCCATCAAAAAATGGGGAGAAGAAATGAACAGAAACTTTGACAAGGAAGAAATTCAAATGGCCAAAAGGCATATATAGAAATGCTCATCAAAAAAAAAAGAAATGCTCATCATCATTAATCATCAGAAAGATGCAAATCAAAACAAGGATGAGTATCATTTTACACCACAGAGACTGGCGCATATCCAAAAGAGCAAGAACAAGTGCTGGCGTGGATGTGGGGAAAAGGGGACTCTCATCCATTGTTGGTGGGAATGTTGACTGGTACAGCCTTTCTGGAAAACAATATGGACATTCCTCCAAAGACTAGAAATAGAACTCCCATTTGACCCAGCCATACCACTCCTGAGAATATACCCTGGGAAGTCAAAAATATGCAGCGGAAACACCATCTCTACTATTATGTTCATAGCAGCATTATTCACAATAGCCAGAATCTGGAAACAGCCAGAGTTCCCTGAGAATCGATGACTGGATAAAGAAGTTTGGTACATCTACACAATGGAATACTATGCAGCTGTTAGGAAAAATGAAGTTATGAAGTTTGCCTATAAATGGATGGACATGGAGAGGATCATGTTGAGTGAAATTAGCCAGAAGGAGAGAGACAGATATAGAATGACTGCATTTATTTGCATGACATAAATAGATATATGTACATATTCACTGTATCACTGTCTTCCTATTCATCATCGATTGGCTCGAGCGGGCACCAGTAACCTCTCCATATGTCCTATCTCATGCAAGTAGAGTCCAAGGGCACCTGCTTGCTCCAGGAACATAAAGAGCCTCAAACCATTCCATCAGGTCATGGGAATGAGGTCTATACTTGTTACTTGTACTTGGCATATCAAATACGACACAGGTAGCTTGCCAGACTCTGCTGTGTGGGTAGCATATTCTTGTAGTCATCTCTAAATCCAGCATTTATTGATGAACCATGCAGCCACAAGTGGCCATATTATGATACCAATATCCAAGGTCAGGTGAAACATGGATCAGGAGGTCTTATGAAAAGTGGAAATTATCACAAACGTGTGAGAATCAGAGACTAGGTAAGACAGAGAATGGAACAGTGTGCTAATATTGTCGAAAGTACTAATACCAACCTAGAACTTAGCATTAAATACAGGCAAAATGATACACATGACAAACTCTTAATTTATGTATTGTAATCTACAATGTGAAGGGAAGGAAAAGAGTAAGAGATAAAGAGAAAGAGATAAAGAACCTGCCATAGAGGTAGGCTAGGGGGGGGGGGAGGGAATCGGGGACATTGTTGGTGGGAAATGGGCACTGGCGGAGGGATGGGTGCTGGAACACTGTATGACTGTAACCCAAATATGAACATCTTATGAACATCTTTGTAATTGTATATCTCACGGTAGTATAATAAAATATTTAAAAAAGATATAAAAACAAAATAAATTTAAAAAACCACCATGTGGCTTTGAGGATGCTTTAAAACCTATGTGATAGATATTTTAAGAACTATGGGTTAGAAAAAAGTTAATTTAAACATCAAATCCAGCCATGAGAATTACAGATATTAACTTGTGGTAAGTTAAAATCTCCTGCC
>JAJIBD010022536.1:17500-45213 GCA_021461705.1 Cryptotis parvus
TCTGACCTGGACATTCAGCTTCCCAGAGGAATCTGGATGTCCTTCACAGCTTTCCACTTTCACCCACAGTACCTGGTGAATATCCAAGCCTCAACCAAAATAACCATCTTTTCCCTAACCAAAAAGAGCAGGACTGCCTTCCTGAGTGGACTGGTTTCCACCTGCAAGCTTGTAAACTGCCAGTTGCTGTCTTTCAAACATCCTTCACCGACAACTCATCATGAGGCTACCAGGAGGCAAGATGGGTTTGGGAGTGGGCCCATCACCTCTGTAGGGCCTCAGAAGCAGCTGGATGAGACTCGCTCACCATAGTAGCCCCCATTTTTGTGGTCCGGACCGGTACATCAAACTAGTGGAACCAATCATGTTCTAGAATATATTACAATCTACAATGTGCAAGAAAGAGAAGTGAGAAGCAGAGAGAGAGAAAGAGAGAAAAGAGATAAAGGACCTGCCATGGAGGCAGGCTGGGGAAGGGGGAGGGAGGTGGGGACATTGATGATGGGAGATGGGCAGGGGTGGAGGAATGGGTGTTGGAACACTGTAGAAACAAACTTCAAACATGAACATCTTGTAATTGTATATCTAATGGTGGTATAATAAAATATTAAAAAAAGAAAATATCATGTCATCTGCAAATAGTGATATATTGACTTCTTCCTTGCCTATCTGGATGCCCATAATATCCTTTTCTTCTCTGATTGCTATGGCAAGTCCTTCAGTACTATATTGAATAGAAGTGGTGAGAGTGGGAAACCTTGTCTTGTCCTTGATCTTAGGGAGAAGGCTTTCAGTTTTTCTCCATTGAAAATGATACTCACTTAGGGCTTTTGGTAGATTGCTTTGACTATATTGAGGAAGGTTCCTTCAGTTCCCATTTTATGGAATTTTTTTTGGTCATAAATGGGTGCTGGATCTTGTCAAATGCTTTCTTTGCATCTATAAATTCCTGAAGTTCTATAACCTCCCATGGCTGAAACAAGAAGACCTGCAATACCTGAATAATCAAATCACCATCGAGGAAATTGAAACAGTAATTAAAAGTCTGCCCAAACACAAAAGCCCAGGTTCAGATGGATTCACTACTGAATTCTACCAAACCTTTAAGGAGGACCTACTGCCAGTCCTTCTCAAGCTCTTGCACTCCCAAATAGCTTTTTGAGGCACATACCAACCTGATATCCAAAGCAGGCAGAGACAATACACACACACACACACACACAAACTTCAGACCAATCTCCCTGATGAACACAGATGCTAAGATCTTCAACAAAATACTAGCAAACAGAATCCAAAGACTCATCAAAAGGTTATACATCATGACCAAGTAGGATTAATCCTGGGAATGAAAGCATGGGTCAGCATTCGCAAGTCAATCAACATAATCCATTACATCATAAGAGAAAAAATAAAAGCCTTATATGCTTTTGATCTTCTGATTCTTCCTGCAACTTCTCTGGAATAGGTTTTTGTCATGAGTTCCATTTCACAGGTGATGAAACCCCGTAGTGAAAGGTTGAGTGAATTGCTTAGTCACCACCAGGACAAGAACTTGAAGTCAGGCTAGATGGTTTAGAAAGTCTTAACCACTAAGGAACATACAAACTCAGGAAAATACAAATAATACAAATGCCTTGACTCAAGGATCACCGATAAAGCCTGTCAGCTTTCAGATATTCATTTCACTGTGACTTGGGAGATTTGCCAGTGTTTCATCTTGTTTATAAACCTGTTTAAATTCTCTCCAAGGTGTATATTAATTTCTGCATTAGGGAAACCCAGTTAGTAGTCAAAGAACTGGATTATTGCTGTTAAAAGATGATTTATGACCCAGGAAGCAGGAAATGCTGAACATTTGATCCTTTCAGGATTCCAAGCACAATTATTAGAATCTTAGAATGTTAAGGTTAGATAGGAACAGAAACAGCATCTTACCTCACCCCACTAAGAAGCCTGAATCTGAGTCTGGGAAGATAGCAGAGTGTTCAAGGGATTACTTGGGACACTAGTTAGATGCCAGCACCTTGTAGCCCCCCAGGTACCCATGGTCTAGAACCAGAAGCCCCTGAGCAATGCAAACCAGGCAATCCCTGAGTAATGTCCCCAGAACTATTGAAAAAGCAGTAAATTTTCTCCTGTTTGACCAAAATCCCCAGGGCCCTTGAGCACAGTTTCAGAGGCTCTCCCAAGAATCCTGATCTATATATATATATATATTGGCTGCACACAGTGCTTAGTATTTCTTCCTGGTTCTGTGTTCAGGTATCATTCTTATCTGGGTTCAGGGGACCATATGGGTTCCAGAGATCAAACCCAGGAGAATCATTTTGTTTTTATTTGTTTATCAATATCTTCTATAATAGTACTTCCAATTACTTATCTGTTCCTGACCCTCTTCTATTTTCAAATTACTTAGAAACTTCTTCCTGTTTTCCTGTGCTCATTGGTAGTTATTCTGTCCTCTGGAGTGCAAAACTGGAGCAATTTCTACTTTGAGATAAACATGCCCAGGGAACCCAGGGAGGCTCAGTGGCAAAGTGCTTGCCTTGCAAGCATGAGGTCTCCAGTTTCACCCCCAGCACTGCTCCCCATGCCATGTGATCCTGGCAGCTCTGTTATTTGAGATTTCTCAGCCACTTGTGATTGCCAACATGTTATCACAACAATAGTGAAAAGGAGAAGGAGCAGGAACAGCTTATGGGGGCCAGGGTTGGGGACACCCAATGTGATGACCAAGAAGCAGGAGAGCAGAATTAGTAGGTGCCCCATGACAGCTGTCTCTTCCTCTCTGGGTGGACATACCCCCTATTGTTTCGGATACACATTTGAACAGGGCTTTGATACTTTCACTGGATCAAAACTCAGGTGACAGCTAAACTCTGAAATGCCACCATATCCGACACTGCAACCCATGGGGACAAGTGGCATTTCCCACCTGAGGGCTAGCTAGGCAGGAGTGCCTGTGAGGAAGCCTCAGACAGGCCTGTGGGTTCTCTGTCGTGGCCCTCTTTTCTGCATTCCAACATTTCTGGCTGTGAAACGACTTCGGAGTAGCAGGACGATGGTTTCGAACAGGATATGTAAACACTGTGATGAATGAGGAGAGGCTCGAAGCCGAAGCCGCATTCCCTCTCTCCACTCTCTTAAATGGAAACATGCCGCACTTCAGCCTCGAGTGGCATAAATCATTTGTTTCAAATCAGGACAGAGCTTCCCCGATCATGTGTGTCAGGCGCCTTTTCCATCTGATCCCCAAAGAACACAGGTGCATGGCAGGCAGGATGTCAGGTGGCCCCGCCTTTCACTGCATCACAGAAGACTCCCCAGCACTGACTTTAAAACCACAAAGCACATACGTCCTGCTAAAGATGATACTTGCACTGTGCACTAAGTGGGCCAACCTTCTTCTTGCTTGTTTGAGGAAGGAGGAATACAGCATTTTGCAATTTTAACACCAAAAGGTTGACTGTTCTTCAGAGATGCTTGAACTCTGTGATTGCTTGTGTTCCTGCTGTCTCCTTCCTTGTTGCCTATCCACTCCCAGCACCCCAAATCAGTAGTCTCCTTCCTCCTTCTCACCCCATAAGGTCAACTGATCTCAGGAAACAACTGACTGATTCTCTCTAGGTGACGCAGAGCTTAACAGAATGTGATCTGTTCTGAAGAAAGGGGTGGGCTTGGCAGAGACTCATGAAGAACCATCTGGGTTCACTCAGTCTCACCTTTCATGCCCAGTCCTGGACACCACCCATCCATTAGCTGACCAGCCACCATGGACAAGATCTGGCTCACAGTCTGTTTCAGCTGGCCGGCAGAATGTTAGTCCACACGGTTTTTCCTACAGGAGCTTCTAATCATTAGGGAGAATCACATGTAAACCCAGTTCTCTGGAAACATGGGGCTGCATTCTCTCATAATAAAAACCCTGAGGGGGCCGGAGCGATAATCCAGCGGGTAGGGCGTTTGCCTTGCACCCCGCCGGCCAATGCCGCCCGGGTTTGATCCTCGGCATCCCATATGGTCCCCCGAGCACCGCCAGGAGTAATTCCTGAGTGCAGAGCCAGGCAATTCCTGAGCATTGCTGGGTGTGACCCAAAAAAGCAAAAAAATAAAAATAAAAAATAAAAACCCTGAGAGCTGAGACTTGGCTACTCCCTAGATGTGGAGCGGGTGGGCTTGGCAGAGACTCATGAAGAACCATCTGAGTTCACTCAGTCTCACCTTTCATGCCCAGTCCTGGACACCACCCATCCATTAGCTGACCAGCCACCATGGACAAGATCTCAGAGCTCACAGTCTGTCTCAGCTGGCTGGCAGAGTGTTAGTCCACACAGTGTTTCCTACAGGAGCTTCTAATCATTAGGGAGAATTCACATGTTTAACACTAGATTATTCATAACAGGTATAAAGTATTAAATTTACCTCCAGTTTGCCTCAGTCCTCACTGTGTCCCTGAGCAAAGGGCAAATGACATTTTGTCTCTTTTCCAGTTCACTCTTGTGTGTTTCTTCCTTGGCACTGTAGTCCTTTAAGTTCTAAAATCTGATAGATGTTGTATTAGACTATAACATCTGTATTAAGTATAAACCACTGGGACTGGCCTTCCAGCTCCCTGATCACATGATTGAGTGGCCTGTTGAGTGATAATGATCCCATCCATGTCTTGAACCGTGGCAGGGAGGGCTCAGGATAACATGCTGTGACATAGCAGCCTCATATTTTCCCGGTTCCCCTCAAACCCATCCTTCATTTGATCCAAGGGAGGGCCCCTTACTAGTCATTCGCAAGAGGAGTCAAATGGAAATGGAAAATAAAGTTCAGGTCTGAATGGGTGTATGCCAGAAAAATCCTGTTTGATTGTCCTAACGGCCATGGCAGCTTGCCCATGTGGAGTCCATTTTCAGGACCACCCGCCAGCTTTTTATTCCAGCAACACAGAAGATATTAATGAAATGGCTAAGACATTTGTCATCCATGATATATGATACAAGTCTGCTAAAATACTAAGAGTCCATGGCAAAAGTCTTCTGTGACCTATGCACGTGAGCTCATAAAGTGTGACAGCATAAGACAACAGCCTGCCTGGCAGTAGTGGTTGAGGGTAGAGTCACGGACAGTAGTTCAGACAGTTAAAATGACGGTAAGTGAGGAAGCCATGTAAATGTTGGGTGCTGGGCTGGATGGCAAGCACGGAAGAGGGACTGAGTGAGCAACTGTCCTGAGTGTAGCAGAGACCTGGTCTGCCATGGAAGCAGTGGGGGTTGGACAGTGAGGGGTACCCTTGGACCTTGGGGGGAACCCTGGACCTTCTAGCCCATTATTCCTGTTCAACTCCATGTGTTGGGAATTCTCCCTTCACTCTGTTGAGTCTTTTTACCCAGTAACTTAGAAGACCCCTGATTTCATGTCCCCTTACCTTACAGGATGCTAGAGTGACTGACAGATTGTGTACACAGCTTTCACTTGGCTGAAATTCAATAGTGTTTATTTTCAAGAGAACCTAAATCTGTAACTTTGTGCTTTGCAGAGTATTTGTGACATGGGGCAGAATTTTACCTGAAATTAAATATCATAAGTACACTAATTTATAACAGGTATAAAATATTAAAACCCCCTAAAGATCAAAAAAAATTCTTTTATTTATGCTCAGCAGTACTCAGGGTTTACTTCTGGTTCTGCACTCAGGGATTACTCCTGGAAGTGCTCTGAAGGCCATATTGGGTATTAGGGATCAAACCCTATTTGACTGCATGCAGGGTACAGGCCCTATTTGCTATACTATCATGCCAACCTCTTCATTTGCAGAGATTATTTTAATTTTTTTGCTTTTTGGTCACACCCAGCAATGCTCAGGGGCTACTCCTGGCTCTGCACTCAGGAATTACTCCTGGCTGTGCTTGGGGGACCATATGGGATGCTGGGGATTGAACACAGGCCGGCCATGTGCAAGACAAACGCCCTACCCTCTGTACTATGATTTGCAGAGATTAAAGAAAATCCTGCCTTGGGAGATTCAAAACATGGAAGAAAACTCACACAGTTAAATTTTTGCTGTTTCTGATATAATTCCCAAGATTATTGCCATAGCTGAGAGGGAAAAAAAAAAACAAACAAAACAACACTCCTCCAGAGCAAAATCATAATTACTCCAAGAAGGCTGAGACTAAGTAAAGGGAACGTGTATTTTACCAGAGAAGGCAGAGAAGGACTGGGTTTTTGGAGCAAAAGAAATGTAGCTGATCAAGTTTCTCTTGAGGCAAAAATGACATGAAATTGCCCAAGAATATTCCAGGAAGCAAAACGTTTCTTGTTCACTCTGTCAGTGATTTTTCATGTTTTTTTTTTTTTTTGGGGGTTTGTTTGTTTTACAAATAGTTCACAGGCAACAACCTAGACATGGGAGGTCTAAATTTCTGTAGGTATCCCTCACAAATTCCAAAGGAAGGAAGCCACAGAAGATGCTCCTTGGGAAAACCACCTTTTCTGACTCAGGCTCTACTTGGGCCTGTTCCATGCGCTTGCCTGCCCAAGTTTCTGGTAGGTTTCCCACAGTTAGTAAATAAATAGGAAAGAAAAACCCTTCAACAATTTAACAGGACCCAAGGGCACCAAGACCTTAAGAAGTTTTTTTTTTAAATCATAGAATAATTGCATTCATTTGTGGGTTTTAAAGAAAAATAGTATGAGACGAATATTTAAGGCTAGGGAAGACAGAGATGAAAAGGACATGTCAATGGTTGGATTCTACCACATATATGTTGGGGGTGGAGGGTAGGAAAGGTAGAGAAGGGACCAGTTTGACAATAATGGTTGGAAATAATAATGCTAAACTAGTAATGGTATTGAAAGTAGGTCAAGAGATATACATGATAAACTTTCAGTGTCTGTATTGCAAAACAGAATATGCAAAAGGAGAGAGAGAGAGAGAGAGAGACAGAGACAGAGACAAAGACAGACAGAGAGAAAGAGCACCTGCCATAGAGGTATGGAGGAAAACAGGGCACACCGGTGGGGGGATTGTGCACTGGTGGAGGGATGGTGTTGGAACACTGTCTGACTGAAACCCAATCATGAACAGCTTTATAATGGTTCATCACCAAAAAGCAAAATATAAATAAAATAAAAAATTTAAAAAAACTGGGGCTGTCAGTCCTTTGGGGAGTGCTAATCTATACCCAGAATGTTTCCAAAAATGAGTTATCATCACCTCACCGTTTCCATTCCTTGGCCAAACTGATTCACAAAAGAGTTACCTCCCTTCTGTTCCTTCACCTCTGCCATCATTCTTAGAAAAAAAAATGAGCCTTCTTGATAAGAAATAACCAAAGAAGCAGATCGTTTGAATTCCACTGAAACCAATTCATCATGCTGTGTAAAACAAAGCAAAACAAAACAAAAACCCTCCTTCCTGCTATCCAAGTTAAATAATCAGAATAGGGTGTAGACTTGGTGTGTGCTCTCTTCCCTACTTCCTCTGTGGCTGATCAGGCCCTCACACTCTTCTCTCTGTACTCATAGACTGGGTTGAGATGTCAGTCACACTGAGTACTCGGGCAGTTCTTGTCCCATCCTGGGTCCAGCGAACGCAGATTTTATTTATTTATTTTATTTTTATTTTTTTGGGTCACACCGGCAATGCTCAGGGCTTTCTCCTGGCTCTGCACTAAGGAATTACTCCTGTTGGTGCTTGGGCGACCATATGGGATGCCGGGGATCGAACACAGACTGGCACAGGCCAGCCGCATGCAAGGCAAACACCCTACCCGCTGGGCTATCGCTCCGCCCCACGAACACAGATTTTAAAGGGTATGAACTCAGGTGCAATTTAATAACTGAAGCAGAAATTATTTTTTTAAACAGAATTACTGGGGCTGCAGAGATAGTACAGTGGGCTGGGCACTTACTATGCACACATGCAGCAGGCTTATTTCCATTCCCTGACACCACATATGGTTTCCTGGCTAGTGACATCTCTGATCTCTAGGTGACGTGGAAACTCTGAGCATCACTTGGTAGGGTCCTACAAAAAACAAGCAAGCAGAAATTACCTTAAAGTTCCAGAGATGATCCTTGGCCCCAGCATATAGAAAGGAGAAGGAAGAAATAGAGTAAAGGGGAAGGGAATAGAGATGGGAAGCCATGGGGGGTAAGGGTCAAGGAGACCCGCTAAACTGGTAATGTTATCATGGCAGAGCTAAGTATCCAAGCCACATGTCAACAACACTGAAAGTGACCCAAATTTTAATAACCAAATTTAAAAGGTACCTATGAAGATGGCAGGCTGGGACTGGGGGGTTAGGAGAGGGAACCTAGGAACACTGGTGGAGGAAAGCTGACATTGGTGGTGGGATCGATGACGGAACATTTTTTGTTAAAAACCTAACTATGAATAGCTTTGTAATTCACGGTGCTTGTCAACATCACTTGATCACTTGAATCCCTTATTTATCTATTTGCTCGAGCGGGCACCAGTAACATTTCCATTGGACCCTATCATGTGCCAATGTAGCCCAATGGCATCTGGTTGATTCAGGAATATGAAGAGCCTCAAACCATTCCTTCAGGGTCTTGACAAGGAAGTCTGACCATTTTGTAGGTGGGCGGCCACGTGATCCTTTGACATCCCGTGGGATCCAGTCGGTAATGGCTCTAGTCCAGCGGTTGTCTCCAAATCGCATTACATGTCCAGCCCATCTGATTTTCGATGCCTTGGCAAACGAGACAGCGTCCCTGATTCTGGAATAGTGATGGAGGTCAGAACTCCGATTCCTTCTCTCACTTGAGTGAGGCGTGATATTCCAAGTATAGATCTTTCGATTCCTCTCTGGGACACCCGAATAGCATTCTCATCCTGCTTTCATAGGGCCCAGGTCTCTGAGGCATATGTTAATGCAGGGAGAATGGTGGAGTCAAAGAGATGTGCCCGGAGCCGGAGGTTCTTTGTCCTTTTTAGCTATTTCTTCGATGCGCAGCTCAGGTTTTAGGTCGTTCATCATGTTGACTTCTCGACCTAGGTACACATAACTGCTGCATTCAGAGATGTTTGTTCCATTGAGAGTGAATGGGGCCTCTAGAACTAGTTCATTTTTATAAACATAGTTTTCTTTAGATTCAGCTGTAGACCTATCTTTCCACATTCTCGGTTGAAGTCAGCCAGCATTTGTGCCGCTTGGCTAATGTTTGGTGTTATTAGAACGATGTCATCAGCAAAGCGGAGGTGGTATAGTTGCCGACCATCTATCTTCACTCCCATTCCTTCCCATTCTAATTGTTGCATGATGTTCTCGAGAGTGGCGCTGAAGAGTTTTGGTGAAATGGTATCACCCTGTCGAACCCCTCTTTTGACATCAATGATCACTTCTTTGTAGAATGGTGAGATCCTGGTGGTGAATCCATAATACAGCTCACAAAGGATCTTGATGTATTGGGTTTGAACACCCTGTTTGGCTAGAGCTTCGATGATTGCTTCAGTTTCCAAAGAATCAAAGGCTTTCTGTAAATCAATGAACGTGAGACAGAGCGGCATCTTGTACTCCCTACAAACCTCAATGAGCTTGATTACTGTGTGGATATGGTCGATTGTGCTGAATCCTTTCCGGAAGCCAACTTGCTCGCATGGTTGTCCTTCATCTAGTGTTCTGGCAATCCTGTTCAGGATGACTCATGTAAACAGCTTGTAGATGGCAGACAACAGGCAGATGGGGTGATAGTTGCCTATGTCGTGAATGTCTCCCTTCTTGAACAGTAGAACTGTCCTGCTGGTTTTCCATTGGGAGGGCACCTTGCATTCAGACAGGTATCGTGTGAAGAGCCGAAGTTAGTGTATTGATGAGTACCGATGGCAGATTCTTCAGGTGTTCGGGTCTGACTTTGTCTGGGCCTGGTGCTGTTCCCTTCTTTACCGATGATATGGCATGTCGGATTTCAGAAGGGAGAACGTTGGGAATGACATATTCATCCTGTGGCAACATACTGTGCCACAATTATTTTTAATGGAGAGAAAAGCTCATCCTATGATTTTTCAGACAAATCCCCCATTTCCTACCCACATGGACAGCAAATGGGACAAGATAGTTAAACCTCACTTGAACTAGAGCTACTGAACTTGCTTGGAAACAACCTGCCCATCTCAGCCAACAGGGCAGAGACGCAAAACAATGTGCCCACCTCAGCCAGCAGAGATGCAAAACAATGTGCCCACATTGGCCAGCAGGTCAGAGATGCAACTTTTAGTGAGGGCTGCATGCAGGGGCCCTGCCCCATTGTTAGCTCTGGATCTCTGGACCCCAAAGGAAGCTCTGGCTTAGAGGAGGGTCGCAGCATCTTTCCACTAGGATACCAAGAACATTTACAAGTAAAACTTCAGATTATAGAGGCAACTGCGGAAAAGTTAGGGGCTTTTCAGGAGAGATGAGGAAGGGAAAAAATACAAACAAATCAAGAAGCATGATAACAGTGTATGGAGATCATGGCTATGTGAAAAATAAATCAAACTGGACACAGTGAGAGGGTGTACTTCTTTCTGCAGAGGAGAGACTTGGTGCCCAATTGCACCTGAGTGCCAGTTTCCTCATCACCTAGGCAGAGCAGCCCTCAGAACTTACCACCACTTTTACCAACATTACCCAAAACAAACAACTGTGGTCTTGCTGACCAAATAAACCTTTCCACAAAATGCTGCAACTTAAATCACTTGATGGCATGTGATTCGATGAGAGCAGAAAAATAAATACATCTGAAATGAGTGGTTTCCTTGGGCGAGACAACTAGCACATAGTGGTTATTTTCTGTTTTATGAGGAAAGAGTAGCACGGTCTTGTTTGCTTTGGGTTGACAGATGATGGCCAAGGGTAGCATTAAGATTTCAGCCTTACTGCCCTTAGGAAAGAAAAGAACACACCATCAATTTTCCCTGAGGAAAATGCTTCTCTTGTTTGCCTTAGGGATTCTTTGCCCTTTACCCTGCAGAAGAGAAATAAAATAAAGGAAAGTGTGGCCCAGGTGGCAAGTGCTTCCTGGCTGAGAATCCAAACTCAGGACCGACACAGTCTTCACGGTGCATTAGTGCTGGAAAAGAAAATTAATGACGCCGCTCGCGTTAACTTCAGTCAGACTCTTGAAAGGTGTGGGAATATGATAATTCTCGGTTCTAATGTTTTGTTTTTTGCTTGTTTTGCTTTTTAGGGCTATACAGTTATTCTTGGCTCTGTGCTCGGGGATTTCCTGGTGATGGTCAGGGGTTATAGGTGGTGCTGGGCATTGAACTTGGGTAGGCCACATGCAAGACAGGCACCCTGTCTACTTTTCTTATTTATTTTTATTTATTTATCTATCTATTTAATATTTATTTATTGCTTTTTGTGTCACACCTGGCAATGCTCAGGGGTTATCCTGGCTCTTCACTCAGGAATTACTCCTGACAGTGCTCAGGGGACCATATGGGATGTTGGGGATCGAACCCGGGTTGGCCGCATGTAAGGCAAAATGCCCTACCCACTGGATATTTTATCTCTCTAGCCTAGGCTCTATTTAAGGGTTAGAAAGATGTGTACAGAGAACCTCAACACTGTACTTGCCTGCTAACGGTGGGCGTTTGTCTTCCAATTCTGATGGGGACATGTGAAGTGAAAGGAAAGTTGGCAATGTCTGAGTTATGGCACATTTAAAAAATTGAAGTTAGGAGGACTATTATCTTGAGAGCAATAGTGTCTAGAAACAGACTCTAAATTTGTTCTTTAAGGAATAAGACGGCCTGGAAACCTGACAAAAATGATTGTGTTGCTCCTGAATGTTGAACTAGTGCACATAAAAGTGACTGAGACCAGCCTTTAATGGACAAGACAATGGTCTTGAGAAATTGAGTGATGCTTTGAAGCCTTGATGCTCTTTTCTTTCAAATGCCGTCCCAGCCCTTCCTCCCCGCCCCATAGCTCTTACATGGGTGTGTCGCTAGGGTGAGTTAGTTGAGCAAAAGGTGGTGGTGGGAGGTGGGAGAGTGATGCTTTGCCAAGGAGGAGCTAGTCCAAACTGCCCTCATAAGTGACCTCACTCGAGCTGAAGAGCTTTGGGAGATTAGCCAAGTGATGGTCCTTCTTCCAAAGGCTGTCCTTGTTTAGACATTCCCCTGATAGCAATACAGGTCAGCACCACAGCTGGACACTAGGTGCTCTGCATGTGCTTGGGGAGAGGCATCCTGGGACCTGTGTGACTGGTGCAATGGGGCCTGGGACCAGTGTAACAAAGTCTGATGACTAGCACAACAGGGTCCAATGACTTGTGTAACTGCCTAGAGACCCGCAAAGGGGTGGGTGTCTGTCTCTGTGTGCCTTTTCCTGTGCAACAGCCATTCAAGGATTAAGGTTAGATAAAGTAGAGTTTTTCTCAGCATTACCCTATTTTATAAACCTTGATAAAGGCTAATGTTGCTATTGGTTATATGTGTATACATATCAATGTAGAGTGAGGGGTGTGTGTATCTGTGTACGTGCATGTGTGTGAGCACGTGTGTGCATGTGTGTCTGTGCATGTGTGAGCATGTGTGTGTCTGTGTGTGAGCATGTGTGTGTATCTGTGTGAGCATGCGTATGCATGTGTGTTTGTGTGTATGCGTGTGTGAGCATGTGTATGTGTGAAGCCTCTATGATGGTTTTAAGTGCTGAGGATAAAAAGTACTGAGGGAAAATCAATTCACAGTTCAGTAATTCACCAACTTTGGTGTGGACTTTTTTTTTATCCTTATGCCCCAATATTTTATAACATAAAGCTGTTTCTTTAAGACTGTCCAGAAACTCCTTATTAGACTTGAGAGGGAAAAATCCACCTCCCCTTTGAGACCAAATCCAACAGTATATTTGTAGAACCTGGGGCTTTGTATTCAGCTTTACAGCTGCTCACCAGAATCCCAGTGATACATAGCCACTTAGAAATAGAAAACGTGGAGGTCTCTGGAGAAAGCGTACAGGACTTTATTCAACTTCAGATGTTGAAATTCTGCAGAGCCACCACAAACAAAACAGAATTAAGAGGAAAAAGGAATTCAGAACCTTCCTTTACTCTCCAAAGCCTGAGAATCTTTTCAAATTTAAATGAATATCTGTCAAACTAATTAAGAGAAGATGTAATGCTCTCATTCTGTGGTCATTAGGGAATAACTTACTGGTCATAAATTCCTCCCAGAGTGGGAGTGAATAGTCTCTACACTCTTGCTTAAGATTCCTGGCTTTGTTTTATTCCAGTTCAGCCTGTTCATCTGATAGACTCAGAAAGCCCACAAACATGCTTTGAATCAACTTTTAAATCCATGAAACATAAATGAATTAGATTATGATAAGATGCTGCAACAAATATTTTAACCAACAAGACTGAGGGAAACAGGGAAATAATACATAATAATTTGTCTGAGTGACATTTAAATCCAAGCTTTAGTACACTAAAATATATTTTAATCCAAAGTCATTTAACGTACCATATAAGACTGTTAGGCACTAAAGGCTTGGATCAGATATGTATTTCTTTTGCCCCTTTCTGTGTTCAATGTAAAAGCCACACTAGATTGATTTTGACATTTTTTCTTTACTTTTTTTGATTTTAACATTTTAGAGACCAAACTACCTTAGATATCAATAGTTCATCACCTTGGTTACACAGATGAGTAGATCCTTTAGGCATTCAAGTTCATTTGTTCAAAATTAATTCTGGAGTAATCACTTGTATCACTTATCTTCCCCTTGTTCATCGCTCAAGCAGGCACCAGTAACATCTCTATATGTCCTGTCACATACTAGTGTAGTCCAAGGGCATCTGCTCATTCCAGGAACATGAAGAACCTCAGACCATTCCTTCAGGTCATGGGAATGAGGTCTATAATTGTTACTGGTTTTTGGCATATCAAATACAACACGGGTAGCTTGCCAGCCTCTGCTGTGTGAGTGGTATACTCTCAGAAGTAGGCTCTCATCTCGTGCATTTACTGATGAACAGCAACGGGGAGAGATCGGCTTTTCTCTTGGGTGGAGCTCTGACCAGCTGTGGAATCGGACGTTGAAAATGGCGGCCCTCATGGTGTGGGGGGTTCCTCTGGCTTCTTGCAAGGCTCTGCTGGTTTGGCGGGTCAGGGCTAGAACCCGCCTTCCTTCCTGGGTGCCTCATGATCAGCTGGGCACAGGGAGAGCCCCATGTATCTGAGTCTCTGGGTCAGGCATACCTGGGCTTGAAATAGACTGCTGTATTTTATGTATTACCTAACATTATTAACATCAGACCTCGAGAAACAGTGATTTCTGTTTCCAAGCCATTCCTTAGGTGTAGGCTCCTACTTTCACACTGCAGTAAGAAAGCCTGAATTTTTAAAGCCATTTTGATCAAATGCCTTTGTTTACTGGAAACAAAGTATTTCCAGTAAACGTAAAAGGAAATATTTCCAAAGTATTTCCAGGAAACGTGCTTGTATTTAGTGCATACAAGCACAGGAGACTTACTTGTATGCACTAAATAGGAGGAACATACATAAATGATGGAGTTAAGTTCAAAGTGATCACATGTCTTTATTTGGGGTAACAAATGACACACATTTCTAGTATACTGGGAAGCACAGTTATAAAGTGCTTTGTACACAGTTATAAAGCACAGTTATAAAGTGCTTTGTACACAGTTATAAAGCACAGTTATAAAGTGCTTTGTATAACGTGCTTTGTCCACCTCTTTGTACACAGAACTTCCAACCTATCCCTCTTTGGGGCAACAAATACAACATGTCAGCAACTTGATATCAAGACAGCCAGAATATATGTGACATCAACATCCTTTAGGACACAATCTCCAACACATCCAGGGATTACAGAGGCTAAAAGAGTGGAAAGCGTCCTCTGTAATGCAACCCAGAGCTCAGATCCTAAACTAGGTCCCTGTTGCCTAAAGGCTAGGATTCATAGACAGCCTGGAAATACAAAAAACTGATCACAACCCTATTTATTGTGGTCTTACTGTGTAGGAAACTAGGGAATTTTGTTATCAATCAACATATCTTAGTCAAGCTAGTTCCAAAGTTACTCTTTAAGAGTAACTGTCCTTGACCAATATACAAAGACAGGCCACAGAATGGAAAAGATTATTCACCCAATACCCATCTGATAAGGGTATATCCAGGGTATATCCAGGATATATCAGGCACTGGTAGAACTTTACCAGAAGAAAACAGCCAACCCCATCAAAAAATGGGGAGACGAAATTAACAGAAACTTTGACAAGGAAGAAATTAAAATGGTCAAATGCATATGAAAAAATATTCATCATCACTAATCATCAGAGAAATCAAAACAACAATGAGATATCATCTGACACCACAGAGACTGGCACATATCCAAAAGAGCAAGGACAACAAGTGCTGGCGTGGATGCGGGGAGAAAGGGCACTCATCCACTGATGGTGGGAATGTTGACTGGTACAGCCTTTTGGGAAAACAATATGGACATTCCTCCAAAGACTAGAAATTGAGCTCCTGTTTGACCCAATCATACCATTCCTGGGAATATACCCTGGGAAGCCAAAAAACACACAGCGAAAACACCATCTGCACCTTTATTTTCATAGCAGCACTATTCACAATAGCCAGAATCTGGAAACAACCAAAGTGCTGGAGAACTGATGACTGGATAAAGAAACTGATGACAGGATAAGGACTGCATATACTATGCAGCTGTCAGGAAAAAATGAAGTTATGAAATTTGCCTATAAATGGATGAACATGGAGAGGATCATGTTGAGTGAAATTAGACAGAAGGAAAAAACCAGATATAGAATGACTGCATTTATTTGGTGATCTCTATCTCTATCTCTATCTCTATCTCTATCTCTATCTCTATCTCTATCTCTATCTATCTCTATCTCTATCTCTATCTCTATCTATCTCTATCTCTATCTCTATCTCTATCTCTATCTCTATTCTCTCTCTATCTCTATCTCTATTTCTATCATCTACATCTATCTCTATCTATATCTATCTATGTATATATATACATATATATACATATATATATAGTATTATACCAATATCCAAGGTCAGACAAAACATGGATCAGGAAGTCTTGTCAAAGGGGGAATCTACCACAAACGTGGGGAGTCAGAGGTTAGGTAAGACAGGTAAGACAGAGAATTAATAATTGTTGAAAGTGATAATACCAGCCTAGAACTGAGCATTGAATACAGGCAAAAAGATACACATGATAACCTCTAAATGTATGTATTGCAATCCACAGTGTGTAAGAGAAGGAAGAGAGAGAGAAAAATAGTAAGAGAGAAAAGAGATAAAGAACCTATCATAGAGACAGGCTAGGAGAGGGGAAGGGAATCGGGGACATTGGTGGTGGGAAATGGGCACTGGCGGAGGGATGGGTGCTGGAACACTGTATGACCGAAACCCAAACATGAGCATCTTTGTAATTGTATATCTCATGGTGGTATAATGCAATAGAAAAAAAAAATTTTAAAAAGAGTAACTGTCTTTAGGCTAGAAATCTTGAACAGGAGTTAAGATACCGCCTTGCATCGCACCAACCATAGTTCTAACCCATGGTACTACATATGGTACCCTGAGCACAGCCAGGGGACACTCCTGAACACAGAGCCAGGAACAGCCCTTGAGCACTGTGGAATATGGCCCCCAAATACACACACAAAAGACACATACATACACAAGGCTCTTTCAAGGCCAGAGAGTGAGGGTAGGAGATGAGTTGTTTACCTTTGTGCAGCTTGTCCTGGTTCAATCCCCGGGCTTACATGGTCCCCTGAACACTGCCAGGGGTCACTCCTGAGTACAGATTAAAAAAATAAGCCTTAATCACAACCAGGTTTGGTCTCAGAACTTCACCAGAAAAACAAATAAATGAAAGAATATGACAAGATTCCAGTAAACTTATGCCACAATGGATTTGAGCAAGTTGCGGTGACCTTGTCCATCAAGTTTCAGACCAGCACAATTACAGAATCGTAAATTAAAATACAGCAATGATCATGATTACAGAGAAAGAAAGAAAGAAAGAGAGAGAGAGAGAAAGAAAGAGAGAGAAAGAAAGAAAAGAGAAAGAAAAGAAAGAAAGAAGGAAGGAAAGAAGGAAAGAAGGAGGGAAAGAAAGCAAGCAAGAAAACAAGTAAGCAAGCAAGCAAGCAAGCAAGCAAGAAAGAAAGAAAAGAAAGAAAGAAAGAGAGAGAGAGAAAGGAAGGAAGGAAGAAAGAAAGAAAGAGAGAGAAAGAAAGAAAGAAAGAGAGAAAGAGAGAGGAAGGAAGGAAGGAAGGAAGAAATAAAGAAAGAAAGGAAGAAAGAAGGAAGGAAGGAAGAAAGAAAAGAGAGAGAAGAGAGAGAAAGGAAGGAAGGAAGAAAGAAAGAAAAGAAAGAAAGAAAGAAAAGAGAGAGAAAGAAAGAAAGAGAGAAAGGAAGGAAGGAAGGAAGAAAGAAAGAAAGAAAGGAAGAAAGAAGGAAGGAAGGAAGGAAGGAAGAAAGGAAGGAAGGAAGGAAGGAAGAAAGAAAGAAAGAAAGAAAGAAAGGAAGGAAGGAAGGAAGGAAGGAAGGAAGGAAGAAAGAAAGAAAGAAAGAGAGAGAGAAAGGAAGGAAGGAAGAAAGAAAGAGAAAGAGAAGAAAGAAAGAAAGAAAGAAAGAAAGAAAGAAAGAAAGAAAGAAAGAAAGAAAGAAAGAAAGAAAGAAAGAGAGAAAGAGAGAGAAAGGAAGGAAGGAAGAAATAAAGAAAAGAAAGAAAGAAAGAAAGAGAAGGAAGGAAGGAAGAAAGAAGAGAAAGAAAGAAAGAGAGAGAGAGAAAGGAAGGAAGGAAGGAAGGAAGAAAGAAAGAAAGAGAGAGAGAAAGAAAGAAAGAGAGAAAGAGAGAAAGAGAGAGAAAGGAAGGAAGGGAAGGAAGAAATAAAAGAAAGAAGGAAGGAAGGAAGGAAGGAAGAAAGAAAGGAAGGAAGGAAGGAAGGAAGAGAAGAAAGAAAGGAAGGAAGAAAGGAAGGAAGGAAGGAAGGAAGGAAGGAAGAAAGAAAGAAAGAAAGAAAGAAAGAAAGAAAGAGAGAGAGAAAGGAAGGAAGGAAGAAAGAGAGAGAAAGAAAGAAAGAGAGAAAGAGAGAGAAAGGAAGGAAGGAAGGAAGGAAGAAATAAAGAAAGAAAGGAAGAAAGAAGGAAGGAAGGAAGGAAGGAAGGAAGGAAGAAAGAAAGAGAGAGAGAAAGGAAGGAAGGAAGAAAGAAAGAAAGAGAGAAAGAAAGAAAGAGAGAGAGAGAGAGAGAAAGAGAGAGAAAGGAAGGAAGGAAGAAATAAAGAAAGAAAGAAAGAAAGAAGGAAGGAAGGAAGGAAGGAAGGAAGGAAGGAAGGAAGGAAGGAAGAAAGGAAGGAAGGAAGGAAGGAAGGAAGGAAGGAAGGAAGGAAGGAAGGAAGGAAGGAAGGAAGGGAAGGAAGGAAGGAAGGAAGGAAGGAAGGAAGAAAGAAAGAAAGAAAGAAAGAAAGAAAGAAAGAAAGAAAGAAAGAAAGAAAAAAGAAAGAAAGAAAGAAAGAAAGAAAAGAAAAGAAAAGAAAAGAAAAGAAGAAAGCCTTAAACATATTCACCCCCCTATTTAGTGCTAGCTGCAGGCACCGGTCTATTTAATCCTTATAATCACTCTTTGAGGAAAATGTTATTATATCCCCTTTTGAAACAAAGGAACAGATCCAGGAGAAAATTCCTAAATTCCATTTTCCCAGAGACTCAGAGACAAAATAAGGAGAGAACAGCCAGTCAGCTATCATCATCTCCTGGGGGCTCTCTGTCACTTCTGCAGTGAGTACCACTGAAGTAGGGACTGTGCACACACTGGCATCCTTCATAACAAAATGTCATCGCTTTCCCTTCAGACTGGCTAAGAGATATTCACTTAAACACTATTTTATATAATCCATCACTTCAAAAAATTACAATTCAATGTACTTTTGCCTACTGTTTACTAACACATTTCAACTACTAAGACCCAAACTTGGACAGTTGTTCAAAGATGAAGCAGATACTTTCACTAAAGAACAAAATCAAGAAAAATTGGCCAATGGTCATAGCACTCATTTATCATAAAATGAAATATTCTTACTGTTTTTATTTTATTTTATTTTTGCTTTTTTTTGGGTCACACTAGGGAATGCTCAGGGGTTTCTTCTGGCTCTGCACTCAGGAACCACTCCTGGCGGTGCTCGGGGGGACCATATGGGATGCCGGGATCGAACCCTGGCCAGCATGGGTCAGCCGCGCGCAACGCAAACGCCCTACCCACTGGACTATCGCTCCAGCCCTTCTTACTGTTTTCAATAAATTAATAAATTGCACAGCAGAATGTGACCTAATTTTCCACTTTGTCAGGTAAATACAAGTCTGGAGAAGATGTATTTGATCCAACTTTTTCTTTCTTTGTTTTTTTCTTTGTTTCTTTCTTTCTCTTGCTTGCTTGCTTGCTTGCTTGCTTGCTTTTTTTTCATTTTTTTGAGCCATATCCCATGGGACTCAGGCTTTACTCCTGGCTCTGTGCTCACTCAGGAATCACTCTTGGAGGGGACTTAGGGGTGCTGAGAATGGAACCTGGGTTGGGCACATGCAAGGCAAGCGCCTGACTTACTGCACTATCTCTCCAGTTCTCCTACTCATTCTTTAAATAATGTGGGACCGAGCAATAGCACAGCGGGTAAGGCATTTGCCTTTGCACGCAGCTGACCTGGGTTTGATCCCTGGCATTCCATATGGTCCCCTGAGCACGGCCAGGAGTAATTCCTGAGTGCAGAACCAGTAACCCCTGAGTATCGCCGGGTGTGACCCAAAAAAGAAAAAAATTAAAAGAAATAATAATGTGAACACATACAGGATTCTGTCATTTTCCTTTAGTTGCTCTTAAAGCTATTGAATTCTTTTGACTCAGGAGCAGAATTTATCACTAGGGTTGGTATGTTCTTAATGCTTGAAATGAACTTAACCACAGAGAACAGAAAGAACAAAAGGAAGTTTTAAGAGCTCCTGGATGGTTTCACACTTGGCAAGTATTTAAAAAGTCGACTTTCCCTTTCCTTGAAGCAGTGTTGAAATGAGAAGGCATTTCCTCACTCTCTCTCCTCCTCCTTTTATCACCACAAACCTTTATCTGGCCACAGAGTGCTAAGTCATCTAGTTGAAAAGTGACCATTTAGGTCAAGCTGGTGGCTGTTCCTTCCCACACGCTATCTCCCACATAAATGCCCTGATGATATTTAAGATAGAATTGTCTGATAACTTATGAGCATTATAAAAAGAGGACAGTACAAAGGAAACCTAGAAGAAGGTAGAGCTGGGGGCTTGGACCCCCTATTCAGATTGAGAGAAATACTTTTAATTCCTATAAAGCAATGGGAAGGTTAATTTTTTTTGCTGAAATAGAACTGGACAATAAGCATCTACTATTGCTTCAACAGTTCAATGTCCCTGGGGCAAGAAGTGTCTTAGGTTGAGAAATACTGATTGTATTACTTTTTTAAAATATTTGTTTGCTTTGTTATGGGGCCACACCTGGCTCCAGTCTCCAAATCATTACAGCCTGAAGGGTTTTTGTTTGTTTGTTTGTTTGTTTGTTTATTTGAATTTGGGGCCACATCCAGGAATGCTCAGCGATTACTCCTGGAAGTGCTCTGGGGACCATATAAGATGCCAGGGATTAAATCCTGGTCGGCAACATGTAAGACACTCTGCCCACTATCCTATTACTCCGTTCTCTGATTTTAATTTTTAACTGACACTGAATCTTTTTCTCTATTCCATTGTAGAACATTTTGAATGGCAGCTTTGCAATATCTTCACAAGTGACTTTTGTTCCTTTTCAGAGGCATAATGGACTTCAGAGCAGCACAGCTGATGTTCACTTCTCACAGGCTCTGACTTCAGTGGGCACTACAGTCAGCTTATGGGGCTTCAGTGATAATCACAAATGACAATTCCTGCTTCACCATATTTTCTTACCACACTTCAGCCAAGTTAACTTAGAAATTCTCCCCTTTTTACAGGGGAAAAAACATCACACTGATAGATTGTTTCTGTTTCACTGTAGCATGAAAACATTTTTATTTATTTATTTATCTATTTATTGTTTGCTTTTTGGGTCACACCTGGCAACGCTCAGGGGTTACTCTTGGCTCTTTGCTCAAGAATTACTCCTGGTGGTGCTCAGGGGACCATATGGGATGCCGGGGATCAAACTCAGGCTGCCGCGTGCAAGTCAAACACCCCTACCGCTAGGCTATCACTCCGGCTCCTGAGAACATTTTTAATCTGTGAAAGCATAAAATGGGGTATTCACCAAAATATCACAGTGACAGGCAAAGGAAACCATCAGAGACATTCCAGAATAATGTCCAGTGCTGCCATCACATCTATCTTACCAAGACTAGGACCTTAAGTAAGTACTAAAAGATACTTAGATACTTAAAAAGTACTTTAAGTACTAAAGTACCATTATTAACTTTTCTTTGGGTGCACTAGCTCATCAAACCACATACTGGTATTCAAAAATAAATGTTCTTTGTTGAGTTATTAAATATAATATCACATGTAGCATCTATGTCTTATTCCCTAGGGAAATAGCTTGGTCATGTGAGAACCAATAGTAGCACAGTTCTTGCCTTTCTACCCAAGGGTTTCTAGACAGAGAACTCTGAGCCCCAGGCTGTGTCAGGAAGGAGTGAGTGGAGTGTGGACCCGCCCTCTGACTAACAGCATGTGGGTCTCTTTCTCATTAGCCTCCTAAACCAAAGGCAACCATAGACCTTGATGCAAATCTGAAAACATAAATTGTGGCCCTTCTTCCTGTCTGAACAGTTTTCATAAGAAGAACCTATGCAGTGGCCACCTTAGCCACCACCAGTGACGACACTCTTTGCCATCACGTCCTCAAAACTGCTCTGGGGTAGGTCCTATAACCCCATTTTTCAGATGAGACTCACTGTGATAACCATCTTCCCAAGAGGGGTACAAGGTGATAAACTTGGAATTCAAAGCCAGAACTCTTCAACTCTGAAACCTGAGCTGCTGTAGCATCACAGGGCGACCAAAAAGAATGTGGTGCACACATCAGATATCAGGAAACAAAACAAACAGAAGTTTGCTTTCCACAAAATAAAGGAAAGGGGACTGAGTAAGTTAGGGTTATATAATAGGATTTGTCTATTTTTTGATGTGGGTAGATGATCATGAAAGAGTCAAAAGCACATACAAGACAAAGAACATATGTTGGGAATAGTGGATAATCACGTGAAGACAAGAACAGGATCACTGTCTCATGACCTGAGTAGGAAAGCTCAAGGCGGACACAGAGGAGCTGGATGCTAGAGCTGAAGCCACAAAACACACAGAAGAAAACAGGCAAAATGCTCTGTGTTGGGGGTCAGTGATAGCATTGGAATTTGACTCCAAATCCAGTCAAGCATAAACATGAACCAATATTTCTTTTTCGTGTTGCCTCTTCATAGATTTAGAAAATACTGGAGTAGTTGCCTTGCATGCAGCTGATCTTAATTTGGACCACCCAGCTTTGTTCCCTGAACACCACCAGGAGTGATCCCTGCAGGACTAAGCCTTGAGAAGTATTGGGAGTGGCTCCAAAACACAAACACACACACATATATCATATATGTGTGAGTATGTCCGAAACTTCCATATTGACCCTTCTGGACATTATTCTTGAATTGAAGTTTGAATGTGTTGAATGTGTTCAGGATAAGGCAAGAAGCCAAACAGGGAAGAAAGTTTCCGTCTGTGGTAGACAATGAACACCAGGAATCAATGTGTGTCTAGGAAGACTGAAAATGCTGACTTGGGTCCCTTCTGCCTTCCTTTTGCCCTCTGATTACTCATAGACACCTTAGAAGGAGTTCGAGGGGGGGGGACAGGGAGATAGTGCAAAGGGCTAGAATACACTCCTGGCACACATTAGGTCACAGGTTTGAGCCCTGCACTGCATGGGTCCTCATGTACCTGGTGGCTTCTGGAGAGCACCATTGATAAGGCCCCCCTTTTGCTTTTAAAGTAAAGGTTGTTGATCTCTCTACTCTCTTCCTTCCTTCCTTCCTTCTTTTTCTCCTCTCTCTTTCTTTCTTCCTTCCTCTCTCTCTCTTTCTTTCTTTTTCTTTCCTTTCCTTCCCTTCCTTCCTTCCTTTCCTTCCTTCCTTCCTTCCTTCCTTCCTTCCTTTCCTTCCTTCCTTCCTTCCTTCCTTCCTTTCCTTTTCTTTCTTTCTTTCTTTTCTTTCTTTCTTTCTTTCTTCTTCCTTCCTTCCTTTCTTTTTTTTAGAACCTCATTTATTTTCCATCAACCTTTTTTTAATCTCCTGTTTAAGTCTAAAAGAACAGTTTAAGACCACTCAGTGGTGATTCCAGCCCATTGAGTGGCCTGAGCAATGGGCGCTACAGACCAGTCTTCTCTGGCAGGCTGAGCACTCCAGTCTCAAGTAGGGAACTGCTGAATTGGCACGGGAGGGCACCTGTACCCCCTCAGACCAGTCTGCAACCTCAGGCTGAGTTGCAGTTAACTTGGGAGCTGGGACGGTCCATTCACCCTGGGATTCCTCCTTAGTCACAGCCTTCGCAGTTGCAGCCTTCTCTTCCTTTTCAATCTCCTCAGGATCTCTGTAGAAGTAGAGATCAGATATGATCTCCCATGAGTGCCTCACATGTGCAGAACCTCCCGGGCCAGCATCCACCACATGAGACCCACGGAGTGAGCTTCGTTTGTCATTGCAAGGGATGGCAATGTTCACATAGCGCAGTCCTGGGATCAGTAACCACCAGAAGTCTTGATTCCTGGAAAGCTGCCTGGATTTAGTTAGTGAAAGTTCCAGGAGTGAAGCGGCCAGCAATTGGAGTGGCACCTATTGCAGCAGCAAACTTCAGCACAGCTCTCTGGTCAAGGTTCCTGAATGAGATGATGCTGACATCAGCTGGGTTTTCTATGGCAACAATGGCATGAGCTGCCAACAGAAGCTTCTCCCAGATTCTCTTCAAATTGACGATGTAGATGCTATCACTTTTCCTTTTTGTAGATGTACTATTCCATCTGGAAGTCCATGTTGGTGTCACCTAAGTGGGTGTCTACTTCTAGGAATTTGAGGACATTTTCCTTCATCTGCAGGACATTGAGGGCTCTGGACATTGTGGAATTCCCCTTTAAGTAATGATGGGAATTGTGAATAACACCATATGGGTCCCTCACTGGGCAGCGCGGAAAGCAATCTGTCTACTTTTTTTTTTTTTTTGCTTTTTGAGTCACACCCGGCAATGCTCAGGGGTTTCTCCTGGCTCTGCACTCAGGAACCACTCCCAGCGGTGCTCGGGGGACCATATGGGATGCCAGGGATCGAACCCAGCCGGCATGGGCTGGCCGCATGCAAGGCAAACGCCCCTACCCACTGGGCTATTGCTCTGGCCCAATCTGTCTACTTTCTTTGGAGTACTCCTGTCTCTGTGCTCAGGGATCACTCCTGGTGGTTCTCAGGGAACATATGGGGATCCAAGTTAAGGTCAGCCACATGCAAGGCAAGCACCTTACCAGCTCCAGATCCACAGCTGGCAATGCTCAGGGCTAACTTCTGGCTCTGTTCTCAGGACTCACTCCTGATGGGATTTGGGGGTTTGTGGTTACTGGGGATCAAACCTGGACAGCCATGTGCAAGACAAGTGCCTAGCTAAGTCTACTATCACTGCAGCCCCTAAACAGCTCTCCTTTTGTTCTGGTACTACCTTTAAAATGGTTTCTGGATACTCTGGTTTCTCTTCAGAGCACATAAATCTTTTGCCTTTTTAAAATGCTTTCTGGGGGCCAGAGCAATAGCACAGCGGGTTGGGCATTTGCCTTGCACACAGCAGACTTGAATCCCCGACATTCCATATGGTCCCCAAGCACTGCCAGGAGTTAATCCTGAGTGTAGAGCCAAATGTGACCCAAAAATGAATGAATGAATGAATGAATGACCGGATAGATAGATAAACAAACAAACAAACAAATAAAATAAAATGCTTTCTTAGCACTGCTTCCCTTTTGGGATCCAGCCAAAACTAAACAGATAAAACTCACCTACACTCTTTAGTCAATGAATCCTGAGTCTGCCCAGACAGGATCACATCATAAACAGCCCATGTGGCAGGTGGGGCAGCTGTCATAAGGTATTTTCTTCTCTCCAGGACACTGCTACTCCAGAGAGTAAAGCCTGAGCTGGATTTTTTGCCCCTTGCACCCAGCACCTTTCCACCAGTCTCTGAGTAGGTCACTTGATCACTTGAATCCCGTTATTCATCGATTTGCTCGAGCGGGCACCAGTAACATTTCCATTGGACTCTATCACGTGCCAATGTAGCCCAATAGCATCTGGTTGATTCAGGAATATGAAGAGCCTCAAACCATTCCTTCAGGGTCTTGACAAGGAAGTCTGACCATCTTGTAGGTGGGCGGCCACGTGATCTTTTGACATCCCGTGGGACCCAGTTGGTAATGGCTCTAGTCCAGCGGTCATCACCAAATCGCATTACATGTCCAGCCCATCTGATTTTCGATGCCTTGGCAAACGAGACAGAGTCCCTGATTCTGGAATAGCGACAGAGGTCAGAACTCCGGATTCCTTCTCTCACTTGAGTGAGGCGTAATATTCCAAGCATAGCTCTTTCGATTCCTCTCTGGGAGACCCGAATAGCATTCTAATCCTGCTTTCGTAGGACCCAGGTCTCTGAGGCGCGATGTTAATGCAGGGAGAATGGTGGAGTCAAAGAGATGTGCCCGGAGCCGGAGGTTCTTTGTCCTTTTTAGCTATTTCTTCAATGCCTTTGAAGGCATTCCATGCCTCTCTCTTCCTCCTGTGCAGCTCAGGTTTTAGGTCGTTCATCATGTTGATTTCTGGACCTAGGTACACATAACTGCTGCATTCAGAGATGTTTGTTCCATTGAGAGTGAATGGGGCCTCTGGAACTAGTTCATTCTTCATAAATATGGTTCTCTTTAGATTCAGCTGTAGATCTATCTTTCCACATTCTCGGTTGAAGTCAGCCAGCATTTGTGCCGCTTGGCTAATGTTTGGTGTTATTAGAACGATGTCATCAGCTGAAGCAGAGGTGGTGTAAGTTGCCGATCATCTATCTTCACTCCCATTCCTTCCCATTCTAATTGTTGCATGATGTTCTCGAGGGTGGTGCTGAAGAGTTTTGGTGAAATAGTATCACCCTGTTGAACCCCTCTTTTCACATTACTGATCACATCTTTGTAGAATGGTGAGATCCTGGTGGTGAATCCATAATACAGCTAACGAAGGATCTTGATGTATTGGGTTTGAACACCCTGTTTGGCTAGGGGCTTCGATGACTGCTTCAGTCTCTACAGAATCAAAGGCTTTCTGTAAATCAATGAATGTGAGACAGAGCGGCATCTTGTACTCCCTACAAACCTCAATGAGCTTGGTTACTGTGTGGATATGGTCGATTGTGCTGAATCCTTCTTTCGGAAGCCTGCTTGCTTGCATGGTTGTCCTTCATCTAGTGTTCTGCTAATCCTGTTCAGGATGACTCATGTAAACAGCTTGTAGATGATGGACAACAGGCAGATGGGCGATAGTTGCCGATGTCGTGAATGTCTCCCTTCTTGAACAGTGGAACTGTCCTGCTGGTTTTCCATTGGAAGGGCACCTTGCATTCAGACAGGTATCGTGTGAAGAGCCCAGCTAGTGTATGGATGAGTACCGATGGCAGATTCTTCAGGTGTTCGGGTCTGACTTTGTCTGGGCCTGGTGCTGTTCCCTTCTTTACCGACGAGATGGCATGTCAGATTTCAGAAGGGAGAACGTTGGGAATGACATATTCATCCTGTGGAATTTTGTATGTGGGCAGGTGGACATGGCTATCAAAGAGATCTGAGTAGAAGTCATGGATAATCTTCTCCATTGCCTTTCTGGAAGATGTGATAGATCCATCTGGGCGTCGGAGGGCAGTCATCTTGATCTTATAGTTGGCGAAGGACAGGCGGGTGGTGCGAATGCTTTTCCCGGCTTTTGCTGCATCTTCCAGTATTTCTGATCTTCTGTCTTTGAGGTCCTCCTTTTATCGCTTCTCTGCACCGTTTAGCAAGCTTGGACGTTAGCATTTGGTCTCCTGAGGCTCGCGCCTTGCCACGTTGGTGAATGAGCTCAAGAGTTTCTGAAGACAAGCCGTCCTTTTGTGTCTTTCTCTCTCTCTCAGCATTCTTCGCACAACATGGAGGTGCTGAACCAGTCGGTTGTATTCTTCATCTATGTCAGCCAATGATGGTATCTTCCCATGTTGCTGCAATGGTGCCAAAGAGTTCCCAGTTGGTGGTCGTTCTGGGAGTTCTCTTCTTAAACTTTGCAGCCTTTTCTCCCCCGTTGGGGAAGTAGAATTTTGCATGAAGGAGATGGTGGTCTGATCCTGTTTGGAATTTGGGGGACGACAGCTACATCAGTCAGAAAAAACCGTCGATTGAATATGATGTGGTCAATTTCATTGTGAAACTGTCCGCCAGGAGATTCCCATGTCCACCGTTTCGCTTCAGCCTTCTGGAACTGTGAATTCCCATGAATGGTCTTGGTGGACATGATGAATTCAGATAATCTCTCACCCTGTTCATTCCATTCTAGGCCATGCGCCCTGATGTGGAGTTCTTCAGCGGATCTTGGTCCAATCTTGGCATTAAAATCACCGATCAT
>JAJIBD010022537.1:0-153170 GCA_021461705.1 Cryptotis parvus
AACCAAAAATCTAAGCATGAGCATCTTTCAATTGTACTTATAAAATGGTGTAATAATATTTGGGGAAAATAATAAAATTAAATTAAAAAAAAAAAGAATTCTCAGCTTGAATATTTCCTGAGTGTTCACTTTTCAGTAGAGGCTGAGCTCACATTTTTAGTAGAGGCTCATCCTTGAGAGTGTCCTGATCACCTGATCACTTGATCACTTGAATCCCGTTATTCATCGATTTGCCCGAAGGGCGCCAGTAACATTTCCATTGGACCCTATCACGTGCCAATGTAGCCCAATGGCATCTGGTTGATTCAGGAATATGAAGAGCCTCAAACCGTTCCTTCAGGGTCTTGACAAGGAAGTCTGACCATCTTGTAGGTGGGGCGCCACGTGATCTTTTGACATCCCGTGGGATCCAGTCGGTAACGGCTCTAGTCCAGCGGTTGTCTCCAAATCGCATTACATGTCCAGCCCATCTGATTTTCGATGCCTTGGCAAACGAGACAGCGCCCCTGATTCTGGAATAGCGACGGAGGTCAGAACTCCGATTCCTCTCTCACTTGAGTGAGACGTGATATTCCAAGCATAGCTCTTTCGATGCCTCTCTGGGAGACCCAATAGCATTCCCATCCTGCTTTCGTAGGGCCCAGGTCTCTGAGGCGTATGTTAATGCAGGGAGAACGGTGGAGTCGAAGAGATGTGCCCGGAGCCGGAGGTTCTTTGTCCTTTTTAGCTATTTCTTCGATGCCTTTGAAGGCACTCCATGCCGCTCTCTTCCTCCTGCGCAGCTCAGGTTTTAGGTCGCTCATCATGTTGACTTCTCGACCTAGGTACACATAACTGCTGCATTCAGAGATGTTTGTTCCATTGAGAGTGAATGGGGCCTCTGGAACTAGTTCATTTCTCATGAACATAGTTTTCTTCAGATTCAGCTGTAGACCTACCTTTCCACATTCTCGGTCAAAGTCAGCCAGCATTTGTGCCGCTTTGGCTAATGTTTGGTGTTATTAGAACGATGTCATCAGTGAAGCGGAGGTGGTGTAGTTGCCGACCATCTATCTTCACTCCCATTCCTTCCCACTCTAATTGTCTCATGATGTTCTCGAGGGTGGCGCTGAAGAGTTTTGGTGAAATGGTATCACCCTGTCGAACCCCTCTTTTGACATCAATGATCACTTCTTTGTAGAATGGTGAGATCCTGGTGGTGAATCCGTGATACAGCTCACTAAGGATCTTGATGTATTGGGTTTGAACACCCTGTTTGACTAGGGCTTCGATGACTGCTTCAGTCTCCACAGAATCAAAGGCTTTCTGTAAATCAATGAACGTGAGACAGAGTGGCATCTTGTACTCCCTACAAAACCTCAATGAGCTTGGTTACTGTGTGGATATGGTCGATTGAGCTGAATCCTTTCCGGAAGCCTGCTTGCTCGCATGGTTGTCCTTCATCTAGTGTTCTGCCAATCCCTGTTCAGGATGACTCGGTAAACAGCTTGTAGATGACAGACAACAGGCAGATGGGGCGATAGTTGCCGATGTCGTGAATGTCTCCCTTCTTGAACAGTAGAACTGTCCTAGCTGGTTTTCCATTGGGAGGGCACCTGTATTCGGACAGGTAGCGTGTGAAGAGCCGAGCTAGTATTGATGAGTACCGACGGCAGATTCTTCAGATGTTCGGGTCTGACTTTGTCTGGGCCTGGTGCTGTTCCCTTACTACCGACGAGATGGCATGTCGGATTTCAGAAGGGAGAACGTTGGGAATGACATATCCATCCTGTGGAATTTGGTATGTGGGCAGGTGGATGTGGCTATCAAAGAGATTTGAGTAGAAGTCCTGGATAATCTTCTCCATTGCCTTTCTGGAAGATGTGATAGATCCATCAGGGGGCCGGAGGGCAGTCATCTTGGTCTTATAGTTGGACGAAGGACAGGCGGGCAGTGCGAATGCTTTTTCCGGCTTCTGCTGCATCTTCCAGTATTTCTGCTCTTCTGTCTTTGAGGTCTTCTTTTATCGCTTCTCTGCACTGTTTAGCAAGCTTGGACGTTAGCATTTGGTCTCCCGAGGCTCTGCCACGTTGGCGAATGAGCTCAAGAGTTTCTGAAGACAGGCGCCCTTTTGTGTCTTTCTCTCTCTCGGCATTCTTTGCACAATCATGGAGGTGCTGAACCAGTCGGTTGTATTCTTCATCGATGTCATCAATGATGGTATCTTCCCCATGTTGCCGCAATGGTGCCAAAGAGTTCCCAGTTGGTGGTCGCTCTGGGAGTCTCTCTTCTTAAACTTTGCAGCTTTTCTCCCCGCTAGGGAAGTAGAATTTTGCATGAAGGAGACGGTGGTCCGATCCTGTCTGGAATTTGGGACGACAGCAACATCGGTCAGACAAAAACCGTCGATTGAAGATGATGTGGTCAATTTCATTGTGGAACTGTCCGCCAGGAGATTCCCATGTCCAACGTTCCGCTTCAGCCTTCTGAAACTGTGAGTTCCCCATGAATAGTCTTGGTGGACATGATGAACTCAGATAGTCTCTCACCCTGTTCATTCCATTCTAGGCCATGGGTCCCGATGTGGAGTTCTTCAACCCGATCTTCTCGGTCCTATCTTGGCATTAAAATCACCGACTATGATCTTGTAGAAGGTGTGATCTTTTTTATAGAACTCCTCCAATTCCATGTAGAATTTCTCAATTTCATCTTCTTTGTATGTGGATGTTGGTGCATAGACAATGAAGATAGAAATTGCAGGCAGTGGGCCACATCTCCTCAAGTGTAATCGCCCTATTCGGTTTGTTAGGCATTCAAATGAATCAATGTTGACAGCCATGTTCGTGTTGACAAGGACACCAATGCCACCGAGCGCCTCTTTCATCACATGTTCCAAGGAACAATTCTTCTCCGTGTCAAATACAGCATGATGCACCGACGCCTCCTCGTCTCAGTCAGACCAATGATGTCGTACTTGATCTTTTCTTGCTTGCAGCATCAGATCCTCAATATATGCTTCCGATGCCAGTGTACGTGCATTGAAAGTACAGACAGTCATTTTAGTCCTTCGTTTTGGCAGCCTAGGACAGCCGTGAAATTTTATCAGGCACTGCTTGTTTGCCTTTCTTACTGCTGCCGTATTAAGGGCTCTTTTCGGGTCAGGAAAATAAACATTTTTGTTACTGGATTTGGCATATCGAACACGCATCGGACAGCTTGCCAGGCTCTGCCATGCGGGCACTATATTCTCATTACTTTGTGGGGGCTCTCTCAGAGGGGTGGGTAGAATATTTGTGGTAATTTGGAGGTAAATCGTGCGGCCACACAGGCCGCTACACAACGGGAAAGCTGGTTTCTGCTCTGCTGGGGCTACCTGTGTCTTAGGCTCAAGCATTCCTGGGCTTGATACTAAACAGAATACAGGTCTGATACTAAACAGAATACTGCCTCTAACTCCTCTCAGTGGCCATTGAAATATTGGTGTCTCCTATCTGGAAATACAAAATTGTTTATTTCTCTATTCCAATAAGGCAAATATTTGAAAACAACTATCTCCATCTTATCTCCTTTTCTCAGATTTCCCATTTTACAATCTTCTAAATGTTCTTTCAGAACACATCATCCTGCCAGTTTTACTCTACATTCTCCATAGTTTTATCAAGGCCCCATAATCTAGGATTATAGGTATTTTTTAAGTTTCAAGGCATTTAGAAAGATGTTGTTTGAGACTCACAAATTATTACCTAGATGCATTATTTCTACTGACAAAGTCAAGACTATATCAGCCTTTAAAACAATGCAAGAGTTCAAATCTCAGATTTCCTGGGTTCATAAATTGGCTCAATTTTTGATGATTTTGAGAAAATAATCCCATTGTAATTTAATTCCTTTGCCTGCAAAGGGGGAACATGTACAGTGACTACTGCAAAGAGTTGTGAGAAGTATATGACAACATATATACTAAACAGTTAAAAATACCATATGACAGAAGCCCGGAGAGATAGGACCGTGGGAACGGTGCACGACTTTCATTGAACCAACCTGAGTTCAATCCCTAGCACCATACATGGTCACCCTAGGGCCACCAGAAGTGATTCTAAGCTCAGATGCAGGAGTAAGTCACAAGTTCCACCTAACTATTTGTAGCCCAAACATCTCCCCACCCTCACAAAATAGCACCTGGAATATGACAATACTTGTGTGAGGCATTCATTTGGAATGAATGGAATACCTGTGCTTGAAATTAATTTTTTTTCAGAGATGCACATCAACTGCTGCACTCAACAAATTATTCTTATTAGACTTGTGTTTTACTATTATGGATTCATGTCTTGAGAATAATGAGAGGTGTGCAAGAAAAGAACCAAGGAGATAATTTGAGGCATGCTCAGGCCTATTAGTGTCTTAATTATGAGACACTTCATTATTTCATTTGAATTAGACATCACTACTCCCTGTTTTCCAAAAAGTAATACTGTTAAAACCCAAACTATGAAATGCCTTGTTTGGTTCATTTAAACAGGAAGTGATTAAACCCATAATTGAAATTCTACTTATAGCACTATTCTTCAGATACCATTGACCAAAGACCTAAACCTTCACGTCTATTTTATCAACCACATTTAAAATTTTGCTCCAGCATGAATAAAAGATAGTGAGAACATCAATTTAGGAAAAAACAAATATGCCTTTTGAATTTACCACTGAGACGCTACTTGATGTTCCTAGGCCTCAGTCTTTTTATGTGTAAAGTGAGTATAATAATAACACAAAGATGAAAGGTTACCAGGATAAAATAAAGTAGTGCATGTTGGAAGAAGGTAGATCTAAGGATATGCGAAGGAAGGTTTGATGGATACTGCCTGTTAACAGATACACAGGGACTTCTGGCAGACTGTCTCCCCAATAGAGTTAGTATGTAGAAATCCCTAGTGAGACTGTTAATCAAAGCCTGAGGTACCCAGACAAGGCTATCCTAGGTCATTTCTCTGCACATTTCCCTGTTGGCTATAACTAGCCCAAGATGGAGTCTAATGGACGATGCTTAAAGTTAGGTAAAAAACAGGCTAGTCTGAAGGCTGCATTAGCAACTGTAATGCATTCTTTTGTTCTTCTCACCTTACCTAGATAGCACCCTCTGCAGGTTTTTGGTTCCTGATTGTCTCCTTCCTATTATTCTTAAGTCCTATTCAATGAATGAGAAGAATCTTTGTAATGTAAACCATGCAAACTTTAAGCTGTGTTGCTCTTGAGATGATGGGATAAGGGAGTTGGGGTCTTGGTGGAGAGGGTCAGTCAGTCAGTTCCGGCAGTCAAATGAGTTAGTTTTAAGTCAGTGAGCTCTGGTCAGTTAGCTGCAGTCAATCAGCTTCGCCAGTAATCCACCAAGATGAGAACTGCTGCCCTCCAGCTGGTGATCATTAAAAATATTAATGGATATACATCGTGTTCCTGGTGTCTCATCTCTGCGCCTCCGACCCGACAGGACATTCCTGCATCAAATGCATATAGAGTGTTAGAGTGTGCATCATATTATCCATATATATATATATATATATATATATATATATATATATATATACTACATGACTGTGATAATTCCATTATTATTAACATTATTCAGAAAAGTCTGTCAAAGGCAAAAATATTGCTTATTTTGGTATAATTCTGATTAAACCACACATTTAAATATAAAAACAAACAATAATAAAAAATAAAGTCAACACTAACAAGTCCTTCATCTATAATAAAATAATATCCAAAGAAGTATATTGAGTACTCTAAAAGTTAAAAAGTAGATATCTTTGGGGATGGGGAGAGAGAGTACAGGGGTTGTGCACTTGTCTTGCATGTGTCTAATCCCAGTTCAAATTCTGGCAATGTATAAGTTTCCCCAAGCACCACTAGTAATGATCCCTGAGTATAGAGTCTGGTGTCTGAACTAGACAATATCAGACATGGCCTGAAAACAAATAATACCCCTTTTTAGGTACTTAAGCCCCTTTGCTATATATAAATTCTATTTTCCTCACAGTTAACTCTAAAACCAATATTTCAAAACTAATAACGTCTGGTCAGTATGATTTTATTTTACTGATAAAAGATGAAATGTGATGACATATTAACATATCAAGGAGCAGCACTGATTACCAGATCAGATCATAATTTTGGATATAAGAACACTTCATTATTAAAGCTGTACTCTAATTTTTAGACATTCCCTATGTAAGGTTACTGACTGCTAGTTGGTTTTTAAATAAGAAGACAAGTAGTTATTATCCCTACCCCTGCAAATATAATAAATATTAGGTCATGTTTCTGACAATTCTGAGATGTAGGAAAGCCCAAGTATGAGTATTATTGCTGATCACATGACACATCATTGGGATAGGGCAAGGGGCAGTTCCTGGGGAAGCATATCCTACCAACAAGATACCCCAAGTCTGTAGATGATGAATAACATTTCTATTCCTGAATTTGTCTGAGTCTATAGAAATATACAAAACTTCATCAACAGAAATAGCGCATATTGTATACTGTGAGAATCAAGGCACTTGTATTCATTTTATAGATTGTATAAAACAGCAGCAAGCTGAGTGTAACATGTTATGCAGACAGGGGAAACTGAAATAACTATTTTTATTTGCTTATGTGCTCTTATTTCTGCCTTATGTCTGAAAAGTGATTATCACTTGACAGAAATAAAATTATAATAGCATGAATATAAATTTAATGTGAGAGTCAGATGCGATTTTAATATTTATTTTGTGGAGATAAACAGTGGAAGCATATCTGAATAGAAAATGTATTATAAACCAAGCCAAGAACTCACAAACTAATCCCATTTTAAATATATTATTCAATGAGTCAGAGAAAAGGAAGCAATATCAATGAGTTTTGCACCAAGGGATTCCCTTGCAGGAATAGGAAAGAGGGCATTCAAAGACTGTTATTCTACTTCCTTATTCAAAGGAAGTGGCTCTAGTGTCAGTTCTGATGGGGCCAGCACCAGAGGAATAAATGAGGAAGGAAGGAAGGAGAATTTTACAATTTGTGTCGTTCTTGGGTTGCTACATTCTGCAAATAAAAAGGGAAAATCAGTCCAGCACTGAGCAGTGGGAAATGTGAGAGAACTCAGATTGGCATATTATTGCTGACCTTCGAAGGGATACCTCAGTCGGGACATGGCAAAGGGGCAGTTCCTGCCTTTGCGAGGCAAAAGGCAAATCCTACTAATGCTTACCTATCATGAGCAGCATAAAATGTTTCCTACAGTATATGTAAAGGCAAGTGGAGAGAAGCAGAATTCTGCCCTGACTGCCCAGAATGAATTCTTTGGACATGTTTGGCTCTTACCAGAGCATCTGCCAATATCCAATTCTCTACTTCTGTGAGAATCTTTTCATATTTTAAGATTGCTCCTCTTTTAAAATAAAATTTATTTATTTTTTATACCACCGTAATACAATACAAAATTATTCATGATTGGGTTTCAGTCATATTCTTCCAGTACCTGCCCTCCATCAGTGCCCTACACCACCATTGGCCCCAAGTTCCCTCCCCCTCTCTCCCAGCCTGCCTGTACTTTTCCTTTTCTTCTCCTTTTCTCTCACTCTCTCTTTCTCTATCTCTCTCTCTTTCTCTCTCTTCTACATTGTAACTTGCCCTACAGACATTTAGGGATTATCATGTAAATCCCTTTGTGTACATTCAACGCTTAGTTCTAGTCTGAATTAATATTTGTCACAATTAATAGAACACTGGTATATATTTATATCTATTAATGAATGCACATGAGGTCGGCCATTTCAACAGCCAGACTCCACATCTCTTCAGAGAGATAGAGAAAGAGAGAGTGAGAGAGAGAGAGAAGAAAAGGAAAAGTACTTATACAGCAGGCTGGGAGAGAGGGGAGGGAGGGAATCTGGGGCCATTGGTGGTGAGAATAGGGCACTGATGGAGGGCAGGTACTGGAATAATATGACTGAAACCCAATCATGAACAATTTTGTAATTGTGTATTACATGGTGGTATAAAAAATAAATAAATGTTTTATTTGATATTGGCAGATGCTCTGGTAAGAGCCAAGCTCTTCAGAGCTCCACCCAAGAGAAAGCCTATCTTAAGCCCTGCCGGTCAGAGTCCCACCCTACAGCAAAGTCTGTTTCAAGCCCCGGTATGCCTGATCCAGAGACTCAGATACATGGGGCAGAGCTGATACCAGCTCTCCATGTGCTCAACTGATCATAAGGTTCCAAGGAGGAAAGGCGGGTTCTAGTCCTGGCCTGCCATCCCAATAGAGCCTCGCAAGAAGCCAGAGGAACCCCCACACCATGAGGGCTGTCATTTTCAACTTTGGGGACTCCACAGTTTGTCAGAATTCCACCCAAGAGAAAAGCCGATCTCTCCCCATTGTAGTTCATCAGTAAATGCACGAGATGAGAGTGACCTACTGAAAGTATACCACCTGCACAGCAAAGCCTGGCAAGCTACCCGTGTCATATCTGATATGCCAAGACCTCATTTCCATGACCTGAATGAATGGTTTGGGGCTCTTTGTATTCCTAGAGCAAGCAGATGCCCTTTGGCTACACTAGCATGCAACAGGACTTATGGAGATGTTACTGGTGCCCACTTGAGCAAATCAATGAACAACAGGAAGACAAGTGATACAAGTGAATAAATGCAGTCATTCTATATCTGCCCCTTTTTCTGACTTATTATGCTCAGCATGATAATCTCTATATCCATTCATTTGCAGGTAAATTTCATGACTTTATTTTTTCTGACAACTGTATAGTACCATTGTGTAGATGTACTACCACAGTTTCTTAAGCCAGTCTTCTGTTCTTGGACATCTAGGTTGTTTCCAGATTTTGGCTATCTTGAAAAACCTGCGATTAATACAGAAGTGCAGATATTGTTTCTCTATGTGTTTTTGTGTCTACAGGGTATATTCCCAGGAGGGGTAATGCTGGGTAAATGCCCATGACATTCTTCAAAGAAATTGACCACACTCTCCTGAAATTTGGAATAATAAACCCCCACAAATAATTAAAGCAATCCTTGGGAAAAAGAAGATGGAAGGTATCACTTTCCCAACCTCAAACTCTACTACAAAGCAGTCACAATTCAAATGCCATGGTATTAGTATAGATATAGATCAGTAGACCTATGGAATAGAACTGAATATCCTGAAACACACTCTCAAATATACAACCACTTAATCTTTGATAAAGGATCAAAAAATATTAAGTGGAGCAAAGAAAGTCTCTTCAACAAATGGTGCTGAGAAAATTGAGCAGCTATGTGTAATACAATGAACTTAGACTTCCTTCTAATGCCATACAAAAAAGTCAGATTGAAATAGATTAAAGATTTCAACATCAGACATGAATCTTTAAAGCATATCAAAGAAAACAGGAAAAACGGTCTATGACATCGAAGTAAAGGCATCAAAGATGAAACACCACTGACAAAGCAAATGGAAGCTAAAATAAACAAATGAGATTATATAAATCTGAAAAGTTTCTGCATCTCAAAAGAAATGGTACCAAGATACAGAGACGACAGCCCACAGACTGGAAAAGGACATTTACCCAACACCCATCTAATAAGGGGTAATACCAGGCACTGGTAGAAATTTGATCACTTGATCACTTGACATCCTGTTATTCATCTATTTGCTCAAGCAGGCGCCAGAATATTTCCATTTGGCCCTATCATGTGCCAGTGTAGCCCAATGGCATCTGGTTGCTTCAGGAGTACAAAGATCCTCAAACCACTTGATAAAGAATCTGACCGTCTTGTAGGTGGGCGGCCACATGATCTTTGACATCCCGTGGGATCCAGTTGGTAATGGCTCTAGTCCAGTGGTCATCTCCAAATAGCATTACATGTCCAGCCCATCTGATTTTTGATGCCTTGGCAAACAACACAGCGTCCCTGACTCTGGAACAGCGACGGAGGTCGGAGCTCTGGATCCCTTCTTTCACTTGGAGTGAGGTAGAACTTTACAAGAAGTAACTGCCAACCCCATCAAAAAATGGGGAGAAAAATGAACAGAAACTTCCAAAAAGAAGAAGTTCGAATGCCAAAAAGCATAAGATAAAAGTGTTTTTCATCATTAATCATCAGGAAAATGCAAATCAAAACAACAATGAGAAATTATCTCACACCACAGAGATTGGCATACATCCAAAAGAGCAAGAGCAACCAGTGCTGGTGTGGATGCAGGGAGAAAGGTACTTCATCTACTGTTGGTGTGAATGCCTACTGGTTCAGCCCTCTTGGAAAACAATATGGAAGTTCCTCCAAAAACTTTTGCTCTTTTTTCACTTTTTGGGTCAGACTCAGCAATGCTCCAGGGGTTACTCTTGGTTTTGCACTCAGGAATTACTCCTGGCAGTGCTCAGGGGACCATATGGAGTGCTGGGGATCAAACCCAGGTCAGCTGCATGCAAGGCAAATGCCCTACCTGCTGGACTGTTCCTCCAGCCCCTCTCTTGCTCTTTTGTCTGCTTCCTTCCTAGCATACAACATTGTTTTGTTTGCATTTGCCCATAATTTCTCTTCCTTTTTTGTTTTACATTTTTCCTACAAGTTTCGCTAAGATGCCAGCTTTCTTTACTATCTCACTCTATGACAAAAATGTCTATGTCCCACAAGGAAACATTTGTTAACTGTCAAAGGAATGAGTAAATTATCTATCTATGGTAAGTATACAGTGACACAGTAAACCCAAGATAACATAATTGCTCTATTTTTGTCTCTAGATTGACCAGTCACTAGCAACTTTTATTAGGAAGTAAATTTAGGTTCAGTTGAAATGGCCACAATCCCAAGTCCCTACCAACTTGGGTCTGCAGCACAAGTATGTTCCTAGGAACAAGCCCCTACAACTCTAATCTTCCTTTCCTGTTGGAGAGCCTACAATTAGAACAGACAAACAGTAAAGTGAAATGGGCTGGGGCAGAGGCTAGGGGACCAGGCCAAGAGACTTTGGTCCTTTTACAGCTCTAGTAGTCTGACATGCTGATATGAAGCAGGAGCTGACGACCACTGTGATACCAGTTCCTTAATGTACTCCAGCAACAGGGTCCATCTTAGATGAGAATAGGGATGACTGAAGGGGAAAGATGCTTCCAGATCAGAACCTGCCCAGGGACTCTAACTTGGATATAGAAGGGGGATGTTCATTTTCTCAGTATTAAAAAAATTCTATCTGTATGCAATCCATGTGCCCTCAGTTGCCACAACAATCATTGATATATAATTTCAAAGCTATGATTTCTTACTGCTAACTGGGATATGAAAAGAACATTTATTCAGAAACTTTTGACTTTCAGTAAATCAGATGTAAATTTCAAGAATTAGTCTCATGTATGCAGAGAAATTTTTTGTATAAATCCACAAAATGTCCAAGAAAATTAAATAATGAGTATTTAATTTCCCTCTGTATAATTTGGCTAATAATACAATGCTCATATTATAACAGTATTTGGGTAACATAATGATATCATATTCACCACAAGTTCCCTGAGTTTACTTAACCAATTACTTTTCTGATTCTTCAGGTATCATTAAAGTCATCTATCTTAGTGTACAAATAAACAGATGTGTATCACAACGGAGATCCAAATATAATCCCAGATACCCAATAAATGTATGAAAGAGAAAAATATTTATTCCTAATATTCTACTTAATTACAATATTTGCAGAAGAAATAATACAAGCTGATGATAAAACTAAAGGTTTTAAGACCTAATTTTATTATATTCTGTAAGCAATGGTTTTAAATACTTGCAGCTAAATTTATCAAGATGACTTTTCCATTCACAAGGGGCTAAATGCAATTTTCAAGCAATAGGCTAGAGTCATGGTAGATTGTTAGTGTTGGATAACTTTTATCAAACATTACCTCATGCTTTGGAACTATTATAGTTTGTAATGAGCATATACCAAGCTAAGATGATGCCATTAGCTGCTTACATATAAGACAAAGATGTCTAATGGACCGATATCACACATTTCCCCATAGCAGCAGGGCTTACTTTACAATGGGCTATTTTGCTAATCGATTGTAAAATAGTATACAAGAAAGTGGCTTTAATGTATTTACCCCTGTAGACAAGGAGGGGGGCAAATGCTTTGCAAGCAATTATCATGAATTATTACACTATCTAAAAAACAATTACTGTAGACTCATGTGTTTCAGTTTTCCAAGTTTATTACCGTTAGCAAGCACACAGTAAAAATAATTGAGCAAGCCACTCGAATCAGCACTTTCAAACATAACATCTTAAGTAAGGGGAGTCTTGTGTATCCCTTCTGCTCTGCACCCCCATTGATCCCCTACTACAAAAAGGACTTTTCTTCTTGAATGCTCCAAGTACGTTTAAGAAAGGAATTGAACAATGACTGTAATTTAGAACGCAATTAGGTGAGCCAAGTTTTTCTTTCTTTTCTTTTCTTTTTTTTTTGAACTCCAATTACCCACTGCAACCAGCACACAGTTGCTACTACCTCCCTCCTATAGTCCCAGCTGTTGTTCCTGAATATCAGTCAGGGTGATGTTACTCAGCCAGAGAAGCTGAGGCTAAGTGAGGTCCCTAGAGGGTCTGGCTAAAATGAAGCTCTTTTCCCTCTTTCTACCTTACTGACAGCATCTGTTAGGCTGGTTCCCTGGGGCATTATGCACCTTCATTGAAAAATGCTCTACAGACTGAGTCCAGCCAACCTTCTTACTTGGCATGTCTCAAAACTGTGAGTTCAATGAAAGAGAATTGGCTCTGTGGAATGACATTAAATGAACAGGGTCTTTTCAAAAAAGAGGTCTGGCCATCTTCCCACCCCATCTCCCTCAAATTCTCTCTTTATGATTGCAAACTTTGCACACTCTGGTCTCTGTCCACCTCTAGTCTTTTTTGATACTGAATCCCTTGATCTCTTTCCCACAGGGTAGGGGCACATACAGTTTCTGTTGCTCACAAAACTTTTTATTCACCACCTACATCTAGTAAATACCTAACCAAGTCTCAAATTTTAACTCAAGCTTACCTTCTTCTGACTCCCTAATAAGAACCCTTCACCCAATTTCCTGCGATATCAGGGTAGTTTTTTCTCAGGGTGCCATACCTTTTCCTCTAAACGCTGCTCTGTGTTTTCAATCCGGCTTACTTGATGATACAAATGCATGTGTTTCTACTTATCTTCATCACTGGTGTAGTATTTAGCATATAATCAACACTAAAGGGATATTTTTGAATGAATAAATATATATGATAGAGTCAGAAAAAATACATATACATAAGCAGAAACCAGAATGGATATAGATTTATAGTAATGTAGAATCAATTCTAGTGGTCACTGAATATCTAGATAAATAAAAATATTTTAGGAGGGAAAAATCAAGAGTAAAGAGCAAATGTGGGGTATCTTGAATACAGTAAGCCAAGAAGCTGTGTGAGAAATTAGATTTAGGGCCCATAGAGATAGAACAGTGGTTAAGGTGCTTGCATTGCATGCCACTGACCCCATCACAAATACGGTTTCCTGAGCACTCAGCCAGAAATAAGCCCTGAATACCACCACTGGTTGTGGCCCACTCGCTGCCTGCTAACAATAAAAAAGAAAGTAAGAAAAAATGAGTTTTAAATTTGGTAGGTGATATAGGGTTAAAGCTGAGTAAGGTATCAATAGCATCCAACACAGCACAAACCAATAACAGCTTGAGCTAGAGTGAGAAGTTGCCTAAGAGGGAGGGAAACAGATGGAAATCTGCAATGGAATATAGGATAGGTGCCACCAGACTAGAAGGATTTTAGAGGAAAATAAGAAATTGGGAAGTGAAAACACTGAGGTATGAATAGCCAGACAGAAGTTAACTAATTCTTACCAGCTGCATGTTGTTGTCTTTGAAGATGGAAGAGAACAATCTGTTTGAAGGAGAAAAAGGAGCTAGGGGAGATAGTGAGAGTAGTGAGAAAACGCTAGGAAGGGGCTATATGACTAGGCAACAAATTGGGAGCAAGGTTCTCAGAAACCAAAGGATGCAAAATCCTGACAGAAAGAACCCCAGAATGTCTTCAATGGAAGTACCAGCAAGGAAGAGAGAAGGCAAGTCACCACTACATTGAGAAGTGGTGAGGGGTACAGAGAATTGAAAAAACAAACCATGGTATAGCTTTAGCCTTCATTAGGGATTAAGATACAGGATCTTGATTATAGCTCAATGGTACAGCACATTGAGCTGTACCATTGAGCTATAATCATGCTACCCACACGGCAGAGCCTGGCAAGCTACCCATGTCATATTTGATATGCCAAATACCAGTAATAATTATAGACCTCATTCCCATGACCTGATGGAATGGTTTGAGGCTCTTTATGTTCCTGGAGCAAGGAGGTGTCCTTGGGCTCTACTTGCATGAGACAGGTCATATGGAGATGTTACTGGTGCCCGCTCGAACAAATCGATGATGAACGGAAGACAGTGACAGTGGTAGAGCACATGCTTGCCTCTCTGAGGCCCTGAGGTTCAATCCCCAGCATCCCCAAAGAAAAAGCAAGAGCTGCAGCTATAAATAAAATCTACAGAGAAGAGGGACTGGAGTGATAGTACAGTGGGTAGGGCAGTTGCCTCTGCACATGGCCAAACTGGGTTGAATCCTCGGCACCCCATATGGTCTCCCAAGCATTGCCAGGAGTAACTCCTGAGTGCAGAGCCAGGAGTAAACCCTAAGCATCAATGGGTGTGACCAAATAGACAAAAAAAATCTTCAGAGAGGAAAACATCCTCCTAAGAAAAAAGATTGGTGTATACACTTTCCAGTTTTTTCATGTCTCTCTGCAAAAATAAAAAAAGGCAGAAAGCAGCTTATTTCAACTCATGTTTGAAGGTGAAGGCTTACACTACCAGAGAAAAAGGAAAACTTTTTCAGAAGTCATGTGACAGAAACACCAGTGGCCACAGAGTGCTCAGGTCTCCTGGAAGGTCACTCTGGCCATCTGTTCATAGACAGGGCTGAGCATTAGTAATGTGGACAGCAACCCAACTGCCTGAGGATACCCAGCGAATTTCCACTGCAGCATCAGGGACATTAGCCAGGACATGTCCATTCAGTGACCTTTCTCTAATAGAATGATAGATAGCCAACCTGTCAAGGAGACCCTTAGTCCTGTAAGACCTGGCCATCTGAACAGCTGAGAACTGTACAGAAGAGAACTGTACAGGTGGAACCACCAGCATCAGGAAACATTAGCAAAGGAGGGCACACATCCTTCAGCCACACACAAGTTGGCAGCTCTGAAAAGTAGAGTCTGGGGAAAGAATTACTATTGACAGCCCCAGAGATTTTTCCAACATACTTTTAATTGATGACCCCATTATATCCTTTCTAAAGGCATTTTTTCTATTTGGGTCACACCCGGCAATGCTCAGGGGTTTCTCCTGGCTCTGCAATCAGGAACCACTCCGGCGGTGCTCGGGGACCATATGGGATGCCGGGGAAAGAACCTGGGCTGGAATGGGCCGGCTGCATGCAAGGTAACGCCCTACCCACTGGGCTATTGCTCCGGCCCTCTAAAGGCATTTTTAAAACTTAATAAATGATTACTTACTATGGAGCACAGTACAATCCCTTACAAGCTAAGATGGTCTCGTGAATCAATTGTAATTACCGGCATTTGCAGCTCAGGGGATGTATAACTATATTATTGTATCCCTATTATTTTATGAAGTCAAGACAAGGAAACAAATCATGGTAAATGAATTAATATCTTTACAAGGGCTCATAATATCGACACAAAACTTAAAAAACTTGTGAACCCCCAAAACTCTATCACTAATAAATCATCAGCCCTTTTTCTAACTTTTCTTACCCGTGGTCTGTTATGTCCAAAAGGGATAGAAAGGTAAAAGAAAAGGGCATTGAGAGAGAAAAAAAATGGCAGAGGGAGAACTTCAGGAAGGAAGGAAGAAGGAAGGAAGGAAGGAAGGAAGGGGAGGAAGGAAGGAGGAAGGAAGGAAGAAAGGAAGGATAGAAGGAAGGAAGGAAGGAAGGAAGGAAGGAAGGAAGGAAGGAAGAGAAGGAAGGAAGGAAGGAAGGAAGGAAGGAAGGAAGGAAGGAAGGAAGGAAGAAGGAAGGAAGGAAGGAAGGAAGGAAGGAAGGAAGGAGGGAGGGAGGGAGGGAGGGAGGGAGGAGGGAGGGAGGGAAGGAGGAAGGAAGGAAGGAAGGGAAGGAAGGAAGGAAGGAAGGAAGAAGGAAGGAAGGAAGGAAGGAAGGAAGGAAGGAAGGAAGGAAGGAAGGAAGGAAGGAAGGAAGGAGGGAAGGAAGGAAGGAAGGAAGGAAGGAAGGAAGGAAGGAAGGAAGGAAGGGAAGGAAGGAAGGAAGGAAGGAAGGAAGGAAGGAAGGGAGGAAGGAAGAAGGAAGGAAGGAAGGAGGAGGAAGGAAGGAAGGAAGGAGGAAGGAAGGAAGGAAGGAAGGAGAGGGAGAGGGAGGGAGGGAGGGAGGAAGGAAAGGAAGGAAGGGAGGGAGGAAGGCAAACTCAAAAAGGAGAGAAGGGGGGAAAAGGAGAAGGAAGGGGGGAGACAGGCAAGAAATTATATTTTTTCTTATTGCTGTTGTAACAAATTGCCACAAGCTTACTGACTTAAAAACCACACATTTATTCTCTTACAGATATGGAGGTCAGAAGCCTAAATCAAAGTGTTGGCAGGATTGTGCTCCGTCTGGTGGCTTCAGGGAGAATCTGTTTCCTTGTCTTTTCCAGCTTCTAGCAGCCACCTGCATTCCTTGGCTCACAGCCCTTTCCTCTATGTTAAAGGCACATCACTCCAGCCTCTGCTTTCTTTGCTCCATTTATCCTTCCTTTGCCTTTGAGCTTCTTGCCTCACTGACGAGAAACCTTAGTATTATGCTCAGCCCACCTAGATAGCCCAGAATGATTTCCATGTCTAGACATTATTGACTCCATCCTATCTGTACAATCTCCTCCATAGGTAACATGTTCACAGGTTCCAAGGATTAGGATATAGACAACTGGGGGTGCATGTTTTCAATTGCCACAGCACATGAATAAGTGGGAGGAATGAATGCAGAAAATATGACAATTGGAACCACTATGCAATTTTGATAGTGAATAACCTTCAAGTCACAAGACTGTAATAGCTCTTTAGCAGCTTTTTCAATATAGTTACAGCTATAATCTGATTTTCTCTTTAAAAGATATCTTTTCAGATGAATGTCAGTTAATGTGGTTTATCCCTAATTGCAAATAAGAATTCGGAAGTAGAGTAGCTGGCTGAACTGTGACCCCCTATTTATCCACCTCCCAAGGAACTGCCAGACAATGAGCAAGACCAACTTGCTCTTGACAAATGTCCACTTCTCTGCCCATTGCAGGACTCTTAGCAGCTGACTTTTTCTTCAAATAACATTTTAGAATGGGTGATGAGGCTAAAAAGCATTAAAAAGCTCTTACATCTTTCAAACTATTTAAAAAGAGGTTATATGGATCACCATTACCCACCTTAATGCTTTTTCTGCCAAGAATTCCTATCACCCTGGGCATAGTCACTCTCCACATATATTTTCAGAGTCATAGAGTCACAGTTCTGTATATAATTATCCCCCTCATAGGAATTACTCTCTAAGATCTGTTTCCAAAGGGTATCACACCAAATCTGGGGACGGTTCAATGGGTATGTCTTACACAGAAATGTGGACTGGAGGAAGAGAACGCACAATTTATTGCATAACAGTGCAAGAGCTCAAGACCCCTGAACTCTCTTATCGCATAAAACCCCCATTGACAGTGCATGGGGTCAGGGCATCTGAATCCCAGTTTACTTTCCCCCTTTTATGCTTTTGAAACTGACTTGTTGACATAAACTTCCCTCCTCTAGATGGGGCTGGTGCAAAGTCAAATTTGTCAGGACAACCCTTGAGTAAGGCAACGGAGCAAAAAGTAGGTCTAGCTGTTAGTTACTTTAGGTCAGGCAAGCTCTTTCTTCTCTCTTAGTCTCAGTTTTTCAAGCAGGAGAATAAACTTCAACATCTCAACATCATTAAGAGGGCAAGCGAAATTGTGAGAAATGTGTTCAAAACAGTGTCTGCAAAAGCAGCTATTACTTCAGGAAACTGAACTCATATTTTGTGCTTAATTGTGCTCCTACCATCCTACATGGCATTATAACTGAATACATCCTATCTTAGCAAAATCTCATTGATCAAGAATCAATTCTCAACCTCTCAGCATATGCATACACATATATGAACATCATAATTGCTATAGCCTATCAATGCTCTCAGGATGCTTCTAGTTCACTGTGCTAGAAATGACTCTGCCTTTTCAGACTTTCAAGTAATGGAAAAGAGAAGGAATATTGGTAGCTATTTATAATACAAGGTAATTGATTATGACTTTAAGAAAAGGTTTGCCATGGTGTTTTATGAAGTATAAAAGACCACAGAAAGTAGTACTGGGGGAAGAGTGAGAAACAGAATGTCATCTAACTCCCACTCACCAATCTTGGGAGTTAATAAGGAAGACTACTGCAGTAAATGAGAATCTTAAAGAGCCGATATTGTAAACCTTTGTATACCTGCAGGCTCACATTGGTCTGCAGAGCATCAATTGAAAGGCACCATGATAGAAAATAAATTTAATTTACAACTGACATATACTGTTGGGTCCTATAAAGTCATTTAGTCTTAAAACATCCCAAACTGACCTAGTTATAGGCCAGAGAGATGACACAGGAGTAAAGGTGTTTAGGTGTTTACCTTAAATATAGCCAAGCCTACTTCAACCCCCAACCCATATATAGTCACCTAGGCCCTACCAGGAGTGTTTCCCTGAACACAGTGATTCCTTGAGCACAATAGTAAGCCCTGAGCACCACCAGTTGTGGTCCCCAAAAAACAAAACTCTGAATTAGCACCTACAGAGTATATAGACTCACTATAACTATACTAGGACCCTGACACATAAGTAATGTCAGAAGCTCTGTGTATTGCTTCCACATACATTGAGTCATCAGATCAGGAGGCCAGAGCAATAGTTCAAAGGGCAGGGTGTTTGCCTTTCAGCGACGGAACCTGGGTTTGATCCTCAGCATATAATATGGTCCCCTGAGCACAACCAGAAGTAATTCCTGAGTGCAGAGTCAAAAGTAACCCTTGAGCATTGCCAGGTATAACCCAAAAAAGAAAAAAAATAGAGTTATCATATCAGTATGGCCATCTTAAATTTTCCCTGAAAACAAGGTATAAATAAAAACTTAATGATGGAGCATAGTTACAAATAAGGAAATTACATACTGCAATTGTCTCTGACATGAAACTAAGACAGTTAATGTGCTCTGAACAGTTCAGTGGCTGCAATGGATATCAACCAAGACTCCTTTATTTTCTCCATGACTAACTGACCAATTTCTTTCATGCCAATTTTGTTCTTTTCTCTGAAAAGAAAAAAAATAATTTCTTTTTCTTTCTTCTGAAAGAAATAATTGTCTTGAGACAATTATTTTCATTGCAATATAACCATCATGATCCAGGAAACCAAGCTATGTCTCTGAACTGTTTTCAAATATCTACTCAGAGGAAAATAAAGAGCATCTCATTGCCATTTTGGAAGGTCTGGTGGGATGGACCTAAAGAGAGTACCTGGACTTCATTCAGTGGGGGTAAATAGCAAAAAGAGTAATATCACAATGACCCTGATGGTCCACTCTGGTAGTGCTGATTATTCTATTTTCCATTTTAAAAGAGTTGCCCAGCTATATTCCTTTCCCAGACAGAAGTTTCTGTGTGACGTTTTCTTTGAGCAAATATCACCTTGCTCAGAGAATCATTTTCTGACTCAGGGGACTGAATACATTTGGGTTCATTCTATATAAAACTTGGGTTATTTTTTAGGGGAAGTCAAAAACAAATGAATGTATGTTGCAGGACTCCTAAGGGCCGCTGCATCTGCTCTGAATTTCCGCCTGCAAATCACTTCGTAGATAAGGGGGTAGTCTAAATGTGGCAGTTTATCTGACCATGTATGCTGTACTAGCTGGTATAAATATTCTCCCATGCTACCACAATCATTGTGGGACTAGCTAGATCTTACCAGCATATTAGCCTGGCCACGCAGGACCCCTAGGTAATTAGACCAGAGAGAAATGCTGTTTGCTTCCAAGCAAACAAGCATGGCTCCCTGATATACTCAAAGGCAACTAAAATACAAAACTACAATGAAGTAGAAGAGACTTGTGAAGGCTTGGAGAAATATTTAACTGGCATTAGTATTAGTCTTTGGTACAGAGACATGCCATCTCAGAAACCCCCTTCTCTACCCTATAAAGGCATTTCCAGGCAGATCTTGGCTCAAAACATTAGCATACTAAAGGGCCTAGGTGAGGTGCAGGGAGGGATTACCTAAGGGCATTTGACCCTCCCTGCTTTCCATAACAGTGGGAGGAAGGTCTGAGTTGCAGGTGTATAAACTAGCCGGTTTCCTCTCTCACGCGCTTCTTTGTGGGCTCTCTCTTTGTGAGCGCTCACCCTTTCTTGGGAAGTCTTGTCTTCTTCTCCTTTTACAAAGCCTTTACACGTGGTGGCCGCCATCTTGGCCTACACGTGGCTGGGGTTCTAGCCTGGAATCCTAAGCACCGGGCTTTTCCTTTCCCTGATTTGTATGCCTGAACCTGTGATAAGTAAAGCCTTTTAAAACTGCATCGGATTCCTGAGTTTTCATCCATTCCTCGCCAGCTTTGGAGGTAGAAGGGAACTCGCTTCCCGGCACTGTCGGGGACCCCGCGGCGCACCCGACAAATGTAAATATAGAATGGGAGAGGCAGTAACAACAAAAACACCAGAATGTTTTACCCTGTGCTGCCATGTCAAACTCCCTTTCCTGCACACTAAACACAATCCAGACATGACTCTCTGGGTCTTGGTCTTTCAGCATGAGGCCCTATTTCCTGTGTTTCAGGGCCATCAACCATTTTCTAAAAAATTTTCAGATAGAATGATTTCAGGGTTTTTAGGTTTGTGGGCCATATGGACTCTGTTGTAACAACAACCAGTTCTGCTATAATACTTGTTTGAGCCATGTAAATGTGTCCAATGTCGTTAATATGTCAGAGAATGGAGTGAACATAACTCATATTTCATATTTGTTGTGTGAAGTGTCCTCTTTGAGAGACATTGGATGAGGACAGAAACTTTATCTTGCTAACACAATAGGAATAAACAAAGTGCATGTACACACCCTCCTGATCCCCCATTACCCATCCCGAGTCATACCATCTTCTCTAGAGCAACAGCTTCCCATCAGAGTTCAAATAAATTTTCTATCACCTCACAACAATTTTACCACTTCACACAAGCCAAAGCCCTTCCATCAGCCATTTTCACAAGAAAACTGACAGTTTTTGGTGGTTTATATGAGTCTTACCTATTTAATATTCATAGAATTGTATTGCAATTCTTAGCAGGTTTCTATTAATTTTTAATTGTCCCTGACCACATTTTTGAGTGCTGATACATCCCTAAATCATTTTCTTATATAACATTTTAGGGGGGCTCCATTCAGTGCACATGGGGGCTGCTCAGCAATGCTCATGAAACCACACAGTGTTAGGCACTAAACCAGCATTAGATTCAGGCAAGGGAAAGTACATTAACACCTGCATTATCTATTCTTCATTGTGATATTTTAATTACACTATACTGCAGAACATAGTATCACTGGTCTTCCTGTTGTTCATTGATTTGCTTGAGAGGGCACCAGTAACATCTCCATACATCCCTATCAGGTGCTAGTGTAGCCCAAGGGCATATGTTCACTCCAGGAACATGAAGAGCCTAAAACCATTCATTCAGGTCATAGGAATGAGGTCTATAATTGTTACTGTTTTTGCATATCAAATATGACACAGGTAGCTTGCCAGGCTCTGCTGTGCGGGTGAGATACTCTCAGTAGTAGGTAGGCTCACTGTTCGTGCATTTACTGATGAACCCCATCACAGAAAATGCTAGGCATATAATGCACACAATTCTGCTAGTTTCGGGCATGTGGTCATAGACAATGTGGCATAGGCAAGACAGCTATGCCTTTCCCATTTAAACAGATGGGGATAGAGGTAGCTCAATAAAACTCATTTACAGAAGCAGATGGCAGGCCACATTTAACCCATAGTTCACTTTACACCATCTTATCCCTCATATGTAAGATTCAGTGCACTTAGAACCTGTGTAGTGACGTGTTTATCTGAAAATTCCTCTCCACTACCTAGGCCATAATATCATGGAACTAAGGTTCATTTATACATCTCTTTCCTCAGCAACCAGCACTGTGCCTGGCAAGCAGCTTGTGTGTCAGAGAGTCTGCTGAGTGATGGAATGAATACATTAAATCCTCTCCCAGCAGATACTTCAACCCAAAGGCAAGATCTGTCATCCTCTAACTCCTGTTCCAGGATGGATGAGACTGACATTCAAATTCAAATGTAATACTTATTGACCTCCTTCCGCTTAAAATTCTGTAGCATTATTTTATGTAAATAAAATAATAACACTATTTTATGTAAATAAAAAGAATTTTATGAACATTATTTTATGCAATGTCATGCCACTCCTCAAGTGGAACAATAAAATGTATATATACTGTTTCCATTTCATGGGTGAGGAAACTAAATCTGAGTGGCCTAAAAGCACATAAAACAGGGGCTGATATAGTCACAGCAACTTGGTGAGTCCAGGAAAGAGAAAATAATCCTGTTTGGTCTACAATTACATTGACTTTCTTTCCTTTCCTTGCTACAGCAAGTATGTTACAGTGCTGACATGTGAGGTCTGTCTAACAAAAAAGAAAATGTGAAAAGAGGAAACTTTTTTACAGGAACTGTCAAAAAAATATTTTTAGTAACATACCTCAAAGGGTCAAAGTACATGCCTGGCATGCACTAGGCCCCAGGTTCAATGTTGGCATCACATAGTGTTCAAGCCTCACCCAGTGTATCCCTGTAGATACTAATATATCATTGAGTAAGGCCTTCAACCCTTCCAGCACCCAGAAACACCACACTCCTGGCCAGAGTAATGAAACATCAGGCTGCAGAGATAAAAATGAGTGTCCTGGGAATAGTTCCCAAACACTCTGACCACTAAGGAGGTTCCTTAAAAAATTTTAAAGATGTTGGGGCCTGAGCGATAATCCAGCAGTTAGGGTGTTTGCCTTGCACGCAGCCAACCCAGGTTCGATCCCCGGCATCCCATATGGTCCCCCGAGCACTGCCAGGAGTAATTCCTGAGTGCAGATCAGGAGTAACCCCTGAGCATTGCAGGGTGTGACCCAAAAAGAAAAAACATTAAAGATGTTATAGAAACAAGGAAGCTTCAGAAACCAAGGGACAGGGGGAGAAAGAGATTTCTAATACCTTGTAAAAGTAGAAGTCAATATTCAGTCCAAAGTAAGTCCTAGTTTTCAGAAAAATATTTGAAGTCTTAACTTCTAATTCAATCGATTTGATTTTATAGAATCCCATTGTTTTCTAGACATAAACAGTTCTTAAATTGTTTACAAAATGCCTAAGGATTTTGGTTTCATATGATTAGTATTCATACACTATCTCAAGAAAGCATCCATTTGGCCCAGTCGCTCATTCACATAAGAAATATGAAACTATGAATAGCATTTTGCCTGAACTGTCAAAATTACTATCTGGAGTCTGCCATGTGACTCAAAGGAATCACTGGAGGGAAAAAAAAATCAAAACCCACCTGATCTTTATCTTCAGACTTTATTGTTCAAAGTCCTGTGATCCCCAACTCCCAAATATCTTAGATCTCAATGAAGGGGTTCAAGGTATTTCCTTGTAGGTCACCCCAGATATCCCCGATGGTTAGCAGAGCTTGTTCCCCAGATTCCTGAGGAAAAGGAAGGTTTTCTTCTCCTTGGTACACTTCTTCCCTGGCTCAATGCCTAAAGTGCAATGTGTACATAACCTTTTATATGAGACAGATGGATATTGAGTTATATCACATAAATCATATGACATTTCTTTTAGTGATATCTTTCTATAGAGAATCTTCCTGTTGATGGAATGTGACCTTGTATCTTCTTTATTAGCTATTTTCTTGATGATATTTGACTCTTGAGAGAAATTTCTCATGTAAATTCTCTGGAATTATTCAATCACAAGATCAATCCGGGCATCCCATGGTCCTCAAGCCTCATCCAGTGTAGCACTGGAGACACCAAAGTATGTAGTGTGGCCTTTTTCCCTAGAAAATCACTCTCAATCTGGAGAGTTCTGTGTATCAGACACTTCAGGGAGTGTTCTGAATGTATTATCACACCACCTTTATTATACAGACACACACTCAAGTCAACAATTGCAAAAATACAACTAAATCACTAGCACCCAGATTTATCTACAAAAAATGTTTAATTCAAATGTTGCAGTTCCTGAAAAGCATATGACAATGGACAATAAACTTCAATGATCAAGTTTACCATTATCCAAATAAATGACCTATCTAAAAGCTATAAGATGCTTAGCAAAGAAACAACTATATTTTCAAACTCAGCCAGATCACAGTTGGAATTCCAGCTTTCTGAATTACTATGTGCCTAGGGACAACTTAAATCCTCAGTGACAAATGCCAAGCTCTAAGGTTAGAATAAGCATTTGAGTCTCCACCTCAGGTTTTCTCCCTGGGGGTGCAGCTGGCCTAGCATGCGCCTAGGGTCATGGTAGAGCTCCAGGCCTCAGCACAAGGTGGAACTACAACCCCAGAAGTCCGAGAGGAAGCGGAAGTAAGTGGACATTTTGAACTCTCACACCAGTCTGTCTCCACCTCAGGTATTCTCCCTGGGGGATGCGGCTGGCTGGATGGGCACCTGGGGTCGTGGTAGAGCCACAGTCCTCGGCAGAAGGTGGAACTATAACCCCCAGAAGTCTGAGCGGAAACGGAAGTAAACGGACATTTTGAACTCTAACACTGGCCTGTCTCCACCTCAGGTATTCTCCCTGGGGTTGCAGCTGGCCAGGTGGGCGGCAGCTCATGTGGCCACTTATTAATACAAAATCTAGGAAATTCAACACCAAGGGAATGTAATATCCTCAAGAAAAAAGAAAGAGTACGCTGGAGGAATCTATCCCTAAACACCGCAACACCATGGGGGAAACAACGCAGACCCCCAGTTCGAAAAACAGATGAAGAAATCAACCCTGAAGACTCAAAAAAGAATGCAGTTGTGCATGATCTCTCTGACAATGAATTTAGAGAAGAAATTGGTAGGATGTTTAAGGAGCTCAACGAAAAAATGGAGCAGATGTCCAATAAAATACAGGAGAACATAAACGAAGCAGTTGAAAGGGAAGTCAATAAATTACGGGAGGAAATGAGAGCAGAAATGAGAACCATGCAAATAGAAATATCATCGCTTAAAAACTCAGTAGATGAAATGAAAAACACAATAGAGGCTCTCAACAGTAGGATGACAGCAGTGGAAGAGAGAATCAGTGAGACTGAAGATGAGCTGCAGAAAGCACTCAGAGAACCACATAAGATGGAATAAGACCGGAAAATGGATCAGCAATGAAACAGAGAACAAAGGGTGAAGCCAGGTAGAACAACATAAGAATCATCGGAGTCCCAGAGGGACAGGGAAGTAACCCCAAGGAAATTAAAACACTTAAAAACATCCTGGCTGAAAAGTTACCCGAAGTTAAAGGACGAAGGCAACCAGATCCAAGAAGCCCAACGCATACCAGCAAGAAGAGACCCCAATAGAAAGACCCCAAGACACATCCTAGTCAAAGTAATGGATGCCATAGACAGACACATAATTCTTCAGGCAGCAAGATAAAAGAAGGAAATTTTACACAAAGGAGCATCCATTCAACTTTCAGCAGACTTCTCAGAAGACATCCTCCAAGCCCGAAGGCAGTGGTGGGATATAGTAAAAAAAAAACTCAATGAAATTAATGCCTCAGCAAAAAATTCTTTATCTGGCTAAACTCTCACTCAGATTTGAAGGACAGATATACAACTTCTTGGATAAACAAAGGTTTAGGAACTTTGTAAACTCAAAACCAACCTTAAAAGAAGGACTGAAAGATCTACTATAAGACGAGACAAAACCCAAAAGAACAACCAACCTATATAGAAAGATGGCACAAAATCCCATGAAAATAAGCTCACTCAATGTCACTGGACTGAACGCACCAGTTAAGAGACACATAGTGGCAAAATGGATCAACAATTGAATCCGATATTCTGCTGCCTTCAAGAAACACACTGAACAACTGGAGCAAATACAGGCTAAAAATAAAAGCTGGAAAACAATCCTTCACTCAAACAACCCATCCAAAAAGGCTGCGGTAGCCATACTGGTATCCGACAGCATAGACTTCAAGCTGAAGAAGGTCAGAAGGGACAGTGAAGGTCACTTCTTAATAGTCAAGGGATACATATATCAGGAAGAAATCACGCTATTAAAACATCTATGCAAACAATGAGGGGCCTTCAAAATACCTAAAACAACTACTAATAGACTTCAAAGAAGATATTGACAGCAACACAATTGTAGTTGGAGACTTCAACACTGCTCTATCAACCCTGGATAGATCAACAAGATTGAAACTTACCAAGAAAATACTGGTCCTAAAAGAAGAGATGGAAGAAAGAGGGCTGGTAGACATGTACAGGGCATTTCATCCCCAAATAGCTGGATACACTTTCTTCTCCAGTGCACAGGGAACATACTCCAAAATAGATCACATGCTGAGGCATAAATCATACCTCTATAAAATCAAGAAGATAGAAATTGTGCCAACTATTATTTCAGATCATAATGCACTGAAAATAGAAGTTAATTGTACACAAAAACAGAGAAAAATACCAAATACCTGGAAACTAAATGGCTCACTACTGAACAACCAGCAAGTCATAAAAGAAATCAAAGAGAAAACCCAAATATTCCTGGAAACAAATGAGACTGAAGAAACGAATTACCAGAATTGTGGGATACAGCAAAAGCAGTGTTAACAGGCAAGTTCACAGTTCTTAAAGCATTCATCAGAAAAGAAGAAAAGGCCATCACAAACAATCTGACTTCACAACTCAAGATCTTAGAGAGTGATCAACAAAAGGAGCACAACCCAAGCAGAGAGAAAGAAATAATAAAACTTAGAGCAGAAATCAATGAGATGGAATGTCAAAAAACAGTCCAGAAGTTCAATGAAACCAAAAGCTGGTTCTTTGAAAAAATAAACAAGATTGACAAACCACTTGCAAGACTTGTAAGAAAAGGAAAAGAGAGAACACAAATAAATTGAATCAGAAATGAAAACGGAGACATCACACCAGAAACCACAGAAATTCAAAAGATCATCAGAGATTACTATGAGAGCCTGTATGAAACGAAACAAGAGAATCTAGAAGAAATGGACAAATTCCTGAATTCCTATAGCCTCCTAAGTCTGCAACAGGAAGATTTGGAATACCTCAACAAACCTATCCCCATCGAGGAGATGGAATCGGTAATCAAAAGTCTCCCCAAACACAAAAAAACCAGGTCCAGATGGATTTACCAGTGAATCTACCAAACCTTTAAAGAGAACCTACTCCCAATACTTTTCAAGCTCTTCCGGCAAATTGAAGAAACAGAAACACTCCCAAATAGCTTTTATGAGGCACATATCACCCTGATACCCAAAGTAGACAGAGAGATCACAGAAAAGGAAAACTACAGACCAATCTCCCTGATGAATACAGATGCTAAGATCTTCAACAAAATGCTAGCAAATAGAATCCAAAGAGTCTGAATTATGCACCATGACCAAGTGGGATTCATCCCGGGAATGCAAGGATGGTTCAACATCCGCAAGTCAATCAACATAATACATCATATCAACAAAAAAAAAATAAAAACCATATGATCATATCAATAGATGCATAAAAGGCATTTGACAAGATTCAACACCCATTCATATTAAAAGCTCTCCGTAAAATGGGGATGGAAGGAACTTCCTCAATGTAGTTCAGGCCATCTACTACAAGCCCACAGTGAGCATCGTTGTCAATGGGGGAAAAACTGAAAGCCTTCCCTTTAAGATCAGGGACAAGACAAGGCTGCCCACTCTCACTGCTTCTAATCAATATAGTACTGGAAGTACTTGCCATAGCAATCAGGGAAGAAAAAGACATTAAGGGCATCTGAAAGGAAGGGAAGAAGCCAAGTAGTCACTCTTTGCAGATGACATGATATTATACCTGGAAAACCCGAAACTCTCTACCAAGAGGCTCCTAGAAATAATACACTCTTATACTAGAGTAGCAGGGTACAAAATCAATGCCCAAAAATCATTGGCCTCCTATATGCAAACAGCGAAAGATAAGGGACATTAAAGAAACTATCCCTTTCACTATTGTGCCACTGAAAATCAAATATCTAGGAATCAGTTAAACAAAGAATGCAAAGAATCTCTACAAAGAAAACTATAAAATGTTACTTCAGGAAATAAAAGAGGACCTGAGGAAATGGAGACACATTCCCTGCTCATGGATTGGAAGGATTAATAATATCAAAATGGTAATACTCCCTAGAGCTTTATACAGATTCAATGCAGTCCCTATAAAGATACCCATGATGTTCTTCAAAGAAATTGGACAAACACTCCTGAAATTTGTATGGAATAATAAACCCCCACAAATAGCTAAAGCAATCCTTGCGAAAAAGAAGTTGGAGGAATCACTTTCCCCAACCTCAAGCTCTACTACAGATCAGCTATAAATAAGACAGTGTGGTATTTGTATAGAAACAGACCCATAGACCTATGAAATAGAACTGAATATCCTGAAACACACTCTCAAATATGCAAGCACTTAATCTTCAATAAAGGATCAAAAAATATTAAGTGGAGCAAAGAAAACCTCTTCAACAAATGGTGCTGGGAAAACTGGGTAGTTACATGTAAAAAATGAACTTAGACCTCCTTCTAATGCCATGCACAAAAGTCAGATCAAAATGGATTATAGATCTCAACATCAGACATGAATCTATAAGGTATATCGAAGGAAACAGAGGAGAAATGCTCTACGACAACGAAACTAAAAGTATCTTTAAAGACGACAAACTACTGACCACGCAAATGGAAGAAAAGATAAACAAATTGGATTATATAAAATTGAAAAGTTTCTGCACCTCAAAAGAAACGGTGACCAAGATACAAAGACAAGCCACAGAGTGGAAAAGGATATTCACCCAATACCCATCTGTCAAGGGGTTAATATCCAGGATATATCAGGCACTGGTAGCACTTCACAAGGAAAAAAACAGCCAACCCCATCAAAAAAATGGGGAGAAGAAATGAACAGAAGCTTCCAAAAAGAAGATATTCGAATCACCAAAAGGCATATGAAAAAGTGCTCTTCTTCTTTAATCATCAGGGAGATGCAAATCAAAACAACAATGAGGTACCATCTCACACCACAGAGACTGGCACACATACCAAACAGCAAGAACAACCGGTGGTGGTCTGGATGTGGGGAAAAAGGGACTCTCATCCACTGTTGGTAGGAGTGCTGATTGGTCCAGTCCTTTTGGAAAACAATATGGGAATTCATCTGTAAACTAGATATTAAGCTCCCATTTGTTCCAGCAATAGCACCCCTGGGAATATACCCAAGAGACCGAAAAACACATAGCAGAAACACTATCTGTACTTCTTTATTCATCTCTGCGCTATTCACAATAGCTAGAATCTGGAAACAACCTAAATGCCCTAGAACAGAGGACTGGCTAAAGAAACTGTGGTTCGTCTACACTCTGGAATACTATGCAGTTGTCAGAAAAGACTAAATTATGAAATTTACCTGCAAATGGATGGACATGGAGACTATAATATGAGTGAAATTAGTCAGAAGGAAAAGGACAGATATAGAATGACTGCATTCATTAATAGGATATAAATAGTTACCAGTGTTTTACTAAGTGTGGGAAATGGTAATGGCAGATTAAAACTCACCATTGAATATACACAAAGAGACTTAAGTGATGAACTCTAAATATCTGCAGGAATAGCCACAATGTGTAAAAGAAGAGGGAGAGAGATGCAGAGAAAGAGAGAGAGAGAGAGAGAGAGAGAGACCCGTGGCTACCTTCTATTGAGGCAGCATGGGTTTTGGGCAGGCGTGGGTGGGGTACATTGGTGGTGGAAATGGGGCACTGGTGGAGGGATGGGTGCAGTAATACTGTATTACCAAGAACCAATTATGAACACCTTTGCTATTGTATGTCTCACGGTGGTAAAATAAAATTTTTTAGAAAAGAATACACATTTGATGGGTTCAAGAAATCTTTGTAAAAAAAGTACAATGGGAACTGTGTGTGTGTGTGTGTGTGTGTGTTCGGTTCCCCTTGGCAGGGGAGGGCAGGTGTGGTAGTGGTAATAAAAAACTACTTCCCAGTTAACTTGCATGTTTCTGGACTTCACACATTCTGATTGAATTAAATAGAGCCAAATATCCTGCACTGATTAATCCAATTGCTAGATTTTGATAAATAGAATCAAATCTAGGAAGATTGCCTTATGCAGAATTGGCACCAATGATATATTATGAATTTAACATAAATTACTTTATGTGATCCTCTAACCAAATGAAGAAACAGAGGTTCAAAGAAATGAAGTCAGTTTTGTTTTGCCCACCTAGATCACAGTAGCAGCCCTGTGACTCCAATAAGGCTAGTGTGTCTGGCTTTAAAGATAGGGCTCCATTTTCCCAAATGGCTTTTAATTCCTGAGATTAAACTATGTAAAATGTAGGTAGCTACATAAGATCAGTGCATTTGAAAGGAGACAAACAACATAGAACTAGAATTCTGGGGTTGATCACTGGGAGGCTGTTTCATGTAGCAGAAGGGAGGCATAATAAATCAAGCATAAGTAATGGTAAATATATGTAATATATTGCTATATGCTAGTATATACCTGTCAAGAACTTGAGCAAACGGTTTGAGGCTCTTCGTATTCTTGAAGCAAACAGATGCCATTGGGCTACACTGGCACATGATAGGGTCAAATGGAAATATTACTGGTGCCCGCTCAAGCAAATTGATGAATAATGGGATGTCAAGTGATCAAGTGATCAAGTATGTATATATGTACATACAAATATCAATATATTCAGACCACAATACACATAAATATAATATATATTATGTATCCAGCATATATATTAGAGAGAGAGAATGAAAACCCCTGAATGTACATTTTAGAATTCTGGAGAAACGCCTGCAAGATGGAGCAATCAGATGTACACACAGAAAGAATGTGTGGCTTTTCTCAAATCAGACTTCAAAAAGGAAATGAAGAGGCACAGCTTTGGATATGTGCCAATCCCACACCAATCTATATAGAAAAAAGGAATAGTACAACAAAAGTCTTGCATTCAAAACTTTATGAGTAAATAATCACTAACTGGGGTTAGTTATCCAACTCTTTTGAAGAAAAAAAAATAGTCAACCAACCTTGATGAACATTCACTGGCATCAAAAAAGGAATGAGATGTGGTAGGTAGGTAATCAATTGACCACACAGAGTTTACAAGAAGTCATCTGTATGCTTGTGGAAACAGGCCAGTTTTCTTCTCTAATGGGGTCATACCATAACTGGAAGCTTCTGCCATCTTGTAAATTATAAAGAAAGTTTAGTCTTGCCTCATGACTTTTAGACTCACATAACTTTCTCTCACAATATGGAGAAACAGAAAAAAAATCAAGCTATATTTTTAAAATAAACTGCTTCTTTTTTCCTGAAGGTATCTAATTGCTTACTGTTTCATTTCTTCCGAGAAAGACTGCTGTGGAGAACCTCATGGGCATATTAGAATCAAAGAATCACCCGGGAGCTTTTAGAACATAAGGATTCTGAGCCCTGCCACAAGGCAAACAGCTGGGAGGGATGAGTCCAAGAAACTTTTTTTTACATGAACATTCTTGTAATTGTTTATCTCATGGTGGTATAATAAAATATATTTTTAAAAAAAGTAAATGTAAAATAAAGACTTTCAAAAATATAAAAATACAAAAAATCTCAGTATTTTAAAAATAAACTCTTCCAGGTGATTCAAACATGTGGGATGGTCACAGACACTGGATGGCATCAAGCATAGGGGCTTTAACTTAAGATTCAGATCAATGGTTTGGATTCAAATCAGTGGTATGGGATTGCCTTGACTGCACACTGTGTGACAATGGGCAAAAAGCTCACCTATCTGAAATTTCATTTCCTCTCTTATAAAATAAAAATATTCAGGCTACGGGGGTCAAATGACAGAGCTTGCCCAAAACTTGATAAGTTAAAAAATTTTTTAAAAATAGTAAAATACTTCACTTTGTTTCACATATAAATCATCTACAATGACTATTATTTCAATGAGTCTTCTTGATTCTGAGACATTGCGTCAGGTCATCTTAGGCTGAATGCTATAACTGGATAAATAAAGGTATCAGGAATAGCACTTCTTAAAACTTTTAATGGCAAGAGACTTCAAAGGAACTTATGTGGGAAATGAAAAAGGACACGCCTTGAAGCTTATGTGTCTCTGATATATTCTTAGGCTGAGATTCTAATTTTTATCCTCCAGACAGAGCATTTCCCCTTCAGTCGAAATAGCACACTTGTGCTGGGAATCAAGGCACCCATACCTTGATTATTAGACATGCTAGAAAGTAGGGCTAGTAATATTCCTAAACAGTTAGTTACTGATCACTTTATAGGAAGAGAAAGTAAATGCCTTATCTAGATTATTTCTGATCAATTGATTTGAGAAGTGTAGGTGATTAATAAGCAGGTATTACATGAAACTAACAAAACTAAAGAAGCTAAATTCTTGAGTGATTCACCAGTAAGAGTACATAGAGAGAAAGACTCAGACCAAAATGTGCATCCTATAGGAAGTATTGAAATGTAGCTTGCTCTCTCAAACCCCTGTTCTCTCTTGCTCATGAATTTCTATCTTCTTGCTTTTGTCACTGGAGAAGCCTATGTTCTCCTTGAATATGTATTCTTCTCTTTCTTTTCCCTCATATCTTTTTAAGTAAATATTATTCATTAAAAGTACCTTGTCAACTGGATAAGGAAACTGTGCTACATTGACACAATGAAATACTTACTGTTCAGCTGTAGGAAAAAAGAAGTCATGAAATTTGCCTGTAAATGGATGGACATGAAGATTATTCATACTGAGTAAAACTAGTCAGAAGGAGAGGGAGAGCTACAAAATGACTGCATTAATTTGTGGTATATAAAACAAAGTATGAGACTAATATCCAAGGCTAGGGAAAACAGGTGTTAGGAGAATTGGTCAATGACTGGAATTTACCAAAAATGTGGGAAGGGGCGAGGGCACATAAGATAAAGAAAGGATCAGTATGACAATAATGTTTGGAAATGGTCACACTGGACAAGAACTGAGTATTGAAAACAGGTAAAGGGACACACATGATAACCCTTCAGTACCTGTATTGCAAACCATAATGCACAAAGGGGGAGAGAAAAGAGGAGAGAGAGAGACAGAGACAGAGAGACAGACAGAGATACAGAGAGAGAGAGTGCCTGACATAAAGGTAGACTGTGGAGGAAGATGGGGAGTGGAAGGAGCTCTGAAGTTTCTGAATAAACTTGTAATATATAAATAAATAGGAATATATTGTCCATTTTAATTTAGTACCTTGGATTCACTGAATTAAACATAGAAATTAATATTGACTATTTCGTTTTCACTTGAAATAATTAATGTATGACAGTTTTCAAATGAATGTCAATTACCTAAAGAACTGTAAAACATCATCTTACTGGGGCCAGAGTGATAGCACAGTGGGTAGGGTGTTTGCCTCGCACGAGGCAGACCCGGTTCAATCCTCAGCATCCCATATGGTCCCCCAAGCACCACCAGGGGTAATTCCTGAGTGCAGAGCCAGGAGTAACCCCCTGAGCATTGCCAGGTATGATCCAAAAAGAAAAACAAAACCAAACCAAAAAAATTGTCTTACTTAGCTGAAGCTTTATACCTGCTAAATGCCAACTCTACTTATTGTATACTTTAACATGTAGTGTCACGTTAAAATTTCTTATTATTAGGTAGCAGTGTACTATATCAACAGATTATTATATGTTAAAAGTGACCATTTTAGCTAATAGGAGTGTGAGTAAATATTCTCTGTATCCCTTCAATTAATTGTTGGTGACATTTCCTAAGCTTTCTTCATGAGTTGTACAGTATTAATAAAAATAGTCAAGTAATTTAAAGGAAATATTAATGTCCTAAATATTACTCTAGAAGATAAATTATACAAAGAAATTGTAGGCAAGAAGTCAAGAACAGAAACAAAAGAGAAGCACAGCTCTGAGGTAATTATATTAATGTGCAAACTAAAAGTATATACCAGAGCAGCTCGGGAAGTGGTTTGGTGGTAGACACTATCCTTGCATGAATCCTTGTCACACACACATACGCACGTGTGCACACAGACAAACACACAATGATACTATATCTTTAAATCTGGTTGCAAAAATATAAAGAAATTGAACGTATTCACTTAAAAATCACAATTTGCTAATTTTAGATCATGGGTACTTGAGTAACCAAGATAATTTGGCTTGGGTATGGAGCTAAAAAGGAATTCTATTTTCATTTGTATTTTTTCTTTAAAATCAAAAGCCTTAAGCAGATATTATGTCTGGTGGGGTGAAAACTGCTTCTTCTATGTCATTTTCTATGCTTTGAAAGAAAACCTCACCAAATATGTATCAAAAAAATCTTACTGAGTGTTGCAGGACTCCTCTAAGAGCTTCTGCATCTGCACTGGATAGCCTCCTGCAGGTCACTTCATAGATAGGGGGTAGTTTAAATGTGACAGTTTATCTGACCATATATTCTGTACTGGCTGGTATAAATATTCTCTCATGCTACCACAATCATCGTAGGACTAGCTAGATCTTACCAGCATATTTGCCTGGCCACGTTGGATCTCTAAGTAATTAGACTAGAGAGAAATGCTGTTTGCCTCCAAGCAAGCAAGCATGGCTCCCTGATAACTTCAAAGGCAACTAAAATACAAAACTACCGTGAAGTAGAGGAGACTCTTGTGAAGGCTTGGAGAAATATTTAACTGGCATTAGTATAGTCTTTGGTACAGAGGCATGCTATCTCAGAAACCCCTTCTCTACCCTATAAAGGCATTTCCAGGCAGATCTTGTCTCAAGACATTAGCATATAAAAGGGCCTAGGTGAGGTGCTGGGAGAAATTACCTGAGGGCATTTGACCCTCCCTGCTTCCCATAATAGTGGGAGGTCTGAGTTGCAGGGGTATAAAACTAGCTAGCTTCCTCTCTGGCTCTCTCTCTTTTGGGGCTCTCTTTTTTGGGTTCACACTCTTCTTGAGAGTCTTGTCTTTGTCTCCTTTTTACAGGGCCTTAACACGTGGTGGCTGCCATCTTGGCCTACACGTGGCTGGGGTTTTAGCCGGGAATCCTAAGCACAGGGTTTTTCCTATTGCTGATTTGTATGCCTGAACCTGTGATAAGTAAAGCATTTTAAAACGTGCGCCGGATTCCTGAGTTTTCATCCATTCCCCGCCAGCTTCAGAGGTAGGAGGGTACTCGCTTCCCATCACTATTGGGGACCCCACCGACAACTGAGTCCTCCAACTACATTTTCATCTTATTCTATCTCCTTCCAACCTACCCTTAGCTTCCAGTAGATATCACTATCACTATCACTATCTTCCCATTAATCATCTATTTGCTAGAGCGGGCACCAGTAATATCTCCATATGTCCTGTCTCATGCTAGTAAAATCCAAAGGCATCCACTTGCTCCAGGAACATAAAGAGCCTCAACCCATTATATTAGTCACTGGAATGACCTAATATAAATGTTACTGGTATTTGGCATATAAAATACTACAAGAGCAGCTTGCCGTGCAGGTGGTATACTGTTATAGTCACCTCTAAATAAAGCATATATTGATGAAAGCGCGGCCGTGCAAGCTGGGCTGTGATAGTCTGGTCTGCCGGGTGGAGTTGTGACGAGAGGGAAGTCCGGATGTGGAAAATGGTAGGCCCCATGGAGTAGGGGAGGGTGGTCTGGTTTGTTGTGAGGCTCTGCTGGGTGGCAGGCCAGGGCTAGAACCCGCCATGCCTCCCGGGTGCCTCAAGAGAGGCAGTAGATGTAACTACAATAAAAATCACATGACGGCATTAAAATCCAATTTTTCTCATTACAAGTCCTCTCCTGTCCCCACTACATGATAATACAACATCCCCTTTGGTATTATTTAGTAGGAATTTTCTGCTATCTGATAACAGAAGAAATCATAGTCACTTGCTCATCATTTAGTATATGTTACTTGCACACATTGTACAAAGAGAATATATTTCCATTGCAAATGCATTCCAATAATCAGGATAAACAATTTCTATAAACAAGTGTTACATTACATTAAGAAACTTGGAGTTGAGAACATAAAAGGGAGGATAGGGAGGAGATGTGAATTCACCAATAGATGATGAATTCAGGCAATTCAGCACAGCATACTGCATTTTGATGAGATAATGACTTTTGATAAATCTTACATAGCTAAGAATTTAGAGTGCATATTAGGTGCAAAATCCAAAAACAAAAGGAAAATGTGTATAACTTGCTCAAATTTTTTTTAAACAATTCTTTCTTCCATTACAGAAGTAATCGTTTTTTGTTTCACAAAAGAGAACATAAAACTCTTTCTAGTATGAGTGACAGCAACAACCTTTATGGCTAATCAAAGGGAAAGGAAAGAACAATTTGTGAATATTCTAAAATGTAGAATATCTTTACTTTTTTCCAAGCCAAAGAATAAATTAGAACTCACTCAATTTCAGTAGGAGTAGATGTGGTAATCTATGTGCCATCACCCCCAGAACTTCATTTTACCTACCATACATTAGAATTTCTCCAGAACAGAGACAGTGTTATAACTGATGTTGTCAGAACAGTATGAAGCTCAGCAAGCATTAGCACTTTAGTCTAGAAGCAGTATGGGAATCACAACTTACCAACTTTCACAAGAGTGAATCATAAAAATGATCTATTAGCAAGGATTAAATATAGGATTATGGCCAAGTCTGGGGACCTCTGCCTTCTCCAAACTAAAATGCATTTAAATTTTATCTTTCCCAAGATGACTATGTAACCCAATAGTCACACTCCTTAGCATAATTAAAACAGTTTTCTTATTATTTATAGTCTCTTTTCACTCATCACTCTACCCATTATTCTTACTGTATATCTTGCCTTTCTAAGCATGACTTTTATCTCATCAAATGTATAGACTGACAACTAGAACAGCGTTTTGCAAAGTATCCCCTAAGGAACTTTAAAGTATTTCACAAAGATAAAAGAGTTAAACCCTAAGTGATATAAAATTAGCCTGAAGGAGTATCGTTAATAAAAAAAAACTTGTCAAATACTATCTGCTATTTCCACTGTAATATAGATTTAAGGTGGAGTCCTTTAAATGAAATGTGTCCTCACATTGCATATACTACTCACATACGAAATTCAGAATAACCAAAAGCACAGGAAGTACCATACTCAAATTTTCACAGCAATTCCATGTTGGGAGGAACCATATCATCTTTCACATTAAATTAACAAACTTAATTTGAGTTTTATTCACTTTATGTTTTATTTATATTTAATTTGTTACTTTATTAGTTTTTATCACTGTATAAGAGCAGCAAACATGAGTTAATAAGTAGTTTAATGTCTGTATGTATTTATATAGCAATTTAATAAACATAAGTCATCAGGATGAGTCTATAAAATTTTATTTCATTAAAAGCTGGTCTACATATGATTTGTCTTTAAGAAACAGACTTAAAGAATATCTACACTATTATTTGTAATAGGTTGAATAAAAATTCCCAAGGATGCCTGCTAGCTAATTCCCGAAGCCTATCATGTTGTAGTCTTAAATGATTTTGCAGGTATGCTTAAATTAAGGCTTCAAGACATGAGCTTCCTAGATTGTTCAGGAAGGTCTAATAAGTCATTAAGTTTCCTTTGAAGGGAGACGGGAGGTCAGAGCAAATTTACAAGACGAGAGGACAAAAGCAAGAAGGTAGAGTAATATGAGGAAGTGGCCACTAGTTCAACTATGCAGGTAGCTTCTGGAAAATAAAAACAGGGACATAAAAAGACGAAAAAAAACAGTTTTTCCCTGACACTTTTAGGAATGAATCCCAGCCAGCATGTTAATTTGGGACTTCTGGTCTTCAGACATCTAAGAATTGTAAAAATATTTGGCACTAAGTTGGTAGTATCATGCTTGATAAGCAATAAAAGCACTCAAATATACCATACATTCATTTGTAAGGAATGATCTTAAGATCAGACTGTTCTACTGTGTTATTCAAGAATCCGATACAATGTCTTTTGTGACTAACAAACCAGCTGGAGGGTTGTGCACAAAGTGATTTGATTTCAATGGTGTAAAGGGGGAAATGTTGAATGAAGATACTTTCAGTCAAAAAGCAAAAGGTTTTTTATGGGAATGGAATAGAGCACAAGAACTGGGTTACTAATTAATGAGTTAGGATTTGCAGGAAAGGAAAGGAAGTTAGTTAAGAGCCATAGAACAGTGATCCAAAGAGACTTTCAGTGGATGAGGAGAACAGTATAGGAGACTCAGAGAGCATGGCCGCCTGCTTTGCTTAGGCCTGAACTTGGATGGATCTTCAAGTCTGTTTTCAAACTGCCTGTATAGCATTTTTATTCCTAAGGGAAGTGAATTTATCCAGAGAACTATTCAAAGATAAAAGCAGGATCCCACAGCACTTGAGTCCAGGAACATTTCATTTTCACTGAAGCTGACCTAGTCTATAGAGCAGGACCAAGGGCATGGGCACAGACATAGGAAAACTCAACCTGGTCCTGATGGCAAGAATCAAGCAGGACATAGGGTCAAGGTCTAAACAGACCCTAGGATAATCATGCTTAAAGCCAAGGAAACAGAATATCAGATGTCACCATGTTGCTATTTATTCTACAAAGGAACTCGGAGAAGCAATTATTCCCTAAGAGTCCTGAGTGATGCAAGACTAAATAAGATTCCACAGTAGCAGAAAGGGGCAACAGTGGCAGAGGAAATAGGATTTATTAAGTATAGGTTAAATGCTGCTTAGTAAGAAGTAAAAGTATATCTTGCTGTCCCTGGATTCTCTTGTCCACTTTCCAGTTATTTTCACTGCTCCCTGGCCTCCCCCCTTCACTAAGCATTACTCTGGATGACAGGATTAAGTTGTTTTCAATTACCAATCCTCTGATTCTCTTAGGTTTAATCTCTTCCTGAATGTTATCAAGCCAGGGCACTCTAGTTCACTGTGCAAGAAGCACATCAATCAATTGGTTTGAATGAAAACAGTGTTAAGGATGTCCTGTTATCACTCAATAGATTCTTACAGCATATCATATGGGTATTTAAACAAGAGCCCTTAACAGGGCCCCAAAGAACCATTTTGCTAGGGCTATCATTTAGCAATCTAAGCATAATTTATTAACCAAAAATGATAAAGGATACTAACTCTACTCTACAGCTTAAAGTTATCTCATACCCCATTTAGAAATCATCTCATAGCCTATTATAAAAAACTTGTGACTCAATATCTATCTCCTCACTATATAGAATCACTGTCTCACTGTATCACTGTCTTCCCGTATATCAACGATTTGCTCGAGCAGGCACCAGTAACATCTCAATATGCCCTGTCACTTGCGAGATAGCCCAAGGGCATCTGCCCGCTCCAAGAACATAAAGAGCCTCAAACCATTCCATCAAGTCATTGGAATGAGGTCTATAATTGTTACTGGTATTTGGCATGTCAAATATAACACGGGTAGCTTGCCAGGCTCTGCTACATAGAATATGTATAATATAAATATTCCATAGGATTCTGAAGCATTTCTAAAGAACCCACCCTTTGAAATATTTTTATTCTTAAGCAGGAATTTAATGTGATTGATGATGATTATCATCATGAAGAACTTTCCTATTTCAAAAGTAAATTTATTACATAGTAGCTACCTCAGAATCCATAATAATTTACATTCAACTTGAATAAAGTTTATAATAATATAATCTAAGAAGGAAAATGTTTTGTTATAGGGTATTGGCATTCATTTCAATACTACTAATTAAATATGTCTCATGATTTTAATGAAATAAATCTAGACTAAGAAAACCACAAAGAATTCTAATTGGAAGATTATAAAATGATTCGCCATCCAATAATACTAACATTTGATACAATACAGAGTAATTTACTTTAGTTATTCTGAATCTCTTCCATAGGAAATCCAACCAAGAATGTTCCAGACTTTCTCTGAGTACCTAGGAGATTTACAATGTACACTAATCTTTTGCAGATCTTTTCATCATTCTGCAGAAGCAATCTAACTTGGTTCACTTTGTTCAGTACTTGAATCATACCTCTGTCCTCTGACACCTTCCAAGATGTCTCCAACCTCTCTCAACAGAATTCTCATGTTTAACCTCTACACATGTAGAATTTCTCAATTTCATCTTCTTTGTATGTGGATGTTGGTGCGTAGACAATGAAGATAGAAATTGCTGGCAGTGGGCCACATCTCTTCAAGTGTAATCATCCTATCCGGTTTGTTAGGCATTCAAATGAATCAATGTTGATGGCCATGTTCGTGTTGAAAAGGACACCAACGCCACCAATGCCTCTTTCTTCGCATGTTCCAAGGAACAATTCTTCTCCGGTGTCAAATACAGCATGATGCAACTGATGCCTCCTCGTCTCAGTCAGACCAATGATGTCGTACTTGATCTTTCTTGCTTGCACCATCAGATCCTCAATATATGCTTCCGATGCCAGCGTACGTGCATTGAAAGTACAGACAGTCATTTTAGTCCTTCTTCGTTTTGGCCGCCTAGGATGGCAGTGAAATTTTATCAGGCACTGCTTGTTTGCCTTTCTTACTGCTGCTGTATTAAGGGCTCTTTCAGGGTCAGGAAAATAAACATTTCTGTTACTGGATTTGGCATATCGAACACACATCAGACAGCTTGCCAGGCTCTGCCATGCGGGTGCTATATTCTCATTCAAGTGATCAAGTGATCAACCTCTACAAACAACACACAAGTGTGGTTTTGAGTGTCTAACCTTTCTTGTCCTCATCATGTGAATCACTGCAATTTAATACTCCTGCTATGTGATGTCAACTTTATATTTAAATTGGTTTGGCCTTCCACATAGCTATCAGAAATTCTGTAAAAAAAAGATTAAAAAGTCCATAATATTCATTAAGAGCAGTCACTAAACAGATGTACCACTGAGAATGAGTTACCCTTCCATAAACCACAAATTTGAGATAATTTTTTCTCTATCATTTATCTCTTAAAAGACCAGATGATCTTTTCAAGTCATTCTTATTGTAGAAATCAAAACAAAATAAAGGTTGCCAAAGTATTTCTCCCAGGATTATAGAAAAAAAATCTAAACATGAGCAGGTATGTTAGTTGCTCAACATAAAACTACTGGAAAATGCGCAAAAGATAGTAAAGGGGTTAAGGCATCTTGTATGGGGCCAACCCTTGATCTATACCATGTCCCACATACGGACACTGGAATACTGTTATTAATACTATTATTTTCACTGTTCCCTGGCCTCCTCCCTTCACTAAGAATTACTCTGGAGGACAGGATTTGGTTGTTTTCAATTATCAATCCTCTGATTCTCCTTAGGAGTGATTCCTGAGCAAAGTCAAAAATAGGACCTGGACACCATTAGGTATGCATGGCTCTAGAACTCAAAGAACAAAACTGAAATATTGGGAAACATTCTGAAAATACATAAGCAATAAATTTTTTAACAAATCTTATTTGAGGATAATCTGAGAGTCAAGTGACTCTGTTGATTGAAGTACAGAAGAGATTAATAGACTCTACTTTAAAACAAATCCCTAAATCTACTAGCAACTAATTTGCTAGGCTGGGTTTATTTTTTAAATTTTTATTATACCACCGTGAGACATACAATTACAAAGGTGTTCATAATTGGTTCTTGGTAATACAGTATTCCAGCACCCATCCCTCCACCAGTGCCCCATTTCCACCACCAATGTACCCCACCCTCCCATCACCCCCAGACTGCCTCAATAGCAGGTCCCCCGTTTCCTCTCTTTCTCTCTCTGTCTTTCTCTCTCTGCATCTCCCTCTTCTTTTACATTGTGGCTAGCCCTGCAGATATTTAGAGTGTATCACTTAAGTCTCTTTCTGCATATTCAATGATGAGTTTTAATCTACCATTACCATTTCCCACACTTAGTAAAACACTGGTATCTATTTATATCCTATTAATGAATGCAGTCATTCTATATCTGTCCTTTTCCTTCTGACTAATTTCACTCAGCATGATAGTCTCCATGTCCATCCATTTGCAGGTAAATTTCATCTTTTCTGACAGCTGCATAGTATTCCATAGTGTAGATGAACCACAGTTTCTTTAGCCAGTCTTCTGTTCTAGGCTGAGTTTTTTTAAAACTAAAATGCTGTTTTTAATTTTCAAGTCTTCTAAGAGAAGTGTTAAAATTTTAAAGTACAATGGCAGTGGAGAGAAAGAAGAGAACTCATGAAGAAGTAAAGGTCTACTCAGTCTGTTGCCATCATAGGGAGGAACAGTTAGACCCAAATTCTTTATGAGGGTTCTGGGCAGCTTTTTAGCTAGTGTATTGGCTCCCCATCTGAGCTGTTCACCGCTGCTCTAATAATACATTTGTGTAAAGAAACAAAAGACAATCATTCCCTACAGAGGTTGAGTGCTTTGGTTTCATACCTTCTCATTTGGGCAAGGATTCCTTGCATGGCCATCAACAAGAACTGATTGAAAAGAAAAAACACAGACATTTCAATTACTGTTAATGTTGCCTAAGTGTTTTCACTGTCACAGTCTAGGACTTCAACTTTTTAATAAGTTCCCGTAATTATTACAAGTTTTTGGTCTAATTCCAATAGAGGATTTAATGGGACTCATTCTGATAAGATATAGGATACTGTCCCAATAGATGCTCATTTGGAAATGGGCCACATGCAATTCAAGTGTGCAGAGCTGTGCAAGATTAAAAGCACTGGCAGTATAATTTCCACCCTGTGTCCCCAGCTCTGTGGATTTGTAGCTCATCCAGGCTGTCCATCTGGGGAGCAAACAGCATGTACTCCTTGATGAGAAACTCTGGCCAACCGACCAGCTGTGAAAAAATAGATTACTCTTGTCATTTTTTCCTCCTAGGTAATTTGCTGAGAGTAAAAATATAATTTCTTAGAAGGTGTGCAGTTAAAAGTAAACTTTGGTTTTTTTAAAATGCTACTATACTCTTTTTTATTCAATTTATTTTCAACAATACTTTAGTTGTGGCAATATTTCCTAATTCACAGAAGATAAAAAGGTTACTTTCTGGTATATGTACAACAGCAAGCAGGAAAGGAGGATAAGGAGAGAAAAAGAACATAGAGGAAGGTCTCAGTTGGCAGCATAATATGAACACAAAGAAATGCACTAGCTTTGTTTGTAAAGGTAAATGGAGATGCCAAGATGAAATTAAATGCTGTTGGAAGAAACTTCCTATTGCCCCAGTAAGCTAAAATGATAAATTCATCTTTTTAAATCTCTGACATAATTTTATTCCATGAGAATTTAAAAATTCATGTTAGATAATCAAGGTATTCTGGATCAATTGTGCTGAACATATGACAGAATTATTTGTAACAGCTTTACTGCTACTAATTGGTAAAGTCTGGAGTGTAATGCAGGCTATGTGTTTTCAGTCAGTCAAAGTAAATCAAAGAATTGTTTCAAGTAAAATTAAATCATACAGTTTGTATCCATGGATCACTGTATCACTGTATCACTGTCTTCCCGTTCATCATCGATTTGCTCGAGCGGGCCCCAGTAACATCTCCATATGTCCTGTCTCATGCTAGTAAAGCCCAAGGGCATCTGCTTGCTCCAGGAACATAAAGAGCCTCAATCCATTCCGGAATAAGTTATAAAATTGTTACTGGTATTTGGCATATCAAATACAACACGGGTAGCTTGCTAGGCTCTGCCGTGCAGGTAGCATACTCTTGTAGTCATCTCTAAGTCCAGCATTTATTGAAAAACTGCGTGGCTGCTTGTGGCCTCGTGAGCCGGGCTGTGATAGGCTGGACTGCTGGGTGGAGTTCTGACAAGAGAGAAGTCCGGATGTGGAAAATGGAGGCCCTCATGGAGTGGGGGTCGTCTGGCTTGTTGCAAGGCTCTGCTGGGGTGGCGGGCCAGGGCTAGAACCCGCCATCCCTCCTGGGAGCCTCGTGAGCGGCTGGACACAGGGAGAGCCAGTAGCAGCTCTGCCCCATGTCTGTGAGTCTCTGGACCGGCATACCTGAGCCGGATTTTAAAAATCTGGCTTTTTTTTTAAGTCCAGCTTTTAAATCCATGGACAGTTAATGATATAATTTTAAATTAAATAATTTGTAATTTAACTGCACGGCAGAGCCTGGCAAGCTACCCGTGTCGTAATTTGATATGCCAAATACCAGTAACCATTATACACCTCATTCCCATGACCTGATGGAATGGTTTGAGGCTCTTTATGTTCCTAGAGCAAGCAGGTGCCTTGGGCTCTACTTGCATGAGACAGGACATATGGAGATGTTACTGGTGTCCACTAGAGCAAATCGATGATGAACAGGAAGACAGTGATAATTTGTAATAATATGTTGACAGTAAATTTTTATGCAGAAATTAAGAACTTGGTGCTATGCCTTTTTTCAATCTGTTGTCTTGACAATTGGTTGACAAAGGTTAAGCTTTGTTAAAACTTGATTTTTAGTGGCACTATTTTATTTATTTTGGCATTGGTTATAAGTTAAACTATTCTATTTTTAATATATATATATATATATATATATATACAAATATATACATATGACAAAGGTATATCACCTAAATATAAAATGATTCTTACAAGTCAAAGACCCATCATTCTTTTTGAGTATAATTTAGTTCAATGAAAGAAATATAAATAAAACAAAACAAACAGATATTTGAATAAAATATTCACAAAGGAAGTTATTCTAGTAGTAATAAGCACATGGTGAGGAGCTCGACATTATTTTTTATCAAAAATTAAGGGCTCAAAATCAGAACCAGAATGAAAGCACTTTAAAACTACCACACTGTCTAATATTTAAAGAATGACACTATCAACTGTTGATAAGGACACGGAGCAACAGTAACGCTCCAACATTGCTGGTGAGATGTGAAACAGATCAAACTTAATAGCCCAGTGGGTAGGGCATTTGCCTTGCATGCGAGCAGCCTGTGCCAGCCTGGATTCAATCCCCAGCATCCCATATGGTCCCCGAGCACTGCCAGGAGTAATCCCTGAGTGCAGAGCCAGGAGTAACCCCTGAGCATCGCCGGGTGTGACCCAAAAAGAAAAAATATAATTTTTCATTTTGTTTTGAAGGCTGTCATTCTTTAACTAATGACCCAACCATAATACTTATATTTATCTAAGAAACATAAAAGAAAATAATACATATATGAGCATTATATATCTTATATGTAAATATTTCTGATAGTATTATACATGAGTAAAAACTGCAAACAAATATTTATCATCAGTGAAAGGCTAATTAAACTGAAGTATATAAATATAAGAACAGCATTAAGCAATAAAGGGCAACTAAGTGATGTACACAACAACATGGATGAATCTCAAAACCATTATGCTGAAAATAAGTCAGCTATCAAAGACTGTTATGTTTCCACTTATATGAAATTCTAGGAAGTACTAATCATTATTTGCTATGTATACATGTACACATATACGTATATATGAGTATATGTGTGTACATATGTGTATATATACACATATATGTGTATGTGTGTGTATATATAGAGAGAGACAGCGATCAGTATATAAGGGAGTCAGTTTAAAAGAAAGGCACAAGGGAACTTTCTGGGTAATAGGTATTTTCAAAGACTTCAAAATGGTGTTATTTATATGTGTGTATAAAGTGTGAAAATTCATCTGAATTCATCTCATTGTATGTAACTGCTACCTTAATAACTGTGTTTTTTTACTTTTATTTAGTTTTAAGAAGTTTTTTTTTGTTTGCACTTTGAGTTACTCCTGGAGATCTTAAGGGTTAACTCCTGGCTCTGCTCAGGGATCACTCCTGGTTGGACTTGGTGTACAATATGGATTTCTAGGGATTGATAGATAATTGGTTGCATGCAAAGCAAATGTCATGCCCTCTGTACTAACAATTCAGTTTTTAAATATAATTTATTTTTATTTTCATTATTATTTTTACTTATTTAAACACTGTGATTTACAAAGTACAAAGTTTTTTTTACAATACAGTTGTTAGAAAGATTCAACACCAATCTCACCACCAATGAGGGTCACACCACCGCCAGGACCATCATTTCCCTCCCACCTCCCATTCCATACCTTCTCCCTTAGCCAGAGCTAATTATATTAACCATTACAGCCCATATAAGGGAATGGTATTGATAAAGTCATGACTCTTTTTTTTCTGGGTTGTTTTGTGGAAGTCTGGCTGATTTCTGTTCTTGCATTCACTTTCTAAGTTCTAGAACATAGTGGGCTTTTGCTAGTCAACCCTAGACCCACCATCAGTGCACCTACAGCCAACATTTATTTCAAATTTTTTCTCAACGTCTGTTTGAACTTGTCCTATGCATACACTGAATAATCTATTCTACATTGCTTGTTGGAGCTAACTTTCTGCAGTCAATGAATATATCCTTAGACTAAAGACAATAGAGATTATTAAATCTCCATTGTGCCATTTGAGCCCTCTGTATAGGAAATTATTGATATGTTCACACAGACAACACATTGTGCCCACACACTTGTGATTCTATGCCCCACACTTAATTCTATTAAATGTGATTAGATACCTGGTAATCAGTATATCAGACTTTGAGATATACTGACATACCAGATGTACCAGGTATCCTAAACCAGCAAGAGCTCTCCCCTGCATCTGCATCCCTGGATCATGGCCAACGTTGCCAGCAGTAGTTCTGGGCAGGCCTACCGGACCTTCCAAGGGGACTGAAGTGGGGGAAGGGGCCCCAGTTCCAGCTCCACAGAAGCCTGGTGAGCTTAGCTGCTGGGATCAGCATACTTGGGCTTGCAGTCTTTCTTTGGTGGGGCTCTGATGAGCTGTGGATTCTGGACCTTGAAAATGGCTGCTATTGTGGCATGTGAGGTTTTTTCTGACTTCTGAAGGCTTATGGGGCCAGCAGTCGAGGACCAGAAACTACGCCCCCTCGAGGATACCTCATGGTCTGCTGAACACCCGGAGCTCTCCCATGCATCTGCGTCCCTGGATCATTAAATGTAAATTTTTTAACTTTCAAAATAATTACTAATTACTTTTAAATTCATTTCAAGGAAGACTCTTTTTTTAAGTCCATTCCCTTTTTAAGTATTTTTAATTAAAAATAATAAACCTTTAATTGAATCATGGAGATACACAATTACAAAGTTTTCATGATTGAGCTTCAGTCATACAATGTTTCAACACCTATCTCTGCACCAGAGCACATTCCCAGTCACCAATGTCCCCTTCTATTTCCCTAACTCCCAAGCCTACCTGGATAACCTTATACTTCCTCTCTCTTTTAATGTCTTTTCCTTTCTTCCTTTTAGGCACTGTGGTTTGCAATACTGCTACTGAAAGAATACCATGTATATCACTTTATCTCCTTCAACACTTACTTTTTGTACAGAGTAATCATTTCCAGCTATTGTTGTCAGAGTGGTCCCTTCTCCTTCTCTGCACTCCTCCTCCCCCTTGATAGCAATCTTTCTACCCTGGACCAGTCCTCCTGGTCCTCCTTTCTACAGTTTTGGAATATAACTCACATACAATGTTTTCTTTATCCACAAATTAGTACAATTCTATACTAGAAAACATAGTAATTCTATGTTCCTCTGACTCATTTCACTTGGCATGATACTATTTTCATATATGCATAGCTGAATAGAGGCAGTCTATTAAAATTATTAGCAAAAATTTTAAATTTGTGGCTTCAGGCTTCACTGTCTGTCTTCACCTTCTTTACTACCAAGCTCATCACATTCTTGATACAGAGAGAACATTCCAGATACACTAAAATCTAATCTAATGGCAATTCAGTAGAAAACTACTCTCTCACATAATCACTTTGTTCACTTTCTCATCTTCTTCAATTATCTTCTTAAGTGTGTTTTTCCTCTTTGGGACTCACTCTGCCCACCCTTTAAAATTTACAATCTTTGCAGGAATTGTAAAGATAGTACAGCAGTTAGGGAACTTACCCCAGCACAGTATATGGGCCCCCAGCATTGTCAGGATTGATCCCTAAGTCAGAGAGAGGAGTAAACCCTGAGCATGGCTGGGTGTGGTTCAAAATCCAAACAAAAATAAATAGAATTGTAATCGCAGGAGGATATCTCAGTAGGTTGGAACCTGTGTTCAGGACTTGCATTTGAACCCTGGCACCACATGGGACACCAACCGTGTCCAAATATATTTCAGGGAGTGGTTCCAATGCTCCTTAAGTACTGAATGGCAACACTACCCCATCAAAATTATAAACTCCCTAACACGACTCATATCTTACTGCTTTGTTTATTTCAATGTTTTTATTACCTAAAATATTCAATGTTCTCCTGGTTATATTTGATAGATTTAATCACCTCATTGAGAAATAAAATATAAGCATCCCAAGACCAGAAGATCATCTATTTTTTTCTCTGCTGAATTCCCAGTACTTTCACACATAAGAAGCACCTAACATATATTGACTGAATGATGAACAAACAAATGCAGTAGAGGAAGGGAATAAACTATATGGATATAATACTAAATATAGCAGAACTTAATTCTCACTGTGGAAAAGAGTCATGTAATAGTGTATAAAACAAACCATATAGACCCAACTAACATAAAACAATTAAGTTTTAAAATAATTTAATTTATATTTCACTTCAACAAATGCAAAATCAATAACAGTAATACTAATAACACAACTATAAATAATATAAACTCTATCTAATAAATAAAATTATGATTTATAAGAAGATTAAGTTACAATCCTATTGCATTAAGAATATAAAAAATTGAAAGCAAGCTTCCATACAAAGTTATTAAATAATTTGACAAACAAACATAACAGTGGAACAATTTATAGCTAAACATTGACATAAAGTAGGTAAAATATAAGTTAAGCATTGGAAAAGAAAAGTTAAAGGTATTAATCTATAACTTGATCATGTATTTATTTTTCATAGAAACATTACCATTCATTAAAATGCAAACTATCCTAAGCTTGATGAACATATAAATACACACACACAAACACACATACACACACCACATACCTGTGCTGTTCGTTGCTCTATCATCAACTAGTAAAAATGATCCTGACATGGAGTTAAGCTTCATAAATATTTGCTGGATAATTATTTAAAATAACAAAATTTAATTTCTTATTTGAATAAGAAAATCTTTTTCAAAAATACGTACCTTCAGGGGCCAGAGCTATGGTCCAGCAGGTAAGGCGTTTGCCATGTATGCGGACAGACCGGGTTAAATCCCTGGCATCCAATATGGTTCCTGGAGCACCACCAGGAGTAATTCCTGAGAGCAGAGGCAGGAGTAGCCCATGAGATCACCAGGTGTAAATCAAAAATGAAAAATAAATACATATCTTCAAAATAGAACTTGAGCAATTCATCCTCTCTGACCAAAAATTCAAAACTCAATGATTCTGGAAATCATTAAAGAAGTTATAGTGCAATTCATTATTTGGAAATTAGCATATACTCATATAATAATTGGGGAAAGAAAACTGAAAGTGAGATTTAAAAATATTTATAAGGTAATAAAAGAGAATATAGATAAAATTAATTGGCTACAGTATTAAAATGCTATATTTGAAATTACAAAAAGCATGTAACAAAACAGATCCATAATGAAGCTGAAATGTTTCATTAACTTCCATGAAAAGTGAGAATATGTAATTTAATTTTTAAGTAACTTGGATTAGGTAGAAGGCTTTACAATAAATTCCAGGATCAGAGAGAGAGAGTAATGGCAGTTAGCAACTTGCCTTGCATGCAGCCAACCCCAGTCTCTTCCCACTCAAATTAAAATTACAATGAAGGCCACATAGTTTAGATGAATTCTTGCAGTGTGATATGTATTATTAAAGATCACTATCACTATCACTATCTTCCCGTTCATCATCGATTTGCTGGAGCGGGCACCAGTAACATCTCCATATGTCCTGTCTCATGCTAGTAGAGCTCAAGGGCATCTGCTTGCTCCAGGAAAGTAAAGAGCCTCAAACCATTATATTAGGTCATGGGAATGACCTAACATAGTGTTACTGGTATTTGGCATATCAAATATGACATGTGTAGCTTGCAGGCTTGCCGTGAGGGTGGCATACTCTTGCAGTCACCTCTAAATACAGAATTTATTGATGAACCCTGTGGCGCAAAGCAGTCGCACGAGCCGGGCTGTGATAGGCTCATCTGCTGGGTAGAGTTCTGACAAGAGGGAAGTCTGGATCAAAAAAGAAGAGGGAGAGAGATGCAGAGACAGAGAGAGACAGAGACAGAGAGAGAAAGGATACTGAGGTACCTACTATTGAGGCAGCCTGGGGTGGGCGGGAGGGGGGGTACATTGGTGGTAGAAATGGGGCACTGGTGGAGGGATGGGTGTTGGTATACTGTACTACCAAGAACCAATTGTGAACATCTTTGTAATTGTATGTCTCACGGTGGTATAATAAAAAATTTAAAAAAAAATATAGGAGCAGCAAGGCACCAAGAGTTAAGTACTATATAGTAATTTATTCTCTTCATTTGGATTACTCTTGCAATTTAATATACATCTGAATTTGACTTTCAACTCAACTTGAAACTATTTCTTGAGTATCTACTAGATTTTTCTGCTCAGGGATCACCTCTAATGGTGCTCAGGGAACCATAAGTGGTGCCAGGCATTGAAACCAGGTCAGCTGCATGCAAAACAGGGGCCTCACCCTCTGCAGTAGCTCTCTGGCCTAAGTATTAATATAACAACCAAAAAAAATATCAAAGGGCAAATCTCCCTGATTTTGCCCACTCTAGTCCAGGTGCAATTGGAATCCCCTCACTGCCGCCAACCAATGGGCAAGCCAGAGGACAAAGAGCTGGTGGCCTGGAGCACCAAGATCCACCAACCCGCAGACCGCAGGCCCACACGCCCCGGTCCAATCTCCCTGATTTCGCCGCCCCTATCCCAGGTGTCATACTCCAAAAATCAAAACTGCGTGGACACTAGTGTCCATGAAAAGTAGTTAGATTTGGATGTCCTACATAGAAGTACTGGGGTATGTTAGCCATAATAATCCCCACATCTGAGAAAACACGGTGAACAAGTTCAACAACCCCACGGTACTGCCCAGCCACACAAGAACACTCAAGTTGTAACCTGTAACGGTCATAATGGTAAACATCGCAGAATCCCATCAAGCTTCAAGAGTGAAGCTACTTGCTAATATGAGCCAAGCAATGAAGATGAGCTGTATAACCTCTCCAATAAGGAATTTTTTAAATATTTTATTATACCACTGTGAGATACACAATTTTATTATACCACTGTGAGATATACAAATACAATACAATTACAATAGTTCATAAGATGTTCATATTTGGGTTTTGGCCTTACAGTGTTCCAGCACTCATCACTCCACCAGTGCCCATTTCCCACCCCCCAATGTCCCTGATTCCCTCCCCCGTCCCCTAGCCTGCCTCTATGCCAGGTTCATTTGGGGGGGGGGATTCATTATTTTTTTACTTTATTTTTTAAATTTTTTATTATACCACCATGAGACATACAATTACAAAGGTGTTCATAACTGGTTCTTGATAATACAGTATTCCAGCACCCATCCCTCCACCAGTGCCCCCATTTCCACCACCAATGTACCCCACCCCCTCCTAGCCACCCCCCAGACTGCCTCAATAGCAGGTACCCCTTTTTCCTCTCTTTCTCTGTCTCTGCATTTCTCTCACTCTTTTTTACATTGTGGCTAGCCCTACAGATATTTAGACTTTATCACTTAAGTCTCTTTGTGTATATTCAATGGTGAATTTTAGTCTGTCATTACCATTTCCTACATTTAGTAAAAAATTGGTATCTATTTATATCCTATAAATGAATGCAGTCATTCTATATCTGTCCTTTTCCTTCTGACTAATTTCACTCAGCATGATAGTCTCCATGTCCATCCATTTGCAGGTAAATTTCATAATTCTGTCTTTTCTGACAGCTGCATGGTATTCCATAGTGTAGATGAACCACAGTTTCTTTAGCCGGTCCTATGGTCTCGGGCATTTAGGTTGTTTCCAGATTCTAGCTATTGTGAATAGCGCGGAGATGAATAAAGAAGTACAGATAGTGTTTCTGCTATGTGTTTTTCGTCTCTCGGGTATATTCCCAGGAGTACTATTACTGGATCAAATGGGAGCTCAATATCTGTTTTCGGAGAAATGCCCATATTATTTTCCAAAAGTGCTGGACCAGTCAGCACTCCCACCAACAGTGGATGAGAGTCCCTTTTTCCCCACATCCACACCAGCACCGGTTGTTCTTGCTGCTTTGTGTGTGTGCCAGTCTCTGTGGTGTGAGATGGTACCTCATTGTTGTTTTGATTTGCATCTCCCTGATGATTAAAGATGAAGAGCACTTTTTCATATGCCTTTTGGCCATTCGAATTTCTTCTTTTTTTGAAGCTTCTGTTCATTTCTTCTCCCCATTTTTTGATGGGGTTGGCTGTTGTTTTCTTGTGAAGTGCTACCAGTGCCTAATATATCCTCGATATTAACCCCTTGTCAGATGGGTATTGGGTAAATATCCTTTCCCACTCTGTGGCTTGTCTTTGTATCTTGGTCACTGTTTCTTTTAAGGTGGAGAAGCTTTTCAATTTTATATAATCCCATTTGTTTATCTTTGCTTCCATTTGCTTGGTCAGTGGTGTGTCGTCTTTAAAGATACTTTTAGTTTAGATGTCATAGAGCATTTCTCCTGTTTTCTTCTATGTACCTTATTGATTCATGTCTGATGTTCAGATCTATAATCCATTTTGATCTGACTTTTGTGCATGGCATTAGAAGGAGGTCTAAATTCATTTTGTACATGTTTTTTTTGTACATGTAGCTGGCCAGTTTTCCCAGCACCATTTGTTGAAGAGGCTTTCTTTGCTCCACTTAGTATTTTTTGCTCCTTTATCGAATATTAAGTGCTTGTATATTTGAGAGTGTGTTTCAGGATATTCAGTTCTATTCCATGGGTCTATGCGTCTGTTCTCTATACCAATACCACACTGTCTTAATTACAACTGCTCCGTAGTAGAGCTTGAGGTTGGGGAAAGTGATACCTCCCATCTTCTTTTTCCCAAGGATTGCTTTAGCTATTCGTGGGGGGTTTATTATTCCATACAAATTTCAGGAGTGTTTGTTCAATTTCTTTGAAGAACATCATGGGTATCTTAATAGGGACCGCACTGAATCTGTATAAAGCTCTAGGGAGTATTACCATTTGGATAATGTTAATCCTTCCAATCCATGAGCAGGGAATATGTCTTCATTTTCTCGGGTCATCCTTTATTTCCTGAAGTAACATTTTGTAGTTCTCTTTGCAGAGATCCTTTACATTCTTTGTCAAACTGATTCCTAGGTATTTGATTTTCTGCGGCACAATTGTGAATGGGATAGTTTCTTTAATGTCCTTTTCTTCTCTTTCACTATTTCCGTATAGGAAGGCCATTGACTTTTGGGTGTTGATTTTGTACCCTGCCACTCTACTATAGGAATATATTATTTCCTAGGAGCCTCTTGGTAGAGAGTTTCCGAGTTTTCCAGGTATAATATCATGTCATCTGCAAAGAGTGACTACTTGGCTTAAGGGCATCTGGTCCTTAAGAGTGAAAGAGTTGTGACGTCAGGTTATTTATGTGGGCCCCTTTCAGGGGAGGGGGTAGTGATTATTCCATTTTATTTCAAAAGTCTTTGATCTCATTCTATGAAAAATTCTATGGGTGTTTTATAGGTACTTCATTAAATCTGTACAATGTTTCGTGAAATACTGTCATTTTAACAATATTAATTCTCCCAGTCCATGAACAGAGGATGTACTGCCATTTAATCATACCCTCTTTATTTCTTTTAATAGAGTTTTACAGTTTTCTTTCTATAGTCCTTTTTCAGGATGATTCATGGTCCTTAATTTTCTCAGGCAATATTGTGAATGGGATTTTGAAAATGCAAATTCTCTGCATCAAGAATCATCAGGGAAATTCAAATCAACACAACAGTGAGATATATCACAACAGTGATACTGGCAGACATCACAAAGAGCAAAAACAATTTTTTTGTTTTTTGTTCTTTGTGATGGCATGGATGTAGGAAAAGAGAACCCTCATTCATTACAAGTGGAAATGTCAACTGGTGTATTCCTTTTTGCAGAACAATGTGACACTTCTCAAGAAACTAGGACACAAGCTTCCACCAGCAATTCCACTTCCTAGGATCTAACCCCAGAACTCAAAAACTCTACTGAGAAAATATATTTGCACCCCATGTTCATTGCAACACTATTTACAGTAACCAAAATTTGGAACAACCCAAATGTCTAAGAATGAACAAGTAGAAAAAGAAGCTATGGTATATCAACAGGATGGAAAACTAATTTGTTTACACATAGATGGATAAGGAGAATATCAGCATGTCCTTGAATGAATCAGAGGGAGAAAGACAGACATATTTGCAGGATATAAAGAAACATATTAAGAGAATAATGCCTAAAGACAATAGAAACAAAAGCTAGGAGAACTGTTCCTTAGTAAAATACTTGTCATAATGGTGATGGAGTGGTTAGGTCAGAGAAGGAACCACTCTGACAATAATAGTAGGAAGTGGTCACTATGGACAAGAACAGGTGTTGAAAAGAAGTAAAGTATACACAGGGTACCCTTTTTAGTACCAGTATTCCAAACTATAGTGTCTAAAAAAACAACAAAAGATGAAGAAGCAAGCTAAAAGTGACTTCCATAGAGGCAGACTGGGGAGGCAGGGATCAGAAAGGAAGCCAGGGACATTGGTGCAGGGACATGGAGACTGGAAAGGAGATTGGTGCTTGAACATTGTACAACTGAAACTCAATAACAACTTGCAACTTTGTATCTCACAGTAATTCAAGAAATTTTCAGAAACTATCTATATATGTAGAAAGGAACATTACTTGACTTTAAGAAAAGAAAGCATACAATTTCCTGCTATATGGAATATTACCTCAGAGCTTCACCCAGCAGAAGAGCTGATCACATCCCAGCTTGCGCGGCCACTTTACGGTCATGTGGTTCATCAATAATTGCTCCAGTTTTGAGGTGACTACTAGAGTATCCCACCCGCATGGCAGAGCCTGGCAAACTATCCAGTGTTATATTTAACATTCCAAATAACAGAAACAATTATAGACCTCATTCACATGACCTGATGGAATGGTTTGAGGCTCTTTATGTTACTGGAGCGGGATGATGCCCTTGGACTGTCTCACATGTGACAGGGCGTATTGAGATGTTACTGGTGCCCGCTCGAGCAAATCGATGATATACGAGGGACAGTCATACAGTGATGGAATATAAGAGTTTCAAATTGAATGAAGTTAGTGTGAAGGGGCAGAAAAAGAATAAACACTCATAAATGAGATATAAAGAAGCAAAATATGGGCTCAACAAAATTACCAACGGCAACAGAAACTGAGAAATGGTCTATAGCAAGAAGCTTATGAGGACTGGTAGTGGTAAAGATTATGGTGGGGAACACTGGAATAATAATGACCAAGTGGACACTATGGTGGAGGGTTGGTATTATCTGAAAAACTTTATCAGTAACAATTCTGTAAACTGCAGTGCCTAAATAAAATTTAAAAGAATAAAAAAAGAAATATGGGACTGGAAATATAGCATAGCAATACGGTGCTAGACTTGAACACGGTCAACCCAAATTTAATCCCAGGTACTCCATATCGTCCCCCAGACCCTGCCAGGAGTGATTTCTGAGCACACAGCCAGGAAAAAGCCCTAAGTATTGTTGAACATGACCGCAAAACAAAAAATAGTTGTTATATAATTAATAGGAGGAAACCTGGTCCATCTTTAATAGCATGGTCCATCTTTAATAACAATAATTTTGCTTTGCAGCCTGTTGATCTTGGTTCATCTTTAATAAAAATAACTCTGCATTGCAGCTTGTTGATTGTTGATACTTAAGCTGGAGATAACCCCTTTCTTTCTAAAAAAAAAACCCTATCTTGGAGTGAGTTTAAAGGTAAAAGCACCTAAATAACCCTCCAAAAGAAGGTACCATAAAAATATGTATTTTCTAAGTGTTTAATGTGTAAGTGTCTCAATGTTTCCTTGCTGCTTTGAAGTGTTTAAAGGTGAAAGCACCTGAATAATCCTCAAGGAGAAGACATTTTGTAAGAATTTTCTAAGGTTTTTATATATAGGAATGACTAATAAAGAAGTTTTTTAAGGTTTTAAAGAAAAATAGACTGCCGTGTATGATGTTCAGTGTCAAGGTTTTAAAAAAATAATAAGTTTTCTAATGTTTTGTTTACAGGTACAAAATTAAAAAAAATTAAAAAATTAAAAAGCGAGAAAAAAAGAGGCCGGGCGATAGCCCAGCGAGTAGGCGTTTGCCTTGCACGCGGCCGGCCTGTGCCGGCCCTGGTTCGATCCCGGCGTCCCATATGGTCCCCGAGCACCACCAGGAGTAATTCCTGAGTGCAGAGCCAGGGAGTAACCTGAGCATTGCCGGGTGTGAACCAAAAAGCAAAAAAAAAAAAAAAAAAAGAGAGAAAAAAGGATGAACTCCAAGTATTGTGCTCAATATCAAAATCTGCTAACAACTAATAAAAATTTTTAATGCTTTTGTTCAGAGATTTAGATGAAAAGAACTTGGATGCTGCAGATTCCTTCTATGGTGCTTTCGAGGCTTTGGACTCTGATCACAGTGCTCATTACAAAAAGTTTGCTAAATCAATGAAAATTGTTTTTCTAATGATTCTGTTCACAGGATAAGATATTGGAATGCAGTAAACTTGCGCTACAGTGCTCAATACACTGAAACTCCTAAAACAGTGCTCGCCAAAATTTAATAATCTGCAAAAAAAGTTTTTTCCCGAGTTCCTGATTGCTGCTCTCCAAAGACTCATACTCATATGATCACTGCTATTGCTGTTTCAGAAGTAGCCCCACAGACTTTGTTCCAGACACCCTGGAACAAATATTTGCTATATTTTACATAAAATATAGCAAATTGACTCTCACAAATTATGGACAGTGCAAACTATAGTTCATTATAATCAGACAGCTAGAAACACTTAGTCATGAACTTTGCTTTGGGTCCAAAAACAAGTTAGGATTCTAAAGTAACATGTATTATCATTTTGTAATTGTAATTGTTTTTTCTTATCTTAATTTTCTGTAAGTTACTAAATATTGTATACTTTTTCAATTTTTATTAGTAAACTAATCAGGGGAGTTGTTGCAGGACTCCTCTAAGTGCCTCTGCATCTGCTCTGAATTGCCTCCTGCAAATCACTTCATAGATTAGGGGGTAGTCTAAATGTGGCAGTTTATCTGACCATGTATTCTGTACTGGCTGGTATAAATATTCTCTCATGCTACCACAATCATCGTGGGACTAGCTAGATCTTACCAGCATATATTGCCTGGCCATGTTGGATCACTAAGTAATTAGACCAGAGAGAAATGCTGTTTGCCTCCAAGCAAGCAAACATGGCTTCCTGATAACTCAAAGGCAACTAAAATACAAAACTACTGTGAAGTAGATGAGACTTGTGAAGGCTTGGAGAAATATTTAACTGCCATTAGTATTAGTCTTTGTAAAGAGACATGCCATTTCAGAAACCCCCTTCTCTACCCTATAAAGGCTTTTCCAGGCAGATCTTGGCTCAGGACATTAGCATATAAAAAGGCATTAGATGAGGTGCTGGGAGAAATTACCTGAGGGCATTTGACCCTCCCTGCTAGGGAAGTTACATTTAGTTTACAGCTCCTCTCAGCTCTGTTAGGAGGCTTTGAATTAGCTCTGGGTCCTTGTAAACAGCCAGAAGGCCTCCTGAAGTTGCTACATTTCTATAGAGCTATTTTCCTGTTTTCATCTCTAGATAGCCCAGCCCAGAATGGGCAGGGCTGGGAGTCTAGGCGGATTTCTAGCTATAAAATAAGCTGCAAGAAGAAAGAAGCTCTTTTTTTTCCCCACTTTTTGCCATTTCGGCTTCCCTTGGTGTTTTGCTTCTCCGTCCTCTCCATTCTCTGTTGGGCCTCAACACATGGTGGCAGCCATCTTGGCCTACACCTAGCTGGGACCTAGCTGGGAACCCAGAGTCTGGAGGTTTTCCTGCTCTTGGATTGTATATTGGAACCTGTGATAGTAAAGTCCTTTTAAAAATGCATCGGATTCCTGAGTCTTCATCCATTCCCGCTGGCTTTGGAGGTAGAAGGGAACTCGCTTCCTGCCACTGTTGGGGACCCGGCGGCTTCCCAGACACCTAAACTTATTTGTTTACAGATTACTTTATTTTTAATATATTTTATTTTATCACCATGAGATAAACACTTACAAAAATGTTCATGTTTGGGTTTCGCCATACAGTGTTTCAGCACACATCCCCTCCACCAGTGCCAATTTCCCACCACCTATGTCCCTGATTCCCGCCCTCATCCCATAGCCTGCCTCTATGGCAGGTTCTTTATATCTTTTTTCTTTTTCTCTTTCTCTCTCTCTCACTTTCTTCTTCTTTCTATTACATATTGTGGATTGTAATACATATACTTAGATGTTATCATGTGTATATTTTTCTCTGTATTTAATACTAAGTTCTATGTGGCAATAGCACTTTCAACAATTATTGGCACACTGTTCCCTTATTTGTCTTATGTAACCTCTGCTCCCACACGTTTGTGGTAATTTCCAACTTTGACAAACCTCCTGATCCATGTTTCGCCTGACCTTCGATGTTGGTATCTAATATGTATGTATGGATATATATTTTTTTCATGCAAATAAATGCAGTCATTCTATATCTGTTTCTCTCTTTCTGGCTAATTTCAGTCAACATGATCCTCTCCATGTCCATCCATTTATAGGCAAATTTCATAACTACATTTTTTCCTAACAGCTGCATAGTATTCCATTGTGTAGATGTACCACATTTTCCCTATCCAGTCATCGATTCTCCGGCACTCTGGTTGTTTCCAGTTTCTGGCTATTGTGAATAATGCTGCTATGAACATAAAAGTAGGGATGATGTTTCCGCTGCATATTTTTGGCTTCCCAGGGTATATTCCCAGGAGTGGTATGGCTGGGTCAAATGGGAGCTCGATTACTAGTCTTGGAGGAATGTGCATATAGCTTTCCAAAAAAGGCAGTACCAGTCAACATTCTCGGCATCCCCCCATCAATGGATGAGAGTCCCCTTTTCCCTGCATCCACACCAGCACTTGTTGTTCTTGCTGTTTTGAATATGTGCCAGACTCTGTGGTGTGAGATATCTCATTGTTGTTTTGTTTTGCATCTCTCTGATGACTAATGATAATGAGGATTTTTTCATATGTCTTTTGACTATTAAACTTCTTCCTTGTTGAAGTTTCTGTTCATATCTTCTCTTCATTTTGTGATGGGATTGGCTATTTCCTTCTTGTAAAATTCTACCAGTGCCTGATATATCCTGGATATTAACCCTTTATCAGATGAGTATTGGATGAATATTCTTTCCCTTTCTGTGGACTATCTTTGTATCTTGGTGATTGTTTCTTTTGAGGCGCAGAAGCATTTTAGCTTCATGCAGTCCCATATGATAATCGTTTCTTTTAGTTGTTTTGTTAGTGGTGTTTCTTCTTTGAAGATGTCCTTAGCTTCAATGTCTTGGAGGGTTTTTCTTATATTTTCTTCAATGTAATTTATGGATTCAGATCTGATACTGAGATCTTTAATCCATTTTGATCTATTTTTGTGCATGTTGTTAGATAGAGGTCCAAGTTCATTTTTTTTTACATGTAGCTGCCCAATTTTCCCAGTACCACTTGTGGAAGAGGCTTTCCTTGCTCCATTTCGTACATTCTGCTCCTTTATCAAAGATTAATTGTTCATGTATTTCAGGTTGGTTGTCAGGATACTCAAGTCTATTCCATAGGTCCACAGGTCTGTTTATTTTCCAATATCATGCTATTTTAATTACCACTGCTTTGTAGTAGAGTTTGAATTTGGGAAAGGTGATTTCCCCCCATCTTCTTTTTTTCCAAGGATTGCTTTAGCAATCTGTGGGCATTATTATTCCATACAAATTTCAGGAGTGTTTGGTCAATTTCTTTGAAGAATGTCATGGGTATCCTTATAGGGATGGCATTGAATCTGTATAAAGCTCTCGGGAGTATTACCATTTTGACAACATTGATTCTCCCAATCCATGAGCAGGGAATGTGTTTCCACTTCCTTGTGTCCTCTTTTATTTCTTGAAGTAATGCTTTGTAGTTCTCATTATAGAGGTCCTCTACGTTCTTCATCAAACTGATATCTAGGTATTTAATTTTCTGTGGCAAAATTTTGAATGGGATCATTTTCTTTATATTTCCTCTCTTTCGTTATTTGTATTCAGGAAAGCCACTAACTTTTGGGCATTGGTTTTGTACCCTGCTACTCTACTATAAGTGTCTACTGTTTCTAGGAGTTTTTTAATAGAGAATTTGGGGTTCTCTAGGTATAGCATATCATCTGCAAATATTGATAACTTGACTGCTTCTTTTCTTATCTGGATGCCCTTAATGTCCTTTTCTTCTCTGATTGCTATGTCAATACTTCCAGTACTATATTGAATAAAAGAGGTGAGAGGGAGCAACCTTGTCTTGTCCCTGATCTTAGGGGAAGGCTATCAATTTCTCCCCATTGAGAATGATACTCACTGTGGGTTTTGGGTAGATGGCTATAACTATCTTGAGTTGATAAAGCAGTGTTGATGTCTCCTGGTCTGCCACCCAACAGAGCCTCACAACAAGCCAGACCACCATCCCCTACTCCATGGGGCCCGCCATTTTCCACATCCGGACTTCCCTCCCGTCACAACTCCACCCAGCAGACCAGACTATCACAACCTGGCTCGGCGTGGCCGCTAAGCGGCCACACGGTTCATCAATATATGCTTTATTTAGAGGTGACTACAACAGTATGCCACCTGCACGGCAAGGCTGGCAAGCTGCTTGTGTAGTATTTTATATGCCAAATACCAGTAACATTTATATTAGGTCATTCCCGTGACCTAATATAATGGTTTGAGGCTCTTTATGTTCCTGGAGCAAGTAGATGCCTTTGGATTCTACTAGCATGACTCAGGACATATGGCGATATTACTGGTGCCCGCTCTAGCAAATAGATGATTAACGGGAAGATAGTGATAGTGATAGTGATGTCTCCAACTATTATTGTGCTACTGTTAATGTCTTCTTTGAGGTCTATTAACAGTTGTTTTAAGTATTTTGCTGGCCCTTCGTCGGGTGCATATTTGTTTAGTAGTGTGATTTATTCCTGATATACATACCCCTTAATTATTAGGAAATGGACTTTATTGTCCCTTCTAACCTTTTTCAGTCTGAAGTCTATATTGTCAGATACTAGTATGGCCACACCCACCTTTTTGGAGGAGTTGTTTGCATGGAGAATTGTCTTCCAACCTTTGACTTTGAGTTTGTGTTTGCTATGATTATTCAGATGTGCTTCTTGTAAGCATCAGAATGTTGGATTCAGTTTTTTAATCTATTTTGCAACTCTGTGTCTCTTAATCAGTGCATTTAGACTGCTGGCGTTGAGAGAGATTATTGTCATTGGATTTTGTGCCATCTTTCTGTTTAATCCTGTTGTGTTTTTTGGGTTCTGTCTTATTTTACAGTAGACCCTTCAATACTTCTTTTTAAAGTTGGTTTTGAGTCTATGAAGTTCCTGAGTTGTTATTTATCCATGAAGTTGTGTATCTTTCCTTCACATCTGAATGTAAATCTAGCCAGGTAAAGAATTCTTGGTATGGCCTGCAGTTCATTGAGCCTTTTCACAATATCCCACCATTGTTTTGGGGCTTGAAATGTTTCATCTGAGATGTCTGCTATAAATCTTAGGGTGCTCCTTTATATGTGATTTCCTTCTTTGATCTTGCTGATTTCAGTATTCTATCTCTGTCTATCATTTTTGTCTTTTTAATAAAGATGTGTCTTAAAGTATTCTTATTGGGGTTTCTTTTAGCTGGTATCCTATGGGCCTCCTGAATCTGGGAGCATGCGTTCTTCTGTTCATGGAACTTTTCAGCAATGATGGCTTTGACAGTTTTGTCTTCATCAGGGTTTTCTTCTTTCCCTTATGGGACTCCAATGATCCATATGTTGTTCCTTTTGGCCTCATTCCGATTTTCTCTGGTAGTCTTTTCATTGATTGTGAGTCTTTTTTTTCCATCTTCTGCTGTTGTCTAGAGAATCTTTGGACTTTGTCTTCGAGATCACTAATTCTTTCTTCAGCAGTTGTTACTCTGCTTTTTAGGCCTTCCAGTATGGTTTTCATTTCACTTACCACATTTTTAATATCTGTCATTTCTGCTTGTATTTTGGTCTGCAATTTACTCATTTCTGCTCTCATGTCCTCTTGTATTTTATTGACTTTGCCTTCCATTGCTTCTTTTAGTTCCTTATGTGTCCTTAACAGTTCTGAAATTCCTTATCGGAGAGGTTATATAGCTCATCGTTATTGCTTGGCTCATCTGGATTAGTGACTTCACTCACTGTGCTTGATGGAATTCTGAGTTTCTTTACCATGACTATTGTAGGTTGAAAATGTGTGTTCTGGGTGGCTAGAGTACAGTTAGTAGGTGCCTGGATTGTTTGCAGTTTGGGATTGGTGGCAAGGAATGTTGGACAGATGCTCACTGGTATCTCAGGTAAGATAAATATTTAGTAGTTCCGCAGTCACGCTAGCATCAGCGCGGTCTTGAGTTTCGGGATGTCAGTGGGTGGTTCCTGAGTGTTTTCCACTCAGCGCCCGGGCACCAACGCACCTGATAGAGGGGATGAGAAGCAGCATTAGGGTGAGCTGGGTGTAAGTAGTCCAGCGGCAGGTCCGAGGCTTTGTGTACCTACCCTGGGACTGAGTGTTTCCGCACAGTGCCCAGGGCACCAACACACCTGATACAGGGGATGAAAAGAAGCATCAGGGCAAGCTTGGTGAAAGTACAAGTTTTTTGTATTTAATAGTAACTTGGTGGTCTGAGAAAATATGATACAACAACCATATAAAAAATAGCAGCCTCTAAGAGATAGTACAATAGACAAAGTCCCAAATAGCACATGAAATCCTTGCCAGATACAGCCTTAGAGGCCCTTGGAAAGAGTGATACTAAGTGCCCCCAAGAACTATTTTGGAGACCAAAAAATATTGATATAAATATTAGAGATAATAACATCTTTTTGTTAATTATGGGATTATATGCCTTATAAGCCTCAGATACCCAAGTAAACTACCACCAAACTACTAGAAAATCTAGTACTACTTATAATGAAAGCATTAGATAAAAATATGCAGAACTCATTATCTCTAAAAATAAATTGAAGGAAGTGTAACAATCTAGAATTGCAAGACAAAATTCTCTAAAAATCTCCAAAAAATTAAGAAATAACTAAAATATTTATATATATATATATATATATATTCCTTCTTAAGGAAGAAATAGGTAGCTGCTATGGCTTTTGGGGTATTTGTTTTGAGGTATTTTTGTTTTGCCGTTTTTGTGTGTATGTGTGATATCAAAATTCAAATACAGGTCCCCACACATACTAAGCAAATGTTCTACTAAGCTATTAAACTCTTAAAGTGAGAAACTTTACAAAATATACATTTAACTTAAAGTTTAGATCTAATGGGAGAAATGCCCTAAAATAACTTTTTCAACATTTAAACAGTTGTAATAAGATATTATAACTAGTTTGGGTTGTATTATAATAAAAATATAACATCACTGCTATACTATATTTCAGTGAAATAAACAGAATCATTATCTATGAAATGAAAAAAATAATTACTAGTATTAAATATATTTTATTCCAATTCAGCTAGGAATAGATGGATAATTTAGGTAATACAGCCCAAACTGGAAATTCATCTGGAAGAAAATATAGGGTGTAATGCACTCTCTCTTTCTCTCTCTCTCTCTTTCTCTGTCTCTCAACTTATTTCAATAAAAGCTGAAAATTCAGAAATATATGAAAAATAGATGATCCCACAATATGGATAATGATTAAAAATTCACATAAAAACACAAGACATCAACAAAAACTTCAGAGTTGATATATTTGCAATAGAAGTGCAGTAGAGTTATATATAATCTCTACGGTACATAAAAATATTTTTTTAAATTAAGAAGAGATTCAGAGCGACAGACATGGGGCAGAGCTGCTACTTGCTCTCCCTATTCCCAGCCGCTCACAAGGAGCCCCAGGAGACATGGCGGGTTCTAGCCCTGGCCTGCCAGCCCAGCAGAGCCTTGCAACAAGCCAGACAACCCCCCACTCCATGAGGGCCTCCATTTTCCCACATCCGGATTTCTCTCTCGTCAGAACTCCACCCAGCAGACCAGCCTATCACAGTCCGGCTCATCGAAATCCACCCTGCTGCAGTCTTTTTTAATGCGGCCCAGGTATGTTGATCCAGAGACAGACATGGGGCAGAGCTGCTACTTGCTCTCCCTGTGCCCAGCCGCTCACAAGGAGCCCAGGAGAGATGGCAGGTTCTAGCCCTGGCCCGCCAGCCCAGCAGAGCCTTGCAACAAGCCAGATGATCCCCCACTCCATGAGGGCCTCCATTTTCCACATCCGGACTTCTCTCTCGTCAGAACTCCACCCAGCAGACCAGCCTATCACAGTCCGGCTCATCGAAATCCACCCTGCTGCAGTCTTTTTTTAATCCGCCCAGGTATGCTGACCCAGAGACAGACATGGGGCAGAGCTGCTACTTGCTCTCCCTGTGCCCAGCCGCTCACAAGGAGCCCAGGAGAGATGGCAGGTTCTAGCCCTGGCCCGCCAGCCCAGCAGAGCCTTGCAACAAGTCAGATGACCCCCCACTCCATGAGGACCTCCATTTTCCACATCTGGACTTCTCTCTCGTCAGAACTCCACCCAGCAGACCAGCATATCACAGTCCGGCTCAGCAGCCGCGTAGCGCGCCGCGGTTCATCATTAAATGCTGGACTTAGAGATGACTGCAAGAGTATGCTACCTGCACGGCAGAGCCTGGCAAACTACCTGTGTTGTATTTGATATGCCAAATACCAGTAACAATTATAGACCACATTCCGGAATGGATTGTGGCTCTTTATGTTCTTGGAGCAAGCAGATGCCCTTGGGCTCTACTAGCATGAGACAGGACATATGGAGATGTTACTGGGGCCCGCTCGAGCAAATTGATGAACAACGGGAAGACAGTGATACAGTGATACAGTGAAGAAGAGATTATCCATGGAGGAAGATGGACAAAGAATTTTAAAAAGAATACAAAGAGCAAATACAGAGGCCACAATCTTATAAAAAAAAGATATTTATCCTTGTTAGAAACAAAAACCAATCTTCAATAATATTTTCTATCTTTAAGAAAGGCAAATAATGCTCTTTACTCAAGGGATTTAAAGGAAAATGGATATACTTCACATTACTGATGAAAATATAAATTGGTATAAACTCTCTTGAAACAATCTGGAAATATTTATTGAAACAAAAATACCTATAGCCTTTGCCCTAGGAATGCTATATCTCAGATTCTCCCAAGTCAAACCACTCATATACAAAAAATATATCCATAACTTTGCTTTTAACAACACTAAGGGAAGCAAGATACTGTAAAATAAATAACGCTTTGAACTAACACAAAGTTCAACTCTGAACAAGTCATACTAAGGAATCATTATGTCTTGGCTTGGGGGTGGATTTTTTACACATTATTCTTTTTACAACATTATTGATAGATAACTTATGTGCAATAAAATTCATCCATTTTAAGGTACAATTTTCTGAGTTTGGAGCTGGGAGGAAGCAAAATTCTGAATCTTCTCTCAAACACTTTCAGCACTACTTCACCTGCAGGGACAGCTGAGGTGCCTATTACAGAAGGCCAGAGGAAGGCCAGCTTCCCCTCTGCGCCTGTGCTAGGGTGTGGTAGGCATGAGAGTGGGGGCCTGTCTTCCCCCACCTGTTGTGTGTGGCTGAAGCAGAGCTGTTGGTTGTAAGGATATTTCCTTCCCAGTCCTTTGGCTACAGAACGGGGTTTTGCCTCAACTTTTATCATCTGTGCACATTTCCAAGTTCCTGAAGCTCCAAGTTTGAATATAAAAGTACCTGGTCTAGGTCTTTATTAACTTTATGAGCCTGAAGGTAACTCCAGCACTGCAGGGTGTGGCCCAAATACAAAAAATAAGTAAACAATCAAAACAAATCTTGTTACTTTAAAAATGGTTATTCAACAAGCTGTGTTGGCATTATCTGGAGCTTGTTAGAAATGATTCCTGACACTTAGTCCCCTACTGGGGAGAAATGAAGGTTGTCAAAGACATTTACAATTACAAGGTTAAGTATGAGAGAGAAAAACTACAGCATATGGTTCGCTAACACTGTATTGGTATATGGGAAACTTCTTAAGAGAAAAAACCTGATTTCTCATCATGAGATTTAATTTTTTTTCCTTTTTTTTTATTAAACATTTTATTATACCACCATGAGATATACAATTACAACGTTGTTCATGTTTGGAGGTTTCGGTCACATAGTGTTCCAGCACCCCACCCTCCACCAGTGCCCATTTCCCACCACCAATCTTTTCTTTTTATTGTGTCAATATGAGAGGATAAACCTTAGCCAAATTTACTACAGAAATCATTTCATAGTATTTGTAAATCAAATCATAAGGTTGCCTGCCTTAAAATTATAGTGGTATATGTTAATTATCAATAAAACTATGAAAATTATTTATATGAATACATATACAATATGCTATTTTCTTGGGGCCACACCCAGCAGTTGTCAAGGAATTCTCCTGGTTCTGTGCTCAGAGATTACTCCTGACAGGTTCGGGGGACTATATTGGGTGCCAGGATTCAGTCCAGGACAGGCTTGTGCAAGGCAGGGGGCCTTACCAACTGTACTATCTCTCCAGCCCCATAGAAATATTTTAATATAAAATATTTTTAATATTTAATATAAAATAGTAGGGATAGTGAGATAGTATAATGGGCATAAAGCTTGCCTTGTACACTGCCAACCAGATTTGATCCTCAATATCCCTTATGGTCCCCCAACAAAGCCAAGAGTAAGCGCTGAGCATAGCTGAGTGTGACCCACTAAAAAAAAAATAACTAAGTTAAAAAACTGGATACTGCTATATAAAATGTTAAAGTTACAGGGAATATGAACAATATAATAAAACCTTAATTTTAGCCAACAATGATTTAAATATCTTGTTATGTGTCATTTATATGCATAACACCTTGTTATGTGTCATGATCACTAAGATTAAAATAAGAGGATGTATACCAGGTTGAGTTTCTTGAGCAGGAAATACTAGTAATGTGGGACAAATGGGGTGGGGGTAAGAGAAATGTGAAAACAAGCAGGAAGCCAAGCACACGAAAACTGCGCAGAGTATAAACTACAATATTATTAAAGCATACAGTATAACTTACAAATTAATAGTATAACCTTCAATATAATTAAAATATAGAGCATTTGATGCACACATATGCACACTTGTTAGGGATGCATATGTTTGTGTGGTGTATGTATGTGTCTATGAGAGAAAGAAAATAAAAAGATAACTGCATAAGAGTAATAATTCACCAGTTTTCAATAAAAATAACTTTAAAATTACCTTAAAATTATTTTTTTACTCAGGTGAAAATTCAAACTATACAGAGGATAAAAAGAAATTAGTGAAGAGTTTTACATTCAAAATCTCATATTCTTTCTTCACACAACGGGGAGAAAAGGCTGCAAAGTTTAAGAAGAGAACTCCCAGAATGACCACCAACTGGGAGCCCTTTGGCACCATTGCAGCAACATGGTAAGATACCATGATTGACATCGATGAAGAATACAACCAACTGGTTCAGCACCACCATAACTGTGCGAAGAAGGCCGAGACAGAGAGAGAAAGACACAAAAAGACGCCTGTCTTCAGAAGCTCTCGAGCTTATTCACCAACATGGTAAGGCGCCAACCTCGGGCGACCAAATTCTAATGTCCAAGCTCACAAAAGCAGTGCAGAGAAAGGAAGACCTGAAAGAGAGAAGAACAGAAATATGGGCCGATGCAGCTGAAGCCAGGAAAAGCATTCGCAACACCCGCCTGTCATTCACCAACTATAAACCAAGATGACTGCCCTCCAATGTCCTGATGGATCTATGAAATCTTCAAAAAACGGTAATGGAGATTATCCATGACTTCTACTCAGATCTCTTTGATAGCCACGCCCACCTGCCCACATACCAAATTCCGCAGGATGGATATGTCATTCCCAACATTCTCCCTTCTGAAGTCTGACATGCCATTTCATCGGTAAAGAGGGAAACAGCACCAGGTCCAAAGTCAGACCTGAACACCTGAAGAATCTGCCATCAGTACTCATCAATTCAGCTCTTCACGTGCTACCTGTCTGAATGCAAGGTGCCCTCACAATGGAAAACCACCAGTACAGTTATACTGTTCAAGAAGGGAGACATTCACAACATTGGCAACTATCGCCTCATCTGCCTGTTGTCCGTCATCTAGAAGCTGTTCATTCAAGTCATCCTGAACAGGATTGGCAGAACATTAGATGAAGGACAACCATGCAAGCAAGCTGGCTTCCGAAAGGATTAAGCACAATCGACAATATCCAAATAGTAACCAAGCTCATTGAGGTTTGTAGGGAGTTCAAGATGCTGCTCAGTCTCAGTCTCACGTTCATTGATTCAAAGGTGGAAATTATCACAAACGTGTGGGAGTCAGAGGTTAGGTAAGACAGAAAATGGAACAGTGTGCTAATAATTGTCGAGGGTACTAATGCCAACCTAGAACTGAGCATTAAATAGAGGCAAAAGGATACACATGACAACCTTTTAATGTATGTTCTGTAATCCATAGTCTGGAAGGGAAGGAAAAGAGAAAGAGAGAGAAAGGGAAAGAAATAAAGAACCTGCCATGGAGGTGGGCTGGGGAAGGGGGAGGGAACCGGGGACGTTGGTAGTGGTAGATGGGCACTGGTGGAGGGACAGGTGCTGGAACACTGTATGACCAAAACCCAAATATGAACTTTTTAATTGTATATCTTTTTATTTGTATATCTCACGGTGGTATAATAAAATACTTTAAAAAAAAGAAAGCCTTTGATTCTGTGGAGACAGAAGCGTCATTGATTCCCTAGCCAAACAAGGCGTTCAAATCCAATACATCAAGATCCTTCATGGGCTGTATTACGGATTCACCACCAGGATCTCACCATCCTACAAGGAAGTGATCATTGATGTCAAAAGAGGAGTTCGAACAACCCCTCCAAAAAGGGGGTATGGCCATACTCGTATCTGACAATATAGATTTCAGGCTGAAAAGGTTAAAAGGGACAATGAAGGTCATTTCTTAATAATTAAGGGGCATGTATACCAGGAAGAAATCACACTACTAAACATATATGCGCCAAATGAGGGGCCAGCAAAATACTTAAAAAGACTATTAATAGACCTCAAAGAAGACATTAACAGTAGCACAATAATAGTCGGAGACTTCAACACTGCCTTATCGACTATGGATAGATCGACGAGGCTGAAACTCACCAGGGAATTACTGGACCTGAAGGAAGAAATGGAAGAAAGAGAGCTGGTTGAAATATACAGGGCTTTTCATCCCAAAAAAAGCTGAATACACATTTTTCCAGTGCACATGGAACAAACATACTCCAAGATAGACCATATACTGAGCCACAAAGCATACCTCAACAAAAAAAAAGATTGAAATTGTGTCGACTATCTTTTCAGATCACGATGCACTGAAAATAGTAGTGAACCATACACAGAAGCAGGGAGCTAAACCAAACACCTGGAAACTAAACAGCTCACTGCTGAACAACCAATGGGTCATAGAAGAAATCAAACAGGAAATCCGAAGATTCCTAGAAACAAATGACAATGAAGATACCAAGTATCAGAACTTGTGGGACACAGCAAAAGCTGTGTCAAGAGGAAAGTTCATACCTCTGCAAGCATTCATCAGGAAAGAAGAAAGGGCCCATATAAATAACCTGACTCACAGCTGAAAATATTAGAAAAAGACCAACAAGGAAAGCCCAACCCAGGCAGAAGGAAGGAAATAGTGAAACTTAGGGAGGAAATCAAAGAGCTGGAAACCAAAAAAAAAAAAAAAAAAACAATCCAAACGATTAATGAAACCAAGAGCTGGTTTTTTGAAAAATTAAACAAGATCGACAAGCCACTGGCAAGACTTGTAAGAACAGGGAAAGAGAGAACCCAAATAAACAGAATCAGAAATGAAAATGGTGACATCACAATAGAAAAAACAGGAATCCAAAAGATCATCAGAGGTTATTTTGAGAACCTGTATGCCACAAAACATGAGAACCTAGAAGAAATGGATAAATTCCTAAAATCCTATAACCTCCCACAATTGAAAAAAAGGAAGATCTCCAATACCTAAATAAGCCTATCACCATCGGGAAATTGAAACAGTAATTAAAAGTCTGCCCAAACACAAAAGCCCAGGTCCAGATGGGTTCACTGGCGAATTCTACCAAACCTTTAATGAGGACCTACTGCCAGTCCTGTTCAAGCTCTTCCAGGAAATAGAAGAAACAGAAACACTCCCAAACAGCTTTTACGAGGCACATATCACCCTGATACCCAAGCAGGGAGAGACAACACAAAGAAGGAAAATTACAGACCAATCTCCTTGATGAACACAGATGCTAAGATCTTCAACAAAATACTAGCAAACAGAATCCAAAGACTCATCAATAAGATCATACATCATGACCAAGTAGGATTCATCTCGGGAATGCAAGGATGGTTCAACATTAACAAATCAATCAACATAATACATCATATCAATAAGAGAAAAATAAAAAAAAACCATATGGTCCTATCGATAGATGCAGAAAAAGCATTTGACAAGATCCAGCACCCATTCATGATTAAAACCCTCCAGAAAATGGGGAATTGAAGGATGCTTCCTCAAGATAGTCAAAGCCATCTATCAAAAGCCCACACCCTCAATGGGGGAAAAATTGAAAGCCATCCCCTTAAGATCAGGAACACGACAAGGTTGCCCTCTCTCACCTCTTTTATTCAATATAGTACTGGAAGTACTACCCATAGCAATCAGAGAAGAAAAAGGACATTAAGGGCACCCAGATAGGCAAGGAAGAAATCAAGCTATCAGTATTTGCAGATGACATGATATTATACCTAGAGAACCCTAAACTCTCAACCCAAAAACTCTTAGAAACGATAGATATGTATAGTAGAGTGGCAGGGTACAAAATCAATACCCAAAAAGTCTGTGGCTTTAATATACACAAATAACGAAAGATAAGAAAGGGATATTAATAAATAGATTCCATTCACAATTGTGCCACAGAAAATCAAATACCTAGGAATCATCTTAACCAAGTGTGTAAATGAACTATACAAAGAGAACTACAAGACACTGCTTCAAGAAATAAAAGAGGACACGAGGAAATGGAAACACATTCCCTGCTCATGGATGGGGAGAATTAACAAGATGGTAATACTCCCTAGAGCTTTGTACAGATTCAATGCGGTTCCTATAAGGATTCCCATAACATTCTTTAAAGAAATTGACCAAACATTCCTGAAATTAGTGTGAAATAATAAACCCCCACGGTTAGCTAAAGCAATCCTTGGGAAGAAGAAGATGGGAGGTATCACCTTTCCCAACCTCAAACTGTACTACAAAGCAGCAGTAATTAAAACAGCGTGGTACTGGAATAAAAACAGATCAGTGGACCTATGGAATAGAGTTGAGTATCCTGACACCCACCCTCAAAGACATGATCAGTTAATCTTTGATAAAGGTGTAAAGAGTCCAAACTAGGGTAAGGAAAGCCTCTTCAACAAGTGGTGCTGGGAAAACTGGACAGCTACATGTAAAAATGAATTTGGACCTGTGTCTAACACCTTGCACAAAAATCAGATCAAAATAGAATAAAGATCTCAATATCAAACCTGATTCCATAAAGTACGTTGAAGAAAACATAGGAAAAACCCTCCACGACATTGAAGCTAAAGACATCTTCAAAGGTGAAACACCGTTAACAAAGCAACTAGAAGAAAATATAAACATATGGGACTACATGAAACTGAAGAGCTTCTGCATCTCGAAAGAAACAGTGACCAAGACAGAAAGACAGTCCACAGAATTGGAAAGAATATTCACCCAATACCCATCTGATAAGGGGTTAATATCCAGGATATATCAGGCACTTGCACAGCTATATAAGAAAAAAACAGCCAACCCCATTAGAAAATGGGGAGAAGAGATGAACAGAAACTTTGACGAGAAAGAAATCCGAATGGCCAAAAGGCATATGAAAAAAATGCTCATCATCACTAATCATCAGAGAGATGCAAATCAAACAACAATGAGATATCACCACACACCACAGAGAATGGCCCATATCCAAAAGGGTAAAAGCAACAAGTGCTGGCTTGGCTGCGGGGAAAAGGGGACTCTCATACACTGTTGGTGGGAATGTTGACTTGTACAACCTTTCTGGAAAACAATATGGACATTCCTCCAAAGACTAGAAATTGAGCTCCCCTTTCACCCAGCCATACCACTCCTGGGAATATACCCTGGGAAGCCAAAAACACACAGCAGAAACACAATCTGCACTTTTATTTTCATAGCAGCACTATTCACAATAGCCAGAACCTGGAAACAACCAGTATGCCCGAGAACTGATGACTGGATAGAGAAACTGTGGTACATCTACACAATGGAATACTCTGCAGCTGTCAGGAAAAATGAAGTTATGAAATTTGCCTATAAATGGATGGACATGGAAAGAATCATGTTGAGTGAAATTAGTCAGAAGGAAAGAGAGAGACATAGAATGACTACATTTATTTGCATGACATAAATATACCAGGTGATCTTACCAAAAGTGGAAATTACCACAACGCGTGTGGGAGTCAGAGTTTAGGTAAGATAGAGAAGGGAACATGTGTGAATAAATGTCTAAAGATCTGATACCAACATAGAACTGAGCATTAAATACAGACAAAAATGCAAATGATGGCTTCTAAGTGTACGTTGTGCAACCCACAATGTGTAGGAGAAGGAAGAGAGAGAGGGAGAGAGAGAGGAGATAAAGAACCTGCCATTTAGGCAGGACGTGGGATGGGGGAGGGAATTGGGGACATGGGTGGTGGGTGATGGGCACTGGTGGAGGGCAGGGTGCTGGAACACTGTGTGACCGACACCTCCAATCGTGAATAACGTTGTAATTGTATATTTCACGGTGGTATAATAAAATGTTTAAAAAAAAACAAAATAAACAATATACGGACTGAGAAAAAAAAAAGAGGCGTTCATCAGGGTGATACCACTTCACCAAAACTCTTCAGCACCACCCTCGAGAACATCATGCGACAGTTAGAATGGGGAAAAAATGGAAGTGCAGATAGACAGTTGGCAACTACACCACCTCCGCTTTGCTGATGATATCATTCTAATATCACTGTATCACTGTCTTCCCGTTCATCAACGATTTGCTCGAGCGGGCACCAGTAACATCTCCAGATGTCCTGTCTAATGCTAGTAGAGCCCAAGGGCATCTGCTTGCCCCAGGAACATAAAGAACCTCAAACCATTACATCAGGTCATGGGAATGAGGTCTATAATTGTTACTGGTATTTGGCATATCAAATACCAAATACCAAAATAATTGTTACTGATATTTGGCATATCAAATACGACACAGGAGGCTTGCCTGGCTCTGCCATGCAGGTGGCATACTCTTGTAGTCACCTCTAAATTCAGCATTTAGAGATTATCATAAAAAAAAGTAAACAGCAATGATCACTGAAGATGGGTTTGTGGGTTTTTTAGCCATTTCTTACATGTTATCTTCAGAAATTATAAAGGTCATGTCTGAAGTTAGAAAAACCTAAAAATAATGCAATAGTACCATTGTCACTGTATCTGCTGGAGACGGACAACAAGATCCCCAATACATACCTAAACCACAAACCCTATGAACACATTTATCCTATGTTTAGATAACTATGATAAAAGTTTAATTTTAAATTACTAAAGGATAAACAATAATGAAAATAAAAATAAACTACACAACTACTAAATTTCTGTTCATGTGGTCTCTCAAAATCTTATTCTACTATACTCAACCTTCTGGGATGTGATGAAATGTTTACACATTTCATCAAAGACTAAGTAAACTAGATAAAGGGATGATTCACATATAGGGTAGGATAGAGCAAACTACAGAAGATTTTATTGAACTATACAAAATGGTACACAAAAATTCTGGAATTTTTATTAGCCAAGTGGGACAAAGCTGGCTGACTTTGACCAAGAAAGTGAAAAGATAGGTCTGCAGCTGAATCTCAATAAAACTATGTTCATAAAAAATTAACTAGTTCCAGAGATCCCATTCACTCTCAATGTAACAAACATCTCTGAATGCAGCAGTTATGTGTACCTAGGTCAAGAAGTCAACATGATGAACGACCTCAAACCTCAGCTGCACAGGAGGAAGAGAGCAGCATGGAATGCCTTCAGGAGCATTGAAGAAATAGCTAAAAGGACAAAGAACCTCTGGCCCTCGGGCACATCTCTTTGACTCCACCATTTTCCCTGCATTGATATACGCCTCAGAAACCTATGAAAGCAGGTGAGAACACTATTCGGGTCTCCCAAAAAGGAATCGAAAGAGCTATTCCAATAGAAAGGCGTGCTTGGAATATCACGCCTCACTCAAGTGAGAGAAGGAATTCGGAGTTCCGACTTTCATTGACGTTCCAGAGTCAGGAATGCTGTCTCCTTTGCCAAGGCATCGAAAATCAGATGGGCTGGACATGTAATGTGATATGGAGATGACCGCTGGACTAGAGCCGTTACCGACTGGATCCCAAAGGATTTCAAAAGATCATGTGGCCACCCACCTACAAGATGGTCAGACTTCTTCGTCAAGACCCTGAACGAACAGTTTGAGGCTCTTTGTATTCCTGAAGCAATTAGATGCCATTGGGCTACACTGGAGCATGACAGAGTCAAATGGAAATGTTACTACTGCCCGCTTGAGCAAATCAATGAATAACGGGATGTTAAGTGGTCAAGTGATCAAGTACTTGTTTGAGCAATTAGGATTGAAAAATTTTGAGGATTGTTATTTAGTTTTATACAAGGTCTTTGATAGAAAAAAATTCATAGCATCTTCAATGGTGTTAATTTGTTAAACTATATTCTGCTTCTGAAATGAAATTCAAAGACACTTATGATTCTATAACGGTTTCCTAAAAAGGAAAATAAAACCAGGATATTATACAGAGGGTGCCAAAATGAAGACAATAGAAGGTAAGGAAAAGAGACATTCGGGTGGAGCACACCCTCAGAGGAGATGCACACTTTAAACTAAGATATGTTTCCAGAACTTTTAGTTAGAGCTTTAATCTTGAAACACCTGCTAGGCTGACTGAAAATCACATGGAAACTGCCCTTTCTGCCTCCTGAGCACTGCTTCCGAAACAGTTCCCCCTCACTACCCCCAAAAAAAAAAAAAAGAAGGCCCCAGTATATCAAACACTGCTATATACAAGTTACTGAAAAACTGAGAGACTAGGAGAGGAGAGAGAAAATCAAGAAGAAAAAAATATCTAAAAAATAATGACTTAAAATGTCTCAATTTTTATAAGCACAATGTCTAAGAGTCACAACAGAGCCTGACAAGCTACCTGTGGTGTACTCAATATGCCAAAAACAGTAATAATAATGGACTTCATTCCCAATGAATGGAGATGTTACTGGCACCCACTCGAGCAAATCGATGATGAACAGGAAGACAAGTGACAAGTGAATATTTCTAAATGAATACCAAGCAGAATAAAACAAAAATTCTTTGACAAGGCACATATCAATCTATCTTGAGAAAACTAAAGTTAAAATGCAAGTTATAAGAAATAAGAAAAAAGTTGTGTTATGTAGAGAGGAAATCCATAGCACCATATACAGTCTACCAAACCCTCCAAGAGTGATTCTTGAGGTCAGAGGCAGGAATAAGCATTAGGCAGAAAGAGAGAGAGAGGTAGGAAAGGAGGAAGAAAAAGAAGGAAGAAAGGAGGAGAGAGGGAGGGAGGGAAAAGAAGGAAGGAAGGAAGGAAGGAAGGAAGGAAGGAAGGAAGGAAGGAAGGAAGGAAGGAAGGAAGGAAGGAAGGAAGGAAGGAAGGAAGGAAGGAAGGAAGGAAGGAAGGAAGGAAGGAAGGAAGGAAGGAAGGAAGGAAGGAAGGAAGGAAGGAAGGAAGGAAGGAAATCCAAAGTGTGTGGATATAGATCCCCACACCAAATAACTGAGATAGAAATGTTCTAGAAAATGTTCTGCTAATGTTCTCTAAAGCAGCAAAGATTATAATCCAAATAATAGTCAGCAGGCCAATTCTGCAGACTTTGGGTACATTAATAAATTTTAATTGGGTGTGTCGAGAATCTATAAATGCAATACCTGAAAACATCTAACCTATAGAAGTTAGCTTCCAGAGTTGTTATTAAAGTATATTGTGGTGTTAAATATATGCACACATTATCAAATGTTCATTAATAGATCTGAGAAGTATTCAGGGGTGAGGGCAATTATATGACGGATGCCCCGTTGCCTTACTACAGAACCGTATGAGGAATGTCTAGTCAGAAGAACTCCGAAAGAGAAACGATCCAGACCCAACCACTACAGACCCATAGTTGTGCTGCTTGGCCCCACGTGGAAGCAAGCCATGGAGCTCCGGTGGTGGTAAAGGGCTCAGCCAGCCCCTGGCCGAGTCTAACATAGCTCCAAGGATTCGCTCACACGTGTGGGGAGGGACCACGCTGGCCAGACTTGGAGTGGGGATTTGGGCCCCTCCTCCTATTCCCCACTTCCACCTCCAACCCCGGAAGAGAGACACATCAGATCCACAGCTCCGCTGGCAACCCCAGAAGAGAGACTGTTTTAGATAGTACTGGATATTAGAAAAAGGTACTTCCCAGGATCTTTCACATTTAGGAAGAAAGGAGGAACTGTATAGAGTGTATACACTCTACACAGTTCTAGGCAGGTTCTAACCATGACCCATCATCCCAATGAGCCTAGCAAGAAGCCAGAGGAACCCCCCCACACCAGTAGGTCAGTCACGCTCAACGCCCAAACTCCACAGCTCCTTAGAGCTCCACCCAAGAGAAAACCTGATCTTTCCCCATTGAGTTTTATTAGTAAATGCTCGAGATGAGAGCCTTCTACTGACAGTATACCACCTACCTGGCAGAGCCTGAAAAGCTACCTGTGTTTATTTGATATGCCACAAACCAGTAACAATTATGGACCTCATTCTTAAGTCCTGAAGGAATGTTTGAGACTCTTCCTGTTTCTGGAGCAAACAGATGCCCTTGGGTTATACTTGCTTGCAACAGGACATATGGAGATGTTACTGGTGCCCACTCAAGCAAATTGATGAACAATGGGAAGACAAGTGATACAAGTGACAGTCAGAAGTTCCCAAACTTGCTCCAAAACCCATCTAATTAAATTAAAATAAGCAGCATCAGGGCTGGAGTGATAGTCCAGCTGGTAAGGCATTTGTTTGCCTAGGACTCCGCCGACCTGGGTTCAATCCCAGCATTCCAAATGGTGCCCCGAGCACTGCCAGGAGTAATTCCTGATAGCAGAGCCAGTAGTAAGCCCTGAGTGCCCGGATGTCACCCCCAAAATAAAATAAGTAGCTACCTGATCCCCATCTTAAAGGAGAAATCCACCTTTGAGAAAACTTTGAGAAACTGTTCTAGTTAGTAGATTCACACGAATAAAACGCAAATTTGTATCACTGATATACTTAGACATTAAAACAATGTCTAATTTAATATGTTAGAAAAGATTACAAATTAGGCATTAGGTTTTGTCTACTTAGAACTCAAACTATCTACAGTTTGCCAAAAAAAATTGAAGAAAAGAAAGAAAAGAAAAAGGAAACAGAAACTAGAACAAAAATGTGAGTTCTTAAAAATCGGTGAATCCAATATTTTTTGGTGATTTGAGGTAGATTTATAGGCATAAAGTCACTCATTGATTAGATTATTTTTGCTCAATAACTGGCCTATCTGAAAAAGGAAAAAAAACTGATGCCAGATATTTCTTTGAATTGTCAAATAATTTTCATTTCTTCAGATATGGTCCGAGTACTAAATATATCTGGAGATTACAATGAAAATGTTAACCTCAGGGAGCAAATCAATATTCACAAGTATATAGCTATAAACAGCTCATAGAAATTGAGTATTATTATTTAAAATGATTTTTAAATGTTAAATACATAAATACACATGACTGTTTACATTTAAAAACTTTTAATATTTTTTATTTTTTTTATTTTTACAATTACAAAGAAATACAATTAAAAAGTTCATATTTGGGTTTTGGTCACACAATGTTCCAGCACCCATCCCGCCACCAGTGCCCATCTCCCACCACCAACATCCCCGGTTCCCTCCCCCCTCCCCAGCCCCTCCTCCATGGCAGGTTCTTTATTTCTTTCCCTTTCTCTCTCTTTCTCTTTTCCTTTCCCTCCAGACTATGGATTACAGAACATACATTAAAGGGTTGTCATGTGTATTTTTTTGCCTCTATTTAATGCTCAGTTCTAGGTTGGCATTAGTAACCCTCGACAATTGTTAGCACATTGTTCCATTTTCTGTTCCACCTAGCCTCTGACTCCCACACACGTTTGTGATAATTTCCACCTTTGACAAGACCTCCTGATATAAGTTTCACTTGACCTTGGATATTGGTATCATAATCTGTACATATATATTTATGTTATGCAGATAAATGCAGTCATTCTGTATCTATCTCTCTCCTTCTGGCTAATTTCGCTCAACATAATCTTCTCCATGTCCATCCATTTATAGGCAAATTTTATAACTTTTTTTTCCTAACAGCTGCATAGTATTTCATTCTGCACCTCAAAAGAAATAGTGACTAAGATACAAAACCAGTCCACAGAATGGGAAAGAATATTCACCCAATACCAATCTGATAAGGGGTTAATATCCAGGATATATCAGGCGCTCATAGAACTTTACAAGAAGAAAACAAACAACCCCATCAAAAAATGGGGAGAAGAAATGAACAGAAACTTCAGCAAGGAAGAAATTCGAATGGCCAAAAAAAACATATGAAAAAATGCTCATCATTACTAATCGTCAGAGAGATGCAAATCAAAACAACAATGAGATACCACTTTACACCACAGAGACTGGCACATATTCAGAAGAGCAAGAACAACAAATGCTGGCGTGGATGTGGGGAAAAGGGGACACTCATCCATTGTTGGTGGGAATGCCGGCTGGTACAGCCTTTCTGGAAAACAATATGGACATTCCTCCAAAGACTAGAAATTGAACTCCCATTTGACCCAGCCATACCACTGCTGGGAATCTACTCTGGGAAACCAAAAATAAGCAGCGGAAACACCATCCCTACTTTTATGTTCATAGCAGCATTATTCACAATAGCCAGAATCTGGAAGCAACAAGAGAGCCCGAAAATCAATCACTGGATAAAGAAGCTTTGGTACAAAAACTTTTAATTTTAAATGTTAAAATCTGGTATTTGTAACAAATAACGTTGGAAACCTTCATATTAAATTGCTTCGACTGTTTCCAAGATTGAGAGGACAAATTATTTTTTATTTCTTTTTTCTAATTATAAATGTAACACATTCTCATGTAGATAACTTGAACACTATACAAGTTTCTAAAGGCAGAAATAAATATCCCATATCCTCACTACCAAAGGAACCACATTGTTAATTTTGACAGTTTATATCTTTACACTTTAAACACAAGAATATGGTAAATAACTCATAATTATCCCTTTGATTTGATATGAGTTTTTTTTCTCATGAAATCTTATTTATGAGACAATAATTTATAATTTCAATTGCTATTATTCAACTAGCATTTCAGTATCTACTGAAAATTCTTATAGGAATATGTGATAGAGTTAGCTAAGAACAAGAAATACTCAGCTACTAGTCAACCACGCCAATTCCAAGTCAGAGAATTTGACATCAGAAATGTATTTCTGTTTATATTAAATTATTTTTAAAATAATTTAAATAATAATTTTTTAAATTATTTTTAAAATTACTTCCAACAAATTTTCAGATAAAAAGATGTGTGTTCTTACTATGTCATGTATGGCTTGTTGGAGGACAGGTTTAGCTAACCTGGGAGTTTTGTTGCTTTGCCCACTCCCAGCTTAATCTTATTTAAGCCAAGGTTCATTCTAATGAGATTTCTCTTCTATGTAAACACTGCTAGAGGGTGTGGCACTTACAGAAGTCACCTTGATTGAATAACTTCTGACTTATACATCTACTAAGACTTCTATGTTTTCTAGATTGGGCACAGCTCCTCTTTATACCCACTGCACCCAGCGTGGGACAGTTAGAATTTACCAGGAGACTACTACCTAGGCTACGTTGAGACTATAGGAAGGATCATACTATTTTGCTCTAAGCAAACGAGTGTGACCCTTTCAGTACACTAGAACAAGATACTCAGAATCACCCTGGTGCAGATAATAATAAGAAGGAACTTGTGGGTACCATCTAGATTACATGAAGCTCATGAAGTTAAGATGTATTACTTTATATCAGCTCCCCTCTCTCACCAGTGTTTTACATAAGAGATAATCTCATTAGTACTTGGCATAATCTTTGTTTATACCTGCAATAAGGTGTGGCACTACACTCTGTTTAGAGTTCTTTGTTGACATGCCCCCTCCCGGTTGGATTACTTTTGGTGTATATAAGGGGCTGACTTGAGGCCCCCTTCACCTTTTAGCTTTTGGTTTTTGGCTCCTGCGGCTTTTGGCTTTTGGCTTTTAGCTTTTGGCTTTTTGCTTTTTGGCCTTTTGCTCCATCTTCTGGGTAGGACTCAGCTCGGGTGAGATCCCCTCTCTTTGGTGGAAGACTTAGGCTCTTTTGTATGGTCTAAGTTTGGACCAGAGCCAAAGTTTGTTCATTATATTGGAGTGCTGTGGAAGAGCTTTTGTACTATTAAAAACCATTTTTTGGAACTGCACCGAACTTGTCAGTTTTCATCTGTTCTCCTGGCATCCTCGGAGGTAGAAGAGAACCTCTGTCCCACTCCCTGACAATGGCTTACCTGAAGAGATTCATTATCAATTAGCTCATAGATTAAAGTCTTTAATTGATGCTATACTGTTTATTACTGTATTTTTAAGAACTAGCTAGAATAGATAATACATAGTCTCTATTCTTTTAAAAATCTACTATCTGGCAGCAACAATATGTGAGTCCTAAGTGATAGCTAGAGGGTAACTTTGCCTTTTTCATGTAAGCTAGAGTGTAATTAACCTTCACAACAATTACTTCAGCTCAGCAAAGAAAAGAAAATTGAAATGAACCAGTTGAACCCCAGATGTTAAGGTTGGGAACATTCCAGAGTTCTGCATCTGGAGTCATTTACAGCTAAACCTGTTTTGTCTGTTAAAAAAAAGTGGGACATGCCTCCCTCAGAGGAGAAAACAACAGAAAAGGTAAAGGAGGCGTGCTTAGTCAGGCCCCTGGCATTAGTAACATTTCCTCTCTGAGTTGTCTATTAATTCCCTGGTACCAAGAAAGTACTAAAAACAACTAAGTGCTGATAACAACTAGAATGCTAATAACATTTAAATAAAATTAAATTGTATGTATATATACATACATATATACATATATACAAACATATATATGGTCAAACAAAACTAACACTCAGAGAAAATTATTTCAATCCCAGGAATGCTTGAGCCACAGACACAGATACACCCAGCAGAGCAGAAACCAGCTTTCCAGCAAGTAGGAAAGCTGCGCAGCCACACAATTTATCTCCAAACTACCATGAATATTCTACCCACCCCTCTGAGAGAGCCCCACAAAGGTAATAAGAGTATAGCCCCCTAGCCCCCACACGGCAGAGCTTGACAAGCTGTCCGATATGCCAAAACCAGTAACAAAAATGTTTATTTCCCTGACCCCGAAAGAGCCCTTAATACAGCAGCAGTAAGAAAGGTGAACAAGCAGTGCCTGATAAAATTTCACGGCCATCCTAGGCTGCCAAAATGAAGAAGGACAAAAATGACTGTCTGTACTTTCAATGCACGCACGCTGGCATCAGAAGCATATATTGAGGATCTGATGCTGCAAGCACAAAAGATCAAGTACGACATCATTGGTCTGACTGAGACGAGGAGGCATCAGTTGCATCATGCTGTATTTGACAACGGAGAAGAATTGTTCCTTGGAAAATGTGATGAAAGAGGCATCGGTGGCATTGATGTCCTTGTCAACATGAACATGGCCATCAACATTGATTCATTTGAATGCCTAACAAACCAGATAGGACGATTACACTTGAAGAGATGTGGCCCACTGCCAGCAATTTCTATCTTCATTGTCTACGCACCAACATCCACATACAAGGAAGATGAAAATGAGAAATTCTACATGGAACTGGAGGAGTTCTATAAAAAGATCACACCTTCTACAAGATCATAGTCGGTGATTTTAATGCCAAGATAAGACCGAGAAGATGGGCTGAAGAACCCCACATGGGGACTCATAGCCTAGACTGGAACGAACAGTGTGAGAAATGATCTGAGTTCATCATGTCCACCAAGACCATTCATGAGAACTCAAAGTTCCAGAAGGCTGAAGAGAAACGTTGGACATGGGAATCTCCTGGTGGACAGTTCCGCAATGAAATTGACCACATCATCTTCAATCAATGGTTTTGTCTGACCGATGTTGCTGTTATCCCCAAATTCCAAATAGGATCGGACCACCGTCTCCTTCGTGCAAAAATTCTACTTCCCGCAATGGGGAGAAAAGGCTGCAAAGTTTAAGAAGAGAACTCCCCAAACAACCACCAACTGGGAACTCTTTGGCACCATTGCAGCACAATGGGAAGATACCATCATTGACAACATAGATGAAGAATACAACCAACTGGTTCAGCACCTCCATGATTTTACAAAGAATGCCAAGAGAGAGAAAGACACAAAAGGATGCCTGTCTTCAGAAACTCCTCGAGCTCATTTGCCAACGTGGCAAGGCGCGAGCCTCAGGAAAACAAATGCTAATGTCCAAGCTTGCTAAACGATGCAGAGAAGCAATAAAAGAAGACCTCAAAGACAGAGGAGCAGAAATACTGGAAGATGCAGAAGAAGCCGGGAAAAGCATTCGCGACTGCCCACCTGTCTTCGCCAACTATAAGACCAAGATGACTGCCCTCTGATGCCCTGATGGATCTATCACATCCTCCAGAAAGGCAATGGAGAAGATTATCCAGGACTTCTACTCAAATCTTTTTGATAGCTACATCCACCTGCCCACATACCAAATTCCACAGGATGGATATGTCATTCCCAACATTCTCCCTTCTGAAATCCGACATGCCATTTCGTCGGTAAAGAAGGAAACAGCACCAGGCCCAGAAAAAGTCAGACCCGAACACCTGAAAAATCTGCTGTCGGTACTCATCAATACACTAGCTCGGCTCTTCACACGCTACCTGTCCGAAAGTGCAAGGTGCCCTCGCAATGGAAAACCAGCAGAACAGTTCTACAGTTCAAGAATGGAGACATTTTCATTAAAACTCTTCAGTGCCACACCTCGAGAACATCAAACGGCAATTAGAATGGGAAGGAATGGGAGTGAAGATAGATGGTCGGCAACTACACCACCTCTGCTTCGCTGATGACGTCATTCTAATAACACCAAACATTAGCCAAGCGGCACAAATGCTGGCTGACTTCGACTGAGAATGTGGAAAGATAGGTCTACAGCTGAATCTAGAGAAAACTATGTTTATGAAAAATGAACTAGTTCCAGAGGCCCCATTCACTTTCAATGGAACAAACATCTCTGAATGCAGCAGTTATGTGTACCTAGGTCAAGAAGTCAACATGATGAATGACCTAAAACCTGAGCTGCGCTGGAGGAAAAGAGAGGCATGAATGCCTTCAAAGGCATCGAAGAAATAGCTAATGGAAGCAACCCGAGTGCCCGAAAATAGATGACTGGATAAAAAAGCTTTGGTACATCTACACAATGGAATACTATGCAGCTGTTAGGAAAAATGAAGTTATAAAATTTGCCTACAAATGGATGGACATGGAGAAGATTATGTTGAGCGAAATTAGCCAGAAGGAGAGAGACAGTTACAGAATGACTGCATTTATCTGCATAACATAAATATATAGGTACATATTATGATACCAATATCCAAGGTCAAGTGAAACATACATCAGGAGGTCCTGTCAAAGGTGGAAATTATCACAAACGTGTGGGAGTCAGAGGCTAGGTAAGACAGAAAATGGAACAGTGTGCTAACAATTGTGAGGGTACTAATGCCAACCTAGAACTGAGCATTAAATAGAGGCAAAAGGATACACATGACAACCCTTTAATGTATGTTTTGTAATCCATAGTCTGGAGAGGAAGGAAAAGAGAAAGATAGAGAAATGGAAAGAAATAAAGAACCTGCCATGGAGGAGGGCTGGGGGGGAGGGGGAAGGAACCGGGGACGTTGGTGGTGGGAGATGGGGACTGGTGGCGGGATGGGTGCTGCTACTCTGTATGACCAAAACCCAAATATGAACTTTTTTAATTGTATATCTTTGTAATTGTAAAAATAAAAAAAAATTAAAAAAAAAAAGAACAAAAGAACCTCCGGCTCCGGGCACATCTCTTTGACTCCACCATTCTCCCTGCATTAACATATGCTTCAGAGATCTGGGCCCTACAAAATTAAGATAAGATTGCTATCCGGGTCTCCCAGAGAGGAATCGAAAGAGCTATGCTTGGAGTATCACGCTTCATTCAACTGATAGAAGAAATCCGGAGATCTGACCTCTGTCGCTATTCCAGAATCAGGGATGCTGTCTCGTTTGCCAAGGCATCGAAAATCAGATGGGCTGGACATGTAAAGTGATTTGGAGATGACCGCTGGACTAGAGCTGTTACTTTCTGGATCCCACAGGATGTCAAAAGATCACGTGGCCACCCACCTACAATATGTTCAGACTTTCTTGTCAAGACCCTGAAGGAACGGTTTGAGGCTCTTCATATTCCTGAATCAACCAGATGCCATTGGGCTACATTGGCACGTGATAGGGTCCAATGGAAATATTACTGTTGCCCGCTCGAGCAAATCGATAAATAACGGGATTCAAGTGATCAAGTGATCAGAGAAAATTTCATTATCTAATTTTCATACTAGAACTAGAACAAGAGCTAGAATTATAGAACTCGAACCTTATCCTCTAGTTCCTTAGGAAAAATTTCAGAACTATTCCTGATTTCTTCATTTGGTAAACACATTCATAGAAATTCATTAACAAAAGGATTTTTTTAAAGGAACTTTTCACACATGGATTTTTTTTCATAAAGGAATTTTGTCACTGAATAAGGTGAATACAATGGTACAGAACATCGTAGAGACCTAGAGTCCTAGAGTGCCAGTTTAGTTAGCACACACACACACACATATATGTATATATGTACATATATGTATATATATATGTATATATGTATAGGTATCATGCTCCATTTCCTTGACTTTCATGAAGCTTTCCTATGGTCACTTGAATGCAATAAATACTAAATATTTATTGAATTAATGAAGCAAATTTCTGTAACTATCACCCTTAGTAAAATACAAAAATAAACTTTATTTTTCAAAATGCTGTAACACTGACATTTTCCAATACATAGTACAAAATATTAATCAATAGGAAATCAAATATAAAATGTCTATGCCTTATTACAAAATTCTACAATTGAATTAACATCCACATAGACTTTCTGAGCAATGGAATTGGATCAAGGTTGACGCAGTTAATATTCCTGTTACCTCACAAATGAACACTATTATAAATTAGAGCAGAAATTCTCTGTACACTTCTTTTGATGCAATAATGAAAGAATTCATAAACTATTTTTGTTTGCTTCGATTTGTTTTGGAGCCACACCCAACAGTGCTCAGACATTACTTATGACTCTGCTCCCAGGAATTACTGCTAGAGTAACTCAGGGACCAGAGGGGATGCCAGGTATCAAACCCATGACAACCATAAGCAAGACAAGTGCCTTACTTACTGTACCATCACTTGAGCCCCCACATGAACAGTTTTGCATAGGAAAGGGATTTTGGTGTCTGGGAACATGGGATAACTGTTGGAGGGAAACTGACACTGTTAGTGGGAATGGTGTTTTGCTATTATATGCTTAAAATTTAACTATCAATCACTTACAAATCATTTTTAATTAAAAACGAAAAGAAAGGAAAAGAAAAGAAAAAAGAAAAACAAAACAAAAGAAAACAAAAGAAAGGTTATTTACAGGTCATAATCATTTCTGCAACCTGCAGGTCAGACTTTCATAAAAAGGAGTATAGGGAAAGCACTGAACATCTCTAAAGGAAAAAACATTAAGGACTTGTTTCAAAAAAGTACGAGTTCCATTTCTGAAATCATAGGTATATGTTGCTACCTGCTTTCAAAATGTTGAAAGATTATCAGGATGGACACAGCTTTATGAAGATTAATCCATAATGAAAAAAATCTCCTCCATCCCTAACCCAAATAAAAATATATAGCTTAGTAAAAACATCCTTTCCAGTAAACCTGGTATATTCAGTGCATATCTTCACATATTATCCTCCTTTATGTTATATATTTGGAAGTATCAGAAGACTCAACAATACTAAAAGTCAGAAAGTCACAAAGCATGAATTATCACAAAAAAACCATGTTTTATGCCTCTATAGCAGTATCTATGGTTCTCTTTCTACCCATATTCACCTTGCAGCACTCTTTTGGTGAGCTGTTTTCTAAAATGACCATAATCTTTTTAGAATTAATGTCTCAGTAAATGGGAAGTCTTTCTTTGGAACTAAGTTTACACTAGACTCTATGGATTTCTGCAAGCTCTTTATATAGCTCACTTCAAAGTCCACTCAAGTCAATGGTTCATCAGAGAACTCCCTAAATATATAAAAAACGAACCCGTGTTAGGAAAAAGTAATTATTACACATTCAACAAAGTTTAGGGTCATTTTGATAAGGGACATACTATATCCTAACCCCCAGACACACCAGAAAAGAGTCATTATATTTAATACATACTTAACAAAAATAATGATGACATGATAGAATGAAAATGAGTTCAAAAGAACTGTGAATGCTGAATTTAAAAGAACAATTTTTATTGTGCATTCTGCAAAAATCACCCAGGCTCCAAAAATCAATGAAGGCAGGAAAGAAAGGAAAGAAGTTCTCTCCTTAAGAAAGAAAAGAAAAAAAAGTCCTCTCCTAAAACAAAAGAAAGGTTTCCTAAGACACATTCGCAATTCAATTTTTAGCAATAAATCATCTTGCCTATGAAAATTCTTTTTCTGCAAGTTCAAGAAAAGCAGATATCAGACACTATAATGCTAGCATAAAAATTTATCGCAGTACAATGGAAAGAAGCAAAGTTCACTGACAAAAGATTCCAGCTTGATAGGGATGTCAGCAGGATGTAATCAGGGAAGAGGAAAGAGACTTCTGAAGAAATGAAAACCTCTGCTAGCTTGGCTCCTCAGGGCAGTAAAGAAACACATTTAAAACTGAAAAATGTAATCAAAGGCATCAACCAAGGGTTAATGTTTCTTGAAATAGAGATAAAACTTATAGCCATGAAAAGCAAAGGTTTTCAGAGCAGATAGCTTGCATTCTCAAATCCTGAGAATGCAGGCAATGAAAGTGCATTACATTATAAAACATATTGCTTATGGCAGAAACACCTAGCTCCACGGGCCATAAACCTAAAATGGTATCCATATCAACTGACAGCTGAAAGAGAACATAAAAAAATGGTAGGCCAATTCCACGACAGCCACCATGTAAGCTTATCTATCGGCCCCACTTCAGAAACTCATTATTAAATCTTGAAAGAGATCAGCTAGCTGCAAAATGTCTCAGATACACAGATCCTGGCTGAGACCTCTTGAGAGGCCTCATGAGGGAGGCAGGTTAAGTATCCTTAACATACCCACTACCAAAGTCCTAGCAACTGCATTCACACACAAACGCCACAGCTGGACTCCACTGCCACGCCAACAGCTGGACTCCACTGCCTCAAAGCTGGGCTCTACAGAGATGACAAGCTGTCAAAAATTTCAAGTACAATAGGTTTTTGGCTAAGAACTCCAGACCTCAGAGTGTGGGGTGGGTAACTTCCCCTCACAACCCATACTCTGGAAGCCCTGGAAGCCACACCCATATTCCACCACCCCCACCATGTAAACTCACTGTCCAGTTAAATTTCTGTAGCAATATTTCCACATTCTATATTACTAATATACCAGTAGAAGCACACCAGATTGGATGGGAATGTAATGTATAAAACAACGAAGCTTGATTAACAAAAACATTAACAAAGAGAAGGCTCAATGAGCAACAACATCTTAGCGAATCCTCAGAAAGGACTTAATGTTCTTATGATGAGATAAAACTATTTTCAAAATTTTTATTTTACTAAAGTTTCTTTTGATAATTCCATTGGCCATTTTATGGTAATAAGCAATACGAAATAAATTATTTTGGGCCTGCTATGGGGGCAGGCTTGAGGGATGGTTGGGAAAATAATGACAATGATTGTGAAGGGAAAGTCATAGCGGTAGTGGGATTGGGGTTGGAATACTGTAACAAATGCATCATGAACAATCTTGCTAACCGCAGTGTTTAAATAAAGTGACAAAACCCTGAAAAGTACATAAATAAGAAAATAGAACTGGTAGGCCAGTTTAATGGAGGTAGAATGTTAAAATCAGGAAATAATATAAATGGATAACTTGAAGATCTGTGTGGATTAGCCAGTGAACAGTGGAAATTCTCTGGAGGTTACACTCATAAATATTTTGTAAAACTAACTTGGAGGTCAGAAATTAAATAGATTATATTGTATTTCCATTTAGACTACCTTTTTATAGCTCTGCATAAATGGTTAGAGGTAGAGTAAGATGAAACATGAATGAGGTAACATCTGTATTAAGATTAGACCAGTTGACAACATTCTTTGGTCAACGTGCTGGCTTAGGCACCATGGTGGATGCTGAATGCAGGAAGAGAGTATCTGCTACCACTTCTGACATCTATGAGTATCTGAAGTAGATCTAAAATGCTTTAATGATTACAAAACTCCTATGAGTAAATATCATTTTCCTTTTATAGACATGGAGACCGAAGTTTAGAGAAGGTAAATATCTTGCCAAAGGTTCAAGTAAGAAAATTACTGTCATAACTCCATGCAAGCAATATTTTCACTTTTTATAACTTGCTATATAAGAATGTGTGACACTTTAAAAAGTAGCACCCTATACTAATAGAATGTGCATTAAACATTAAGCAAATTTGGTTAAACATCTATACCACAGATGAGATGAATAGATATGGCATAATTAAGTATGTCTACTAGATATCAAAGCAAACCTGATCAGAAAAGACAGAAATCAGAGAATACAGAACAAAACAAGAAAAATATGGATAGTGTTTAACTTTCTGTAAATGGGACTCTCATGTAGCTAGGAGACAAATGACTTTCATTCAAGGATATGGATACGAGTGGTCTGACAAGAGTTAAACCAGCAGAAGCCACCTCTAAGAAATACAGTATGGTAGGTCACATGGAACCTTGTAAACTGGGGGAGAAATTTGAAATTTTAAGCTGTGGTAAAAAGGAATATCAAAATTTACCACATAAAGGATGAAGCTTTTACTGGCTCACTCTAAACATCTGATTATAGCAGTTTCCTACAGCTTCTGTAACAAATTTCCACAAGCTTAGTGGATAGTGGATTTCAATATTATAATTATAGTATCTTAAAATTCTGTTTAACATGGGTCTCACAGAACTTAAAGATGTGAACAGGGCCCCATTCATTTCTCTTGGGCAGAATTTCTTGACTTAACTTTTCAAACATTTAGGAGCTGGTTCAGGTGTTCACTCTAAGCCCTTCTTCCTCCATCTTCAAGTCCAACAGCATTGCAACTCTGACTGTTATATTTGAAGTTATGTTTGTCTCTGACTTCAGCCGATAAAGATGACCACACTTAAGGAATCCTGTGATTAGAAACAGCCACAACAAAATCCAGGAAAGTCTCTACATGATGGTATAAACTTTCAAATAAATCACATTTGCAAAGAAACATTTACCTTGTAAGGTAACATATCGACATTTTCCAGTAGTCAGCATATGGACATTTGGGTGGCATCATTTGCCAATTGGGTTCCTGCCCACTTCAGTATACCTAGACTCTGTCCATAAATGCACTGTTCTCTGTTCACTAGATAACTAATTCTGTGCTCAAAAACCTCAGTGACAAAAAAGCATTCACCAAACTCCAAACCTTTTAGGTTGGCAATCCTATCCAATAGCTAGAAACATGCATTTTCCCCACTAAAATAGATAGAAACTATATATTAGGGAGACCTGGTATGGGTGAAGATGAGGCAGAGATAATAGGCTGTCAAATGAGAGGTGATGAGCATGACCTAGACTTGAGTTTGGTTTGGCAGAGAATAGCCCTGCGACTTCAGAGTCAGACTCCATCTCTGAGATTTGTGATGTGGGGTAATCATGCCATTTCTTTGAGCTTCAATTATCTAATCTATTAAAATGGGCATACTATTAGCACCTTCTTCACTGGGTTGTCATGGGAGTTGATGAAATTAATATAATATATTGCAAGCACTTATTATATAGTAGGCATTCAAGAAGATAACCCTTCTTTCCCAATATACAAAAAATAAATAAATAAACCACAGAATATCACAAATAGTTCATGAGAAACATCAGAGAAAGGGGGAGGTAGTAAATGTTAGGCTTGGTTCAGGATAATTGCTCTTTCCACTTGAGTAAAAAATGCCATATTGCTTTTCTTTATGGTGTGTAACCACATTTCTACAGAGGCTAATGAAAAACTGTCATTAGCAATGAATATTTAATTGAAAAATTATATTATGGCAAAACAAAGCCTGAATGAAAGCTGTAAGTACCAAATGAAAGTTCTTAAATATGTGTATGTCATAACTAAAAATCAAATGTATTCATAATGATTGTGTATTAGAAAATTCATGAATTATTTATTCATTCAAAGAGACTCAGTGAATTCCTTTTATATGCCAGGTGTACTTAAAAACACTTGAAATTATTCTGCCCTCTTGGATTTTTCATTTTAGAGGGTATATATACATAAATATGTATGTATATCATGTATAATATATAAGTTAACATTACATATATATGTATATTATATATTATGCCTCATATATAAATTAAGTTGAATTAACAATTACATATTATATACATAATATATAATATATAGTAACCATATTAAGTGAACTATTCCTTACCATTAGTTGTACAAGCTCTTAATAAGACCTTTTATGTAAATATAAATTATATTTTAACAAACTGAGAAAACAGTTTGTTTTCATATTAAAGTAGGAGGAAGGCTTAAGAAATATAACAAGATAAAAACTACGTTTTTAATAATTATTAATTAATTAAGCTAGATATCTGAATACAGAAAAATTCTCTAATTTAACACCCCCACAACATTTTGAAAATATTTAAATACAGTAGATATGAATTAATACATAAAACAATTAAGTACAAAAAAAGAAATAGGAGCAGAGATAGAAGACAGCAAAAAGACTAATTAAACTAACAGCGGGAGGAAAACTAGATTAATCCTGAACATTTCTCTTTTGAAAAGATACTAAACAATTGAGTGAAAGCTGTTTACCAGCCAAAGAAAGAAAGTGATCCCTAACAACAATTATGAAATCAAAACAAGTATTCCAGCGAAATGGAGTGTGAATGAAAATATGGAAGGCCGCTCCTCCTCTCCATATTTTCAACTAAATGATCAATAGAGTAAAATAATGGCATTGAAGGTGGTCAAGAGACTGGAAGAGCAGGGCCTGCCCTCAGTGATGGTTCAGCCCTTTGGGAGGATAGAACCTGATGTGCATAAAATCACCTTGTGTTGCCCCCAAAGATGCATGAAACTTGAGGAAAGGGAGCCACAACTGATAACATGGCTAGGCATGAAACAGAGAGGCTATCACAGAGCAGCAATACACTGCTCTTAGCAGAAGGCAACTACAGCAACTACAGATGCCAGATACCTAGAAAGCTTGAGGAAGTGAGGCAAGGACACAGAGCAAAAACAAATTCGACATCTGCACTCCTGCTACTAGGAGTTCCTGTGGTTGCTGACCCTTGTCCAGTACGGGGACTTTGAACTTAGCCTGTGTCTCCCAGGAGAAGGCAGCTGGATTTTCCCTGACTGTAAAATCTTTCTTTTTCTATTTTTGGGTCCACCCAGGGATGCTCAGGGGTAAGTCCTGGCTCTCCACTCAGGAATTACTCCTGGCAGTGCTTGGGGACCATATGGGATGCAGGGGATTGAATCCAGGTCGGCTGCATGCAAGGCAAATGCCCTACCCGCTGGACTATCACTCCAGCCCCCTGACTGTGAATCTTACTGGGAAGTGAAGGTGGTCCAGTTGAGGCCTCCTCCCAAGTGAGGCTCCTCACTGTGCCTGACCCTAGGATATGCAGAGCACCTGCTCTAGCTATCAATGAGACTATTCACCTAAGGTATTTTCTGCCCTTGGACAGAGCCTAGAGTCCCTGAACTGAGAAAGTCATTTGAGAAGCACCCACACTGCTTAATGAGACTGACCAAAATCCAATCCTGCATCTCTGAAGCTCTCCTCCAACTGTACACTTTAAAATAGTTGAAGGGTAGAATCTAGAGCAGGACTATATTGGCTGAGTGAAGTGACTTATAAAAGCCAGAAGTGCTAAAGAGATGTACAGCAGGTTACTGATCTCACCCACTCATTTCAGACACTAGATTCAAAGACTAATATGATGGCCTCCAAAACTAACCTCTCCACTCTCTTCAATCTCAGCTGCCACCCTGTGTCAGCACTAGACCTCCAGTAATCTAAACAGACATGAAACTGGAATAATATTAGAGATCAGACACACAGTTGCTTTGATTTGTAATTGTTCTTTTATTCTTTCACTAATTTCCTCACTTGCAACTTTGTTTTTATGATAAATACTTGTATTTTATACATATATTATGTTCTGAATAGTTTTCTATTCAGAAAGAAATGTTAAGTTCTTGTTGAGAATTTTATTTTATTTTATTATTTTTTAAAAATTTATTTTATTATGCCACCGAGAGATATACAATTACAAAGATGTTCATGATTGGGTTACAGTTATACAGTGTCCCAGTACCCATCTCTCCACCAGTGCCTATTTCCCACCACCAGTGTCCCCAGATTCCTTCCCCCCCTCCCAGGTACTTTCCTTCCTTCCTTACTTTTCCTTCCTTCCTTCCTTCCTTCCTTCCTTCCTTCTTCCTTCCTTCCTCCCTCCCTCCCTCCCTCCTCTCCCTCCCTTCCCTCTCCCTCCCTCCCTCCCTCCCTCCCTCCCTCCCTCCCTCCCTCCCTCCTTCCTTCCTTCCTTCCTTCCCTCCTTCCCTCTTTCCCTCCCTCCCTCCCTCCCTCCCTCCTTCCTTCCTTCCTTTTCACTTTCCTCTTCTTTTCTTCTCTCTTGTTCCTCCTCCTCTTCCTTCTCTCTCCTTCCCTCCCTCCCTCCCTCCCTGCTCTTATACATTGTGGCTTGACCTACATACATTTAGGGGTTATTATGTATATCCCTTTGCCTACATTCAATACATTCAATTCCAGTTCTAATCTGGAATTATCATTTCAAAAATTTGAGCTTTTCTATATTTTTTGGTAAACACATTTATATAATCCTAGGCAAGTCTCCTCAGAATATATCCCGCAGCCTACATATCTGATAGAAGGCCTATACAACAATCTATCAGAAGCAGAAAGTCAGTTCAATGAAGACACAGTAGTATATATATATATTGAGCAAAATGATGAAAAGAGGCCACAAATGATGGAGCATAACAAAACTTTAGGGAAGAATTAAACTGTAGGGGAGCTGCGTAATCTGCCTAATGGGTATAAAACAACAGTTGCATAACAATACTAAAAGGAAATCATGGGAAAATTGGAAAAACAGAATTTTTATAGCAATAACAGAAAAACTATTATATATCTTCAAACAAAAATAAATAGATTTAAAAAAATAAAACTGTTGATCTAAGGACTATAGTGGGGCTTAACAGTATACAAGAAGATATAATTTAAGAAGTCAGCAAGTTGGAAAATAAGGTAGTGGAATAAAACCAAATAGTACCCAAAAAATAAAAGCAAAAGCAAGTGCAAAATATGAAAATAGTGAGATTCTTATGGAATTGACTTGAGAGAAACTATAGTTTCATTATAGGGGTTACAGAAGAAGAAAGGGGTAGAAACCCTATCTGAGAAAATAGTACTCATGTATATGCATAATTTGGGAAACAAACTGGTCCTATAGAAACTGAGTATTGAAAGTAGGGGAAAGGATATACCTGATAACCTTTCAGGTATTGCAAACCATAAGGTCCAAAACAAAAAAAAGAGACAGGGTGTGGTGAGGGTTGGGGGGTGGGGAGTAGGGTGAAGTCATTCCTCTATCATATGAAATGACATAAAAGGGATCGCTCATAAGATTTTCTATGGACTTTCACACAGAAACCACATAAAACTGAAGATAATTGACTGCAATTACATGAGGCGGTCAAGGAAAAGTATTTTAACCAAGAATATTCTATTCTACCAAATTATCATTTAGTATTGAAAGAATAAAGCTTTATAGACAAAAATTGAAACAATTTGTAACTAACAAATAAGCCATGCAAGGCATATCAAATGGCCTTTTATAAACTAAAATCAATTTTAAGTCCCAGAAGTCATGCCCAAGAACCACCTCTGGCATCATGTAAGCTTATTTACCAGCTATGATACAGAGATTCATAAATAAATCTTAAAAGAGATCAACAAGTTGCAGAAGATCAATCCGGACACCCACAAATGGCTGAATCATTTGGGGCATCTTAGAGAAGAGAGAGTAAGCCCAGAACCCTCCTCAACAGAGCCTGGGCAGCTGATAGCTCCCAAACTCCACAATCTCCCATGTCCTCGACTAGACTCCACTGCTTCGGGACAAGCCTTACCCAGAAATAAATCCGCTTAAAAACTAAGATATGCAGGTTTTGTGACTTAAATCTCCAGTTTTACGGAGTCAGGATGGGTTACCTACCCCTATTTCCCCATGTGCAGTCATGCACACACCTCAAAGATCACTGTATCACTGTATCACTGTCTTCCCGTTCATCATCGATTTGCTCGAGTGGGCCCCAGTAACATCTCCATATGTCCTGTCTTATGCTAGTAGAGCCCAAGGCATCTGCTTGCTCCAGGAACATAAAGAGCCTCAATCCATTCCGAATAAGGTATATAATTGTTACTGGTATTTGGCATATATATCAAATACAATACAGGTAGCTTGCCAGGCTCTGCCGTGCAGGTAGCATATTCTGGTAGGCATCTCTAAGTCCAGCATTTATTGATAAACCGCTGCGGCCGCAAGCGGCCACGCGAGAAGGGCGCTGATAGGCTGGTCTGCTGGGTGGAGGTCTGAGGAGAGAGAAGTCGGATGTGGAAAATGGAGGCCCCTCATGGAGTGGGGGGGGTCGTCTGGCTTGTTGCGAGGCTCTGCTGGGGTGGTGGGCCAGGGCTAGAACCCACCATCCCTCCCGGGTGCCTCGTGAGCAGCTGGTCACAGGGGAGAGCCAGTAGCAGCTCTGCCCCATGTCTGTGATCTCTGGACCGGCATACCTGAGCCGGATTTAAGAAAGACAGCTGCAGGGTGGAACTCGATGAGCCGGGCGCTGATAGGCTGGTCTGCTGGGTGGAGGTCTGAGGAGAGAGAAGTCTGGAAGTGGAAAATGGAGGCCCTCATGGAGTGGGGGTTCGTCTGGCTTGTTGTGAGGCTCTGCTGGGGTGGTGGGCCAGGGCTAGAACCCACCATCCCTCCTGGGCGCCTCGTGAGCGGCTGGTCACAGGGAGAGCCAGTAGCAGCATGCCTCATGTCTGCGATCTCAAAGATACAACCTAGTTAAAAATTAAACTCCAGCTGTTATCATTCCATTAAAAATTTTGACTTCCTAGAGTGACATCTCAAACACTGCAACTCTGACAAATCAATAGTAGCACACCAGAAACCAATCTTGATTAACAAATATAAAAACAGAAGGTTTAACTTCTAACATCTTAGTAAGCGCTTCTATAAGGACTTAATGGCTTCATGGTGAGATACAGCAGTTTCCACTAATTTTCATCTAAGGAAATGACTTTTGATCATTCTCTTAGCAAGGTATTGATGGCAAGCAATATAAAATAAATTACTGAGGGCCTCTATAGGGGCAAGATAATGGGAAGTTGGGAAAATTGGAGACAATGATGGAGGGAAGGTTCAATAGATGTGGAATTGTTGTTGGAATATTGAATACATGTAAAAAGTCATAGACAACTTTGTAAACCATAGTATTTGTATAAAGTGTAAGGGGGAAATTAGTTATGGAAGCCTGACCTATTCCACATAAACTCCAAGTTATATCAAAATAGAATTGCTTTAAAATTGTTATTAATAATAAGTAAGACATGATTATTGCCATAATGAGATTAAGTATAAAATAAAATGTAATGTAATATTCTTTAGATTCTAGAGTTGAAAATGTATATAAGTAAATGAGAATAGATATTTTATTATATTGTATTAAAAGGTTTTAATTTTCTCATTTACATAGTTCAAAACCATATAGTAATCATTAATTGCCTCTTAAACTGGGGAATAACTGGTGGAGAGAAGGTCACGCTGTTGGTGTGGAACACTAAATGCTTGAAACAACTTATAATTAACAACTTTGCAAACCATGGTTTTTTAATATAAGTAAATAAATAATATAAAAATAAATATTCAGTAAATCATCAATTTTAAGTAGAAGTACTACAAAGTAATATAATGTGGGGATGGCTGGGAAGAAGAGTAAGATTATAACTCAATAATGACTGCAAGATCAATCTGCCTTGTAGAGGCTACAAGTATAAAACTTCACATATGAACTTCAGACCAACTTTAAAACAAAATGTGTGAGGTAAATCAAACAAAAATAGAGTACAAACTCAAGCAAAATACAAAATGATAATGCTAAAGAACAGAAAAGTTGGGGCGGAGCAATAGCCCAGCGGTAGGGGCATTTTCCTTGCATGCGGCTGGCCTGTGCCAGCCGGGTTCGATCCCTGGCATCCCATATGGTCCCCTGAGCACTGCCAGGAGTAATTCCTGAGTGCAGAGCTAGGAGTAACTCCTGAACATCGCTGGGTGTGACCCAAAAAGCAATCAATCAATCAATCAATCAATCAATCAATCAATAAATAAATAAATAAAATAAAGAACAGAATGCTTTATTTAGAGGTAACTACAAGAGTATGCCACCCACACAGCAAGCCTGGCAAGCTGCTCGTGTCGTATTTTATATGTCAAATACCAGTAACAATTATATTAGGTCATTCCCATGACCCTAATATAATGGTTTGAGGCTCTTTATGTTCCTGGAGCGAGCAGATGCCCTTGGGTTTGACTAGCATGAGACAGGACATATGGAGATAGTACTGGTGCCCACTCTAGCAAATAGATGATGAACGGGAAGACAGTGATAGTGAAAGAACAGAAAAGTCAATATGTGAAAAGGCAAGATAAATCAAGAACATATAAGAAAAATTAAAAGTCAATAAATACTAAGTAGTACCATGTTAATAGCCTGAGTGTACCAATTAATGACATAGATAGGCAGAACGATATTTTAATTTTGATGGATTTTGTTTTGATTTTGTTTTGGGGGGACACAGCCAGTGGTTCTCCAGGCTTAGTCCTGGTTCTGAATTCAGAGATCATTCCTAGCAGGAACAGGGGTAGAGGACTAAACACACAGGATTGAATCAGGGTCAACCACAAACAAGACAAGTACCCTAATATTGTTGCTATACTATTGCTTTGGCTTCAAAAAGATTTTTAATGAAACTTTAGCTGCTACAGAAAATACATCTGAGCTTTAAAGATAAATATAAAATAAAAATGATAAAAACAATCCTACAAACTAATGTCTTTTTTAAGGCCAGTACAGCGGATGGAGTATTATCTGTGAGGCACTCATCATATAATTATTTTCTGACCCATAGAGTCTTATTTTATAAATGTGTTATTAATGGGATTAATATGTCTTATGGGATTTCCTTTTGAATTTCTTTGATTTTTCACTTTGAGACCAGTGTTGGTATGCATGTTGGGTAAAAGGAAACCTTACCCACTGCAAGTGGTACTGCTGACTGGTTCAACTTTTTTGAAAAAAGAAAAAAATATGGATACTTCTCAAAACACTAAGAATTGAGCTCCCATAGAACTAACTCATCAATTCCACTTCCTGACATTCACCCCAAGGGCCCAAAAATCTCTATTCATAAAATACATTTACACTCCTATGTTCATTGCAGTACTATTCACTAGAGTCAAAATCTGGAAACAATCCAAGTGTCTAAGAACAAATGACTGAATAAAGAAACTACTTATACACAATGAAATATGAATTCTATTCAACTATAAGAAAAGATGAAATCAAGGTAATTTGCTGCTCCATGATGGATCAGGAGTGTATCATGTAGAGTGTAGTTAGTCAGGACAGTGATAGATACAGAATGATCTCTCTCATGCATGGAATAAAAAAGAAACATAGTAGAGAATTAACAAATGCCCAAAGGTCACAGATTCAGAACTGGTCTTCAGAAGTTTACCATGGATGGTTTAGGAATATACTGTACAATGGTGAATGAAAGTACAAACTCTAATTAAGTGTGTGGTTCTAGAATGTTTTATGAATGAAGCTCTACCATTCACAGTACTGCAAATCACAGGGCCTAAAATAATTTTAAAAAGAAGCTATAATTATATAAAATGACATAGATATTCAACATAAAATAGAATGCTAAGACAGAGGGACAGATATTATATAATGATTAAGAGCTAATAGAACAAGATTTGACACTTATACATGTAAATCCAATGAAGAAGCACTAAAATATATATATGGAACTACTGATGGAAAAAATGAAACCACAATTAGAAAATAATGTAGGGCATTTTTAATCCTACACTTAAAACTATAAACACATCAATTACAAAAACAAATAAAGGAATAAAAGTCTTAAAAATAAACTAAAACAAATAATTTTATATTCATGTATACATTTTACCCAAGAACAGTGGAACCTATATCTTTTGATCACACACTAAATTTTTTTTGAGGTTATATCAAAACCTGAAATAAGCAAACAAAAACAGTGCAAATAAACTAACACAATTTTTTTCAAGGTTATATCATATGCTGAAATAAGCAAACAAAAAGTGCAGGGGCTGGAGCGATAGTCCAGCGGGTAGAGCATTTGCCTTGCATGCAGCCGGCCTGTGCCGGCCAGGGTTCAATCCCCGGCATCCCATATGGTCCCTTGAGCACCGCCAGAGGTGATTCCTGAGTGCAGAGCCAGGAGTGACCCCTGAGCATTGTTGGGTGTGTCCCAAAAAGAAAAAAAAAAACATAAACAGTGCAAATAGGGACTGGAGCAATAGCACAGTGGGTAAGGTGTTTGCCTTGCACATGGCTGACCCAAGTTCGATCCTCAGCATCCCATATGCTCCCCACCCACCCACACCCCACCCCAGCACTGAGAGGAGTAATTCCTGAGTGCAAAGCCAGGAGTAACCTCTGTGCATTGTTTAGTGTGACCCAAAAAGCAGAGATAGATGGATGGATGAATGGATGGATGGATGGATGGATGGATGGATGGATGGATGGATGGATGGATGGATGGATGGATGGATGGATGGATGGATGGATGGATGGATGGATGGATGGATGGATGGATGGATGGATGGATGGATGGATGGATGGATGGATGGATGGATGGATGGATGGATGGATGGATGGATGGGTGGATGGGTGGATGGGTGGATGGATGGATGGATGGATGGATGATGGAGGGAGATAGATAGATAGATAGATAGATAGATAGATAGATAGATAGATAGATAGATAGATAGATAGATAGATAGATAGATAGATAGATAGATAGATAGATAGATAGATAGATAGATAGATAGATAGATAGATAGATAGATAGATAGATAGATAGATAGATAGATAGATAGATAGATAGATAGATAGATAGATAGATAGATAACTTACTAACACAGAAATCATGTCAAGTATATTTATCTTATAAAATAGTAACTCAGCTGGCCCACACCAAAAGCAGCAGACTTCAGGCAGGCCTCAGAGCTACTGCAACCACGCCTTAGGGAAATAAATCGAAACTACAACTCCCAGAACACTAGGCCAAAGAGGAGATAAATGGGACACTTTGAACCTGCAGACACTAGGACGCCTTCCCTCGGGTAACAACCCTAGAGGCATGACTGGCTGGCAAATTAATTATCCCTCCATATTGCATTAAACCAACATCTTGGATTATTTTACAAATGACTCTCAATTGCAGCCTAACTACTCCATCCACACTGATAATACAACATAACTCTAAAGCACACAAAACTTAACGGTGAACAGAAGAATCATCACTAGCACATCGAAATCTACAAAAAGCAGGAAATTCAATACCAAAAGAAAGGTAACATTCTCGAAGGGGGAAGAGGAGAAAACCATCTGCTGAGCATCTCTAGAGTCCTTCATGACAATGAGGAAGAAAAGGTGGGGTATAGTGAAAAAAAACTGAAGGAAATGAAGGCATCTCCAAGAATTCTCTACCCGGCTAGACTCTCATTCACTTGAAACACAAATACACAGGTTCGTGGATAAAAACAGTTAAGGAACATCATAGACTCAAAATCAACCATAAAAGAAGGGCTGAAAGATTTATTCTAAGACAAGACAAAACCAAAAGAACAACAAACTTATACAGAAAGATGGCCCAATATCCCATGAAATAATCTCTCTCAGTGTCAATGGTCTAACTGCACCAGTTAGGAGACAAAGAGTGGCAAAATGGATCAAAAAAATTGAAACAAACATACTTCTGCCTTCAAGAAACACATTTGAACAATCAGTGGAAAGACAGGCCCATAGTAAAAGGCTGGAAAACAATCCTTCACTCAAACAACACCTCCAAAAAGGTTGGGTTGGCCATACTAGTATCCAACAACATAGATTTCAGGCTGAAGATGGTCAGAAGGGACAGTGAAGGTCACTTCTTAATAATCAAGGGATACATATATCAGGAAGAAATTACACTCCCTAAACATATAGGCACACAACAAGGGGTCATAAACAACCTAAAATAACTGCTAACAAACTTCAAAGAAAACATTGGCAGCAACACAATTATAGTTGGAGATTTCAACACTGTTCTATCAAATTTTTTAGGTCAAACCCGGCAATGCTCAGGGGTTTCTCCTATCTCTGCACTCAGGATCACTTCTGGCAGTGCTCAGGGGACCATATGGGATGCCAGGAATCGGACCCAGACCAGCATGGGCCGGCCGTGTGCAAGCAAACGCCCTACCCACTGGACTATCACTCTGGCCCCTGTTCTATCAACTCTTGATAGATCAACAAGACTGAAATTCATCAAGGAAATACTGGCCCTAAAGGAAGAAAAGGAAGAAAGAGAGCTAGTAGAAATATAAAGTGCATCTTCTCCCCAGAAAGCCAAATACACATTTTTCTGCAGCGCACATGGAACATACATCAAGATAGATCATATGCTGAGCCACAAAACATACCTCCATAAAATCAAAAAGATATGAATTGTGTCAACTATTTTTTCAGACCATGATGATTTGAAAATATAAGTTAAAAAAAACAAAGAGTCATACCAAGCACCTAGAAAATAAACAGCTTTATGATGAACAACCAGTGGGTCATAAGAGAAATCAAAGAGGAAATCCAAAAAATTCCTGAAAACAAATGAGAATGAAGATAGGAACTATTAGAACTCGTGGTATACAGTGAAAGCAGTGTTAAGAAGAAAGTTCACCATAGCTTTTCAAGCATTCATCAGAAAAGAAGATAGGGCCATCATAAACAGTCTGACTTCACAGCTTAATATCTAGAAAGTGACCAGCAAACAGAGCCCAACCCATACAGAAAGAAAGAAATACTAAAACTTAGAGTGGAAATCAATGAGCTGGAATCCCAAAAAACAATCCAGAAGATCGACGAAACCAAGAGCTGGTTCTCTGAAAAAATAAACAAGATTGGCAAACCATGTACAAGACATGTAAGGAAAGGGAAAGAGAGAACCCAAGTAAATAGAATCAGAAGTGAAAAGGTGGATATCACAACAGAAACCAAAGAAATTTAAAAAAGTCATCTGAAATTACTTTGAAAGCCTGTATGTCATAAAATAAGAGAACCTAGAAGAAATGTACAAATTCCTGAATTCCTATAGCCTCCCAAGACTGCAACAAGAAGATTTGGAATACTTCAAAACCCTATCACCATTGAGGAGAGATGGAATCAAATCAAAATTCTGCCTGAACAAAAATGCTCAGGTCCAGATGGATTCACAAATGTTTTCTACCAAACCTTTTTAAAAGGAGTACTCTCAGTCCTTTTCAAGCTTTTCCAGGAAATTGAAGAAACAGAAACACTCCCAAATATCTTCTATGAGGCACTTATCACCCTGTTACCCAAAGCAGAAGGAAATATCACGATAAAGGAAAACTACAGACGGATCTCCCTGATGAACACAGATCCAAAAATCATCAATAAAATACTAGCGAATAGAATTCAAAGAGTCATCAAAAAGATTATACACCATGAGCAAGTAGGATACATCCTGAAAATGGAAGGATGATTCAACATCTGCAAGTCTTCAACACAATACAGCATATCAATAAGAGGAAAACTAAAAACCATATGATTGTATCAATAGATGAAGAGAAACCATTTGACAAGATTCAACACCCATTCATGATAAAAACTCTACATAAAATGGGAATTGAAGGAACTTTCCTCAATACAGTCAAAGCCATCTACTTCAAGCCCACAGCGAGCATAATTCTCAATGGGGAAAAACTCAAAGCCTTCCCCCTAAGATCAGGAACAAGACAAGAGTGCCCACTCTCACCACTTCTATTCAATATAGTACTGGAAGTACTTTCCATAGCAATCAGGAAGAAAAGTACATTAAGCACACCCAGAAATGAAAGGAAGAAGTCAAGTGTCATTATTTGCAAATTACATGATATTATACCTACACAATGCTAAATTCTAACAAGAACACCCTAGAAATATTCCTATAGTAGAGTGGCAGGGCATAACATAAATACTCAAAAGTCAATGGATTTTCTATATGCAAATAATGAAAGAGACTAAAGGGATATTAAAGAACAATCCCATTCACAGTTGTGCCACAGAAAATCAAATACCTAGGAATAAGTTTGACTAAGAATATAAAGCATGTCTACAAAGAAAACTATAAAAAGTTGCTTCAAGAAATAATACATTCCTATAGTAGAGTGGCAGGGTACAAAATCAATACCCAAAAGTCAATGGCCTTCCTATATGCAAACAGCGAAAGAGAAGAAAGGGACATTAAAGAAACTATCCCATTCACAATTGTGCTGCAGAAAATCAAATACCTAGGAATCAGTTTGACAAAGAATGTAAAGGATCTCTACAAAGAAAACTACAAAACGTTACTTCAGGAAATAAAAGAAGACCTGAAGAAATGGAGAAACATTCCTTTGCTCATGGTAGGAAGGATTAACATTATCAAAATGGTAATCCTCCCTAGAGCTTTATACAGATTCAATGCGGTCCCTATAAGATACCCATGATGTTCTTCAAAGAAATTGAACAAACACTCCTGAAATTTGTATGGAATAATAAATGCCCATGAATAGCTAAAGCAATCCTTGGGAAAAAGAAGATGGGAGGTATCACTTTCCCCAACCTCAAGCTCTACTACAGAGCAGTTGTAATTAAGACAGTGTGGTATTTGTATAGAGACAGACCCGTAGACCTATGGAATAGAACTGAATATCCTGAAACACTCTCAAATATACAACTACTTAATCTTCGATAAAAGCAAAAATAAGATCATCGATAAGAGCAAAAATTATTAAGTGGAGCAAAGAAAGCCTCTTCAACAAATGGTGCTGGGAAAACTGGCCAGCTACGTATAAAAAATGAACTTAGACCTCCTTTTAACGCCATGCACAAAATTCAGATCAAACTGGATGATAGATCTCAACATCAGACATGAATCTATAAGGTACATAGAAGAAAACATAGGAGAAACACTCTACGACATCGAAACTAAAAGTATCTTTAAAGACGACACACCACTGACCAAGAAAATGGAAGCAAAGATAAACAAATAGGATTATATAAAATTGAAAAGCTTCTGCACCTCAACAGAAATGGTGACCAAGATACAAAGAAAATCCACAGAGTGGGAAAGGATAATCACCCAATACCCTTCTGACAAGGGGTTAATATCCAGGATATATCAGGCACTGGTAGCCATTCTCAAGAAAAAAACAGCCAACCCCCATCAAAAAATGGGGAGAAGAAATGAACAGAAGCTTCCAAAAAGAAGAAATTCGAATGGCCAAAAGGCATATGAAAAAGTGCTCTTCATCTTTAATCATCAGGGAAGTGCAAATCAAAACAAAAATGAGGTACCATCTCACACCACAGAGACTGGCACACATCCAAAACAGCAAGAAGAACCTGTGCTGGCGTGGATGTGCGGAAAAAAAGGACTCTCATCCACTGTTGGTGGGAGTGCCGACTGGTCCAGCCCTTTTGGAAAACAATTTGGGCATTCCTCCGAAAACTAGACATTGAGCTCCCATTTGATCCAACAATAGCACTCCTGGGAATATACCCTAGAAACTGAAAACACATAGGAGAAACACTATCTGTACTTCTTTATTCATCTCTGTGCTATTCACTATAGCTAGAATCTGGAAACAACCTAAATTCCCGAGAACAGAGGACTGGCTAAAGAAACTGTGGTTCATCTACACTGTGGAATACTATGCAGATGTCAGAAAAGATAAAATTATGAAATGTACCTGCAAATGGATGGACATGGAGACTATCATGCTGAGTGAAATTAGTCATAAGGAAAAGGACAGATATAGAATGACTGCATTCATTAATAGGATATAAATAGATACCAGTGTTTTACTAAATGTGTCAAATAAATGATCACTTAATCGGCCGACAAGGAGAAAAAAAATTAAGGGGAACAAAAAAGCGTCTTCAACAAATGGTGCTGGGAAAACTGGCAACTATATGTAAAACAATGACCTTAGATCTCTTTCTAACACCATGCACAAAAATCAGATCCAAATGTATTAAAGATCTCAACATCAGACATGAATCTATAAGGTACATCGAAGAAAACAGGAAAAAAGTTCTACAACATCGGGTTAAGGCATAATCAAAGTTGAAACACAACTGACAAAGCAAATGAAAGCAAAAAAATGGGGAGAAGAAATGAACAGAAACTTCAGCAAGGAAGAAATTGAATGGCCAAAAAAACATATGAAAAAATGCTCATCATCACTAATCATCAGAGAGATGCAAATCAAAACAACAATGAGATACCACTTTACACCACAGAGAGTCACACATATTCAAAAGAACAAGAACAACAAGTGCTGGCGTGGGTGTGGGGAAAAGGGGACACTCATCCATTGTTGGTGGGAATGCCGGCTGGTACAGCCTTTCTGGAAAACAATATGGACTTTCCTCCAAAGACTAGAAATTGAACTCCCATTTGACCCAGCTATACCACTCCTGGGAATCTACTCTGGGAAGCCAAAAATACGCAGCGGAAACACCATCCCTACTTTTATGTTCATAGCAGCATTATTCACAATAGCCAGAATCTGAAAGCAACCAGAGTGCTTGAAAATCGATGACTGGATAAAAAAGCTTTGGTACATCTACACAATGGAATACTATGCAGCTGTTAGGAAAAATGAAGTTATAAAATTTGCCTACAAATGGATGGACATGGAGAAGATTATGTTGAGCGAAATTAGCCAGAAGGAGAGAGATAGATACAGAATGACTGCATTTATCTACATAACATAAATATATAGGTACATATTATGATACCAATATCCAAGGTCAAGTGAAACATATATCAGGAGGTCCTGTCAAAGGTGGAAATTATCACAAACGTGTGGGATTCAGAGGCTAGGTAAGACAGAAAATGGAACAGTGTGCTAACAATTGTTGAGGGTACTAATGCCAACCCAGAACTGAGCATTAAATAGAGGCAAAAAGATACACATGACAACCCTATAATGTATGTTCTGTAATCCATAGTCTGGAGGGGAAGGATAAGAGAAAAGAGAGAAATGGAAATAAATAAAGAACCTGCCATGGAGCAGGGGCTGGGGGAGGGGGAGGGGACCGGGGACGTTGGTGGTGGGAGATGGGCACTGGTGGCGGGATGGGTGCTGCAACACTGTTTGACCAAAACCCAAATATGAACTTTTTAATTGTATATCTTTGTAATTTTAAAAATAAAAAATAAACATATGGGGAGTATATGGAACTAAAAAGCTCTGCACTTAAAAAATAAATCACGACCAAATACAGAGACAGCCCACACACTTGGAAAGTATATTCACCCAAAGTCCATATGATTAGGGGTTAATAACCATGACATATCAGGCACTGGTAGGACTTTACAAGAAGAAAACTACCAACCCCATCAAAAAACGGGGAGAAGAAATTAACAGAAACTTCCAAAAAGAAGAATTTCGAATAGTCAAAAGGCATATGAAAAAGTGCTTTTCATCATTAATCATTAAGTAGATGCAAATCAAAACAATAATGAGGTATCATCTCATACCACAGAGACTAGCACTGAAAGGAGACAAAGAGATATACATTATATCCTCTCCAGTGTATGTATTGTAAAACACAATGTGCCAAGGAAGAGAGAGAGAGAGAGAGAGAGAGAGAGAGAAAAGTGCCTGCCATAGAGGCAGGCGGGAGTGGGACAAAGGATGGAAACTGGTGACACTGGTGGTGGGAACGTGCACTGGTGGAGGGATGGGTACTGCAACATTGTATGGCTAAAACACAATCATGACCAGCTTTATAAATGTCTATCTCACGGTGTTGTTAATTTTTTTTAAAAAAACATTTAAAATCACTTTCTTCTCTTTCATTATTTATATATAGGAAAGAATCCACTGACTTTTCGGGTATTGATGTTGTACCCTTCCACTCTACTATAGGAAACTATTGTTTCTAGGACTTATTTTGTAGAGTTGAGGCTTCTCAGGAATAATATCATTCCATCTTCAAATAGTGACAGCTTGACAGCTTGACTTCTTCCTTGCCTATCTGGATACTTTAATGTCTTTTTCTACACTGATTTCTATGGCAAGTATTTCCAGTACTATACTGAATAGAAGTGGTGAAAGTGGCAACCTTGTCTTGTCCCAATCTTAGGGGAAGGCTTTCAGTTTTTCCTCATTGAGAGTGATGCTTGCTGTGGATTTTTGGTAGATGGTTTTGACTATATTGAGGGAAGTTCCTTCAATTCCCATTTTATGGAGAGTTTTCATCATGACTGGGTATTGGATCTTGTCAAGTGCTTTCTCTGCATCTACTGATATGATCATATAGCTTTTACTTTTTCTCTTATTGATATGATAAGAGATAATGATAATGATGTATTATGTTGATTGACCTGAGGATGTTGAACTATTCTTGTATTCCCTGGGACATTCCTTCAAAAACTTTATATTGAACTCCCATTCGACCCAGCAATACCACTCCTGGGACCCAAAAACACAGCACAAACACCATCTGCACTCCTATATTCATTGAAGCACTATTCACAATAGCCAGTATCTGGAAACAACCTGAATGCCCAAGAACAGAAGACTGACTAAAGAAACTATGGTACATCTACACAATGTAATATTATGCAGCTGTCAGGAAAAAAATGAAGTCATAAATTTAGCTGCAAATGGATGGACATGGAGATTGTGCTGAGAGAAATTAGTCAGAGACTAAAGGACAAATAAAGAATGACTGCATTTGTTATTGGGATATAAATATATACCAGTGTTCTACTAATTTTGGGGAAATGGTAATGCCAGACTAGAACTGAGCATTGAATGTACACAAAGGGATTTACAAGATAATCCCTATATGTCTGTAGGGTAAGCCACAAAGTGTGAGAAGAGGAGGGAGAGAAAGGGGGGGGAGGAAAAATGCCTGTTATAGAGACAGGATGGGGTATAGGGAGGGAATTTGGGGACATTGGTGGTGGGAATAGGGCACTGGTGGAGGGATGGGTGCTGGAACAGTCTATGACTGAAACCCAATTGTGAACATCTTTGTAACTGTTTACCTCACAGTAATATAATACATTTTTTAAATAGTAGAGTATTAATGAATATAACTAAGTAGCAGGGTGTTTTTATACTCTACTCTGACTTTTTGTCTGTTTGTTTAAATTGCCAGGAGATACACAGCTACAAATTTGTTTATGGTTTTCTTCAAATAGTGCTCCAATACCCTCCCTCCACCATTGTACAATTCCCACCAATGTCCCAAATATACCTGAGCCAGCCTGTACCTCTCTCTCTCTCATTATTGAAGATAACATAGACAAATCATTAGAACTATATATATATAAAGATTTTTGCAATTGATATAAAAGTTTAAAATTATAAATATAAAGTATGTTTAATACTGGTAAAAGGGTAAATATTGGATGAAATTATGCTGGGATATCCAAGATACTGGAGTGGTTATTGTGAGTGGCAGAGATAGGAGTAGCTATCCATTGAAACTCCCAAAACAAATACCTTAGAGCTGTGACATATTAGTGAGTCTCAGAAATGCAAGTATATTTATAGTTCATGCTTTCTTCTGCTAATATCTAAAGAAAGATGGTCTGATCTTGAAAATTTTATGCATCAAATATCCTGTCGATATTGTTAAGAATAAAATCATTAAGTCACTGATCTTGGTAAAAAGAAGGAAAAAAGAAATTTGAAGTTATGGCCTTTTCCAGGAACCTGGAAAGTAAATTATCAGTCAACCAAATGCAGAAGACAATTGGCATCTTTTTTACAAAAATCAAGAAACCTCACAGGACACTTGCTTAGTCAGAAGACTGTACATTCTGTGGGGGCCAGAGCAATAGCACAGCAGGGTAGGGCGCTTGCCTTGCACGCTACCGACCCAGGTTTGATCCCTGGCATCCCATATGGTCCCCTGAGCACTGCCAGGAGTAATTCCTGAGAGCAGAGCCAGGAGTAACCCCTGAGCATTGCCAGGTGTGACCCAAAAAGCAAAAAAAAAAAAAAGAAAGAAAAGAAAAAGAAAGAAGACTGTACATTCCGTGCACCAAAGCCAGATGAACAAACGTATCTAATCACTGTACTACACTGTGGAGTGAACTATAATCCTAAATGCCTCTCTTGAAGGAACATTAAAATGTCCAAATGAATCATACATTTGAAGAAAACATTCACTAGATAATTTAATTCTGCTTAACAGTTTCATTGATTTTATATGTTCCTTTACTTTTAAAAGACATTTAAAATAATTATAGTTGATTTTGACATTTAAAGTTCCCTTAAAGTATTAAAACTTTAATTAGATTCTAGAAATGAAGTAATAATATCTCATCAACAAGAAGACATTTTGAGGATGGGAAAGTCAAACATCAGACATGACTAACTTTTAGAGATATTAAAAGACAAATTTAAACAACATATAAATTAACTAATTTATATTTCCAGAATTAACATAATTTACATTTCCAGAATTATTCCTGACTTCACAATAGCAGTTGCTGCAGGAATCCTAAATTGAAGAATCCTCTTGTATGTTTAAAATATTAATTTACAAAAACTCCTTTTTTCAAGACATATTTATGGCTTTAATTTTGGTGTACTGAAATCAACAAAGCTTAACTCTTCTACATGTAAATTAAATAATTAGAGGCACGCTCCAGGAACATAAAGAGCCTCAAACCATTCCATCAGGTCATGGGAATGAGATCTATAATTGCTACTGGTATTTGGCATATCAAATACGACACAGGTAGCTTGCCAGGCTCTGCCATGTGCGTGGGATACTCTTGGTAGTAGACTCTCAGTTTGTACATTTACTGATGAACCATGCAGCCATGGTAACAGGGCTAGAACCTGCCTTCCCTCCCGGATACCTCATGATCAGCTGAGCACAGGGAGGCTAATAGCAGCTCTACCCCCATGTATCTGTGTCTCTGGTTCAAGCATACCTGGACTTGAAAAAAATCCATCACTTTTGTATATTTGCTCCACACTCATGGAACCTATGTTGTTCGGGATTCAACCTAGGTTGCCAGTACGCAGAACTTGTGCACAAGCACTTCAAGTTCTCACCGTGTTTTCATTATTTTTTAAAAAAGTACAATTCTGGTCTTATATTCAGAGATACATAATCATCAGAAAGTTTAGAAATTTTTACGTTGGAAAAGACACACTGAATTTCAGCAATCTCCATTTTATCCCCTCTCTCCTTTAGTCATAGGTAACCACTAACCTGCTTTTTACACTTGCCTATTATAGTTATTTCATGTAACTGGAATTATTCCATATGTGGTCTTCTGTGTCTGAATTGTTTATCTTTTATTGTTTTTTTTAATTTTTTTTGTGTTTGGACCACACCCGGCAATGCTCAGAGGTTACCCCTGGCTCTGTACTCAGGAATCACTCCTGGCAGTGTTTGGGGGAACCATATGAGATCCCGCATCAACTGCATGCAAGGCAAATATCCTACCTGCTATATACCATCTCTCCAGAACTTGGCATGTTTTAAGTCATGTATATGCCCTAATATGCATCAATATTTCATTCCTTTTTATTACTGTATATTTCATTTCATGACTTCCATGAAATAAAATAAAAAATTTTGCTTATTTCTTCATTGATTGATGGACATTGGGATTACTTCCAATTTGGAGGCATTGCATGCAGATATATTGCTGTGAACATGCATGTACATTTTGGTAGGGGTGGAGTTGAAGAGATGATGATTTATGATTTTTTCTTTTTTGTTCACACCTGCAATGCTCAGGGGTTACCTCTGACTCCGCACTCAGGAATTACTCATGGTGATGCTCGGAGGATCATATGGTATTGAATTCAGGTCGACTGCAAGCAAGGCAAGCAAATGCCTTACCTGCTGTGCTATTATTGCTCTGGCCCCCAGTGATGATTTTTTTAAACTACTTGAGTCAACTTTATAGAAATAGCAAATAAAATATTGGGTTACCAAGGACTATGGGGAAGGAAAGAATGTTTTTAATTGGTAGGTTTGTATTGAAAGTTACAAAATGAAAACCTTTTAAAAGTCGACAATAAATGCCTTAGAAAATATGCAAATGCTTATAGTATATACTTAACCAATCTTCAAATATTAACTTTTTCTCTCTGCCCTGTATTTAAGAGAACTTAAATACAAGGATGTGTGCCAATGCAGAATCACATTGTAGATCAATAATAGAGAGGGGAAATCATAAAGTGTTCATCTCCTGAAATTCCTGCAGAATTTAATGAAAACTTTAAATGGAATAAGGAACAGGTAGAAAGTCAAGATAAAGGAATCAACTTGGAAAAGAAAAAAATCTGGCATAATGACAAGTGTCACCAAGTCACAAGAACAGAGAAACAAATGAAACATGAAAAAATGCCCTAAATAACCTGACTGGAATATAAACCACTCAAAAGGTTCATTCCAGCATCTGAAAAGTACCCTAAAGAGCTTCAAAAGCAAAGAGAAGAAAAGAAAGTAAGATGGCAGATGGAGCTGCTTCATTTGTTAGAAAGAAATTATTGAGGACACCTCTCTCAAACTAGAGACACTTCGCCAGTAGTTCCCCATTCACCTCATCAAGAAACAGAGTTCAGGTGGCAACAGTCAAAAAGTAAAAGCTTTTAGGTGTCCTGCAACAGTCACTGTCCTCCCGTTCATCATCGATTTGCTCGAGCAGGCACCAGTAACATCTCCATATGTCCTGTCTCATGCAAGTAGAGTCCAAGGGCACATGCTTGCTTCAGGAACATAAAGAGCCTCAAACCATTCCATGAGGTCATGGGAATGAGGTCTATAATTGTTACTGGTATCTGGCATATCAAATATAACACGGATAGCTTGCCAGGCTCTGCCGTGCGGGTAGCATACTCATGTTTTAAAATTACTTTTAGAGAAAGAGATAGAGAAAAAGGGAAAGAAATAAAGAACCTGCCATAGAGGCAGGCTAGGGGGAGCAGGGAAGGGAACCAGGGACTGTTGTTCCCTTTATTAGTGGTGGGAAATGGGCACTGGTGGAGGAATGGGTGCTGGAACACTGTATGACTGAAACCCAAATATGAACATCTTATAAGCATCTTTGTAATTGTATATCTCACGGCGGTATAATAAAATACTTCAAAAATAAGATAAAACAAAAATAAATGAATAAATAAATAGATGAATAAATAAATAAAATTACTTTTCGTTTAGAGGGTTGTAAGCACATACATGTTGGGAATCTCAGAATTTGATGCACCCAAGCACCCTAAGAGAAGTCTTGAACACCATTAAGTATGATCTCAAAATCAAAATAATACTGAAAAAACTACTCACTTTAGGCCTGTTTGACAAGCTTTGTAGCAGGCTGGAGAGCTCAACTGGGCTGCATAATGGCTGCCCATGGGAGGCACAGCTTAATTCTTTGTATCATTGATGCCCCAAACACTGAGGTCGAAATTTGTACCCAAGCAGCACTGATTATGGCCAAAAAATATAAAAATAAACTTAAATGTAAAAAAATCCATTTTTATACCACACCCAGTGATGCATAGGTATCATTCCTGGGGCTCAGCGGACCATATGTGGTTGGTGCCAGAGTTTGAAACTGGGTTAGCAACATGCAAGGCAAGCGCCCTACCTGCTACATACTGATCTGCCCCTAGAAGTAAAGATTGTTCAATGAGTTCTAAAATTTGCTTTAGCTTACATTTTCGTCAGAAAACCATAGTCCCTGGGAAAATCCATCTGCTGCCTACTTTTTTGTAAATACATATTCCTTTAATGTATTGCCCAGAAACACCTTTACAGAAAAGTATATTGTTTAATGTATTTGCAATAGAAATCACTTTCTGTGACCCTAAATAAACCCAAGTTATTATTATCTCACCTGGTCCTGTACAGGTGTGTGTGTGTGTGTGTAAGTATACATCTTTATATGACTTGGTGGATAATGTATTCCTTAGCTATTTTCTATCAATCCATGATATATGTCTACAATTTTTAAAAAGTTAAGCTTTGTACTTTTCAGTGTATGACTTTCACAGATATTTTGATAAGTTTATCTCTAAGTATTGTATGTGTTTCTTCTATCATAAATGTTATTTTAACATTTAAATTGCAATTTTCCTGGCTGATTCCAACATTGCTCCAAGGGTTTACTCACACGTGCGGGGGGAGAGACCATGCTGGCGGAACTCGGAGTGGAGATTTGGGCTCCGCACTTTCCTCCGTCTCCATGCTAGCTGTCCCGGAAGACAGACCCACCCACACCAGACCCACAGCTCTGTTGGCATGCGGCCACACAATATTCTTAGATAATACTGATTTTAGGATAAGGTCCTTCCCAGGTCTTTCACATTTATACATTGTATGCAGTTCTAAACGTGTTCTAACTGATACCTGTTTTCCTAGTAGCATAGCAAAGAAGCCAGAACAACCCACACACCATGCGGTCAGTCATTCTCAACATCCAGACTCCAAAGTTCCCCAGAGCTCCATCCAAGAGAAAACCTGATCTTTCCCCTATAAGTTTTATCAGTAAATGCTTGAGGTGAGAGCCTTCTACTGAGAATGTACCACCTACACGGCAGAGCCTGGCAAACTACCTGAGTTTTATTTGTTATACCAAAAACTAGTAACAATTATGGACCTTAATTCCATGACCTGAAGAATGGTATGAGGCTCTTCCTATACCTGGAGCAAGCAGATGCCTTTGGGTTACACTTGCTTATGACAGTATATATGGAGATGTTACTGGAGCCCCTTTGAGCACATCAATGAACAACAGGAAGACAGTGATACAGTGAAATTGCAATTTTAAATCAAGTTGACTTGCTGATTTATAAGAACACAATTGATTTTTGCATATAATTTGGATCTTGCAAATATAAAAATTTATACAATTCAATAGCTTTGATGCAGGTTCTAAGGAATTTTCTACATAGATGACCATGTTATCTGCAAATAAAAACAGTCTTCTTTTTTCTTTTTTCTACTTACCTAATTGCACTGTGTATATGCTCCAAAACAATATTTTAAATAGGGGAAAGAAATGTAAGAGTAGAACTGTCTTGTTCTGATAACATAAACTGGAGGGATTATATAAAAGTTGTTTTTCGGGGGCCAGTGTGATAGTAGAGTGGGCAGGGCATTTTCCTTGCATGCGGCTGGCCGGGTTCTGTGGAGTAACTAATCTCTGAGCATCACTGGGTGTGATCCAAAAAAAAAAAGTCATTTTCAGACTGAGGAAATTTTCTTCTACCCTTGGTTTTTATTGTTATTGCTGTTGTTGTTGTTTTTAATCTCAAATTGATTACAGATACTTTCTAACAACTTTTCTGAAATTTATATTGAGTAAATTTTAAAATTCTTCAGTTGAGTCACACATTGTCCCATATAGGAAAGTGTTGGATCCTCTAATCCCGTGCTTAGAATTTTTGATATTAAAATTTTTTATGAGCAAAAAAGACAGATTTTTATGGCAGTTTTTTTTTTATGAGCAGAAAGACAGTTCAGAATTAAGACATTTTTTCTTGCACCTGGAGGACCCCAGTTCTATCCCAGCACCACCTAGAGTCCTCCAAGATTCTTCAAAATGATTCTCAAGCACAGAGCCAGAAATACCAATGAGTGTGGCCCAAATCCCCTTCCCCCAAAACATAATGAAAGTGATATTCAGAAAGTGAGAAAGGAACAGGCTCTTTCTAGCCCTGTTTACAGAAAATGTTTTTATATGCAGGGTATTTTTACTTTTCCAGAGGAGATATGACTAATTAAACCTTCAGAAGTATTTTGACTCAATTTTGACTCATCTAACTTGAAAATATTTGCTGACAGTCTCTCAACAACATGCAATAAAATTACCTTATAAATTAATCACAGAAATCACCAGCCTATCCTTACAATACCTGAAATTCTAACAAAACAGAAAGAACTCAAAATGGAGATTTCAAAATTAAAAGTTATTAATTTCTCAGGTGTAACCTCAAAATCCAATTATATCCCCTAAAATAGTTATATTATAATCCAAATCTATTTTCGTGTGTTTATTTTTGGCTCACTCCCAGCATTGCTCAGGATTTACTTCAGGCTCTGTTCTCGGGTTAGCACTTCTGGCAGTGCTCAGGGGGACCATATGGGATGTCAGGAATCAAACCGAGGTCTACTGCATGCAAGGCAAGTACCCTACCAGCTGTATTATGGCTCCAGTCCTCAAAACCTATTTCTAAAAAAAATTGAAGGGGCCAGAGCGATAGCCCAGCGGTAGGGCGTTTGCCTTGCATGCGGTCAGCCTGTGCCGGCCTGGGTTTGATCCCCAGGATCCCATATGGTCCCCAAGCACCGCCAGGAGTAATTCCTGAGTGTAGAACCAGGAGTAACCCCTGAGCGCTGCCGGGTGTGACCCAAAAAAGAAAAAAAAATTGAAAAATGATTTTTTTTCACATAGATCTCATATATCTGTACTAGGGAGAAGGTAGTATTCACTGATATAACAAAGTTTAATTATTGTCTGACTAGTGTTGAAAAATGGCTATATTTTTATCATTAAATTTTTGAATATGGTTTTAAAGTATTTATAATGTCTCAAAATTTTATATAGTCTTAAAAATCATGTGATACGATATTTATAATGCCTTTGAAGTGATAATTCTGTTTTTTATCTTTCAGAATAATCTTTTATTGCAATGGTGAATGGAAATTATATATCAGGTATAATAAAAGTGACATTGTCAATGAATGTTTATAATGTTTTAAAAAGTTAATATTCCCAAAGTAATGGAGTCCTATTTGAATTGAACTATATTAAGCTATAAAATTTTATATTTCAATTTATTTGCAATTGTATATGTATTAGAAGAATCAGAGATATATTCCCTCAAGTGTAATAAAAATTATCTTAATATTTAACTTTCTGTATAGCACACAGAAAATTAAGGGGAAAACAAATGGGTAAAGGCAACAGAGCCTGAGAGAACTGATAGATCTGAGCTTACCATAAGCAATATGTTGAGTTCAGGAGCAACATGTTGAGTCAGTTGCAAAAAGGAGACATCCAGTGGAGGGTGTGGTATTGGAATGTTGTATGCATGAAGCCCTGTCCTTAACAGAATCTCAAATCATAGTGCCTAAAATAAAAATAACTTTCTGAGATATAAACTCATTAAAGCAAAATATTCCCCCAAATATTCTAAATTTTAAAAATAATAAATATAGAAGCAGAAATAAATTGAGTACAAATTAACTGAAAGGACAAAACACCACTGAGAAAGCAAGTGGAAGCAAAGATGAACATATGGGACTACATGAAGCTAAAAAGCTCTGCCTCTCAAAAGAAATGGTGACCCAGATACAAAAACAGAACATAAAGTGGGAAAGAATATTCACCTAATGCCCATCTGATAAGGAGTTAATATCCAGGATATATCAGGCACTGGTAAACCTTTCCAAGAAAAATACAGCCAATCCCATCAAAAAATGGGGAGAAGAAATGAACAGAAACTTCCACAAAAAAGAAATTCACATGGCCAAAATGCATATGAAAAATGCTCTTCATCACTAATCATCAGGGAGATGCAAATTAAAACAAGAATGAGATACCATCGCATACCACAGAGAATGGCACAAATTCAAAGAAGCAAGAGCAAACAGTGCTGGTGTGGTAGCTGGGAGAAAGAGACTCTCATTCATTCATTGTTAGTGGGAATATTGATTGACTGGCCAATACCTTTTGGAAAATAACATGGATATTCCTCCACAAACTAGAAATAGAGCTCCCCTTTGATCCAGCAATACCTATCACTATCACTATCTTCCCGTTGATCATCTATTTGCTAGAGCGGGCACCAGTAATATCTCCATATGTCCTGTCTCATGGTAGTAGAACCCAAAGGCATCTGCTTGCTCCAGGAACATAAAGAGCCTCAAGCCATTATATTAGGTCATGGGAATGACCTAATATAAATGTTACTGGTATTTGGCATATCAAATATGACACGAGCAGCTTGCCAGGCTTGCCGTGCGGGTGGCATACTCTGTAGTCACCTCTAAACAGAGCAATTATTGATGAACCGCTAGCGGCCGAGCAAGCCGGGCTGTGATAGTCTGGTATGCTGGGTGGAGTTGGGACGAGAAAGAAGTCCAGATATGGAAACGGCGGCCACCATGGAGTCGGGGGGGGAGGGGGTCGTCTGGCTTGTTGTGAGGCTCTGCTGGGGTGGCAGGCCAGGGCTAGAACCTGCCATGCCTCCCCGGGGCACCTCATGAGTGGCTGGGCACAGGGAGAGCAAGTAGCAGCTCTGCCCCATGTCTGAGAGTCTCTGGTTCAGCATACCTGGGCTGGATTGAAAAAAAAAACTGCTGCAGGGTGGGTGTCGATGATGCGGGCTGTGATAGTCTGGTCTGCTGGGTGGACTTGTGACAAGAAAGAAGTCTGGATATGGAAAGCGGCGGCCCCCCATAGAGTCGGGGAGGAGGGTCGTCCTGGCTTGTTGTGAGGCTCTGCTGGGGTGGCAGGCCAGGGCTAGAACCCGCCGTGCCTCATGAGTGGCTGGGATAGGGAGAGCAAGTAGCAGCTCTGCCCCATGTCTGAGAGTCTCTGCTTCAGCATTCCTGGGCCGGATTGAAAAAAACTGCTTCAGGGTGGGTGTTGATGATCTGGGCTGTGATAGTCTTGTCTGCTGGGTGGAGTTGTGATGAGAAAGAAGTCCGGATATGGAAAGCGGCGGCCCCCATGGAGTCGGGTGGGGGTGGGGGGTCATCTGGCTTGTTGTGAGGCTCTGCTGGGGTGGCAGGCCAGGGCTAGAACCCACCATGCCTCCCAGGTGCCTCATGAGTGGCTGGGCATAGGGAGAGCAAGTAGCAGCTCTGCCCCATGTCTGAGAGTCTCTGGTTCAGCATACCTGGGCCAGAAAAAAAAAAAAACTGCTTCAGGGTGGGTGTCGATGATCCGGGCTGTGATAGTCTGGTCTGCTGGGTGGAGTTCTGATGAGAAAGAAGTCTGGATGTGGAAAACAAATTTACCCTGGGGGAATTTACCCTGGGGGCCCAAAAAGCCCACAGCAAAAACACCACTTGCATCTATGTTCATAGCAGCACTATTCACAATAGGCAGAATCTGGAAACAACCTGAGTGCCCAACAACAGGGGACTGGAAAAAGAAACTATGGTACATCTACACAATGGAATAGTATACAACTGTTAGGAAAAAATGAAGTTATGAAATTTGCCTATAAATGGATGGACATGGAGAGTATCATGCTGAGTGAAGTTAGTGAGAAGTAAAAGGACAGATATATAATGACTGCATTTATTTCTGGTATATAAAACAAATAGCATGAGACCAATATCCAAGACCAGGAGGACTTGTCAGTGGTTTGAATCTAACATGACTGTGTGGAGGTCAGAGGTTGGGAAGTGCTACCACCTGTTGAAAATGGTAACACCCAACTAGAACTGAGCATTGAACATAGGCAAAGCTATATACATATATGTATTGCAAGCCATAATTTGTAAGAGAAGGGAGAAACAGAGGAGAAGGAGGAGGATGAGGAGGAAAAGAAGAGGAAGAAGAAGAGGAAGAGGAAGAAGGAGGAGGAGAAGGAAAAGGAGAAGGAGGAGGAAGAGGTGGAGGGAGGAGGAGGAGGAAGAGGAGGAGGATAGGAGGCAACCTACCATAGAGACAGGCTGGGAGAGGGGGTGTTGGAAATGGAATTTGGGTGGAATGGTGGTGGAGGATTGGGTGCTGGAACTCAATCATGTAAAGCTTTGTAAGTGTATATCTCACAGTGGTATAATAATATTTAAACATAAATTTAAAAAAATAAATAAATGAAATAGAATATATAAAAAGTAACTGAAAGGTAGAGAAGATAAACAATTCAAAAGTTGCTTTTAAGAGAATAAAATTGGTATCCTCAGATTGGAAATATTGATCAAGTAGTAATAAAGGATGAATTACTATGATAAATAGTAATAAAGGATACAACATCAAAGATGCTAATAACAGGAAAGCAATAAAGAAGTTATTGTGATCAATTGCATATCAATAAATTTGAAATTTACATTAAATGGGCAAATTTTTAAAGTATATTTATAAAACTGACAGAGAATAATATATACAAAAGTCCTATAGCTATTAGAGAAATTCAAGCATAGCACACATTCCAGAGATCAAAAAAGAACACTTCCCAATTTGATGCCAAAATCTGATAAAATATTACAGTAAATAAAATTAAAAGACAATATCACCCATGCACATAAACACACAAAATATCTTTACAAACTAACCCAGCAATAAACTAAAAGGAAATACATTGTGATTAAGAATATTCCTATGTTTCAAGGTTGATTTAACATTATTAAACCAATCAGTAAATTCTAAACCAATTCAGTTAATTCTCATTAACTGAAAGCAGTAAAGCCATATCATCTCAATAACAATTTTCTGACAAAGACTATAATTATTACTAGCAAAGAACTCTAGCAATTAAGGTAGAATATACACAGACCAATAAACAAAATGAGAGTCAAGAAATAAAAAAAAAATACAAATACTTGTTTTATGACAGAGGTGTCAATGAGGCATAGTGGATAATTATTTTTGTTCAAAATGCGATGCTGTATTATCTATATAGGGAAATAAATTTTAACCCCACATATTACCAAATTCACACCATACACACAAATAAATTCCAAGTATCTTTTTACATTTAAAGGCAAAGGGAAAATACACACAGCTACTAATAAGAAGGTAATATGAAAAATGTACTGATAATTTTTATGAACAATTTCTTAAATAGAAGAAAATAATTATTACTTTTGTTACATTAGGAAAGTGGACTTTTTAGTGATGAGTGTGGTATTGAATTATGTATTCATAAAGAGTATAATTAACAATATTTTAAATTCCAGTACATCGAAAAAATTATTTTTAAATGTATGCTTATCAGTAGGTATCATTAAGACATTTCAGAATGGCAAGCCACTAAATGGGAATACATTTTTAGAATACAGCTATCCATGAATTATTACATAATAAAAGTCTGTAAATCAATACTAAAAACCAAAAAAGACAATCCATTAAAAAATGTACAAACTATTCCATAAATGACTAATAATCATAAGAAGTGGCAAACCACTATAAAAATGTAAATTAAATTAAGACCACAAGAAATACCACCACAAACCCAATGCAATCAAGTAAAGAAATCACCAAATGTTAGTGAGGATGTGAAATAACTGGATTTTGCATAAACCATGATAAGAACAAAATCACAGCAACTCACCTGTTAGCTCTGTACTCACTAGAAAAGTCAGATCAACAACACACCAAACATTTACGAGTGTTCATGACAACCTTAACAAATCAGCAAAAAAAAAAAAACCAAAATAGAATCAATGTCCATCAACATTAAATGTGATTTATTCACATTAATAAGTTCAGTAGGTACTCCACTCAGAATCAATACATAATAAATGCAGGTTCAGTGTCATTATTATTTTTTCTCATCCACATTATAATAAAATTATGTAATTTAAGGACGTGCTCTACACATATTACATAACTGGCTATTAAGCAGGATAAAAATCAGATTTTCCCTGAGCACCAAGAGTGATCCCTGAGCATAGAGTCAGAAGTAAGCCCTTTTGGATATGTGCCAGTCTCTGTGGTGTAAAGTGGTATCTCATTGTTGTTTGTTAGATGATTAATGGAAAGATAGAGATAGTGATAGTGATATTTGATAAGGGTTTAATATATAAAATACAGTCTGAAACTCAACAACAGTAAAAAGAACTTACTTTTAAAATGAGATGATGATTTAAATAGACACTTCTATAAAGATCAAGGGCCATGCAGAGATGTTCATCTTCAATTAGCATTTTAGTAAGATTCAGTGCAAAACAAACAGTAAAATACCATGTCATATCTGTAGTAATGCTTTATGTCAAAACAAATAAAAACAAATGTTGTAGGATATAGAGAAACAGAAGCTATCATTCACTAATGGAGGGAATACAAATTCGTACAACCATTGTGGGAAACCAGTACGGACCTCCCCAATAAGCAAAATTTAAACTATCATACTATGCCAGTAATTCTCTTCTGTAAATCTTTTTTTAAAAGTATGAAATTGTTTATTCAAAAAGTTATGGTTATCTCAAGTTTTATTGGCACATTATCTAAAACAGCTTAAATTTAGAACAATTGAGGTACCTATCAATAAATGATTTAATGAATATGAGTATGAGATATATAATAATATAACTCATATATATACCTCATACATATATAGATATACACATATATATATATTCAATGCAATGCAATACTATTCAACATTAAGGAAAAAAATTGTCATTTGTAATGAAACAAAAAGCATTTGGATAACAAATCAATAATTTATATTGATTCCATATTCCTGAAACTCAACAATAGTAAAAAGAACTTACTTTTTTATTTTTTTATACCACCATGAGATATACAATTACAAAGATATTCATTACTTTTAAAATGAGATGAATCCTAGCATAATGTGATATGCTAGGATAAAAAACACAAAAATTCAAAATTAAATTATTTCCAACTCCATTTGTAATACAAGAAAATAAAATTAAAAAAATGAAAAGAGGAAGAGAAATAACACAGGGGTAGAGTGCTTGCCTTGAATATATATGGCCAGGTTTGGTTCACATTCCAAGCACCACCAGGAAGGATCCCCTGAGAATAAAGCCAGGAGTAAGCCCTGAGCACAGCCAAGTTTGACCCAACCTTTCCCTCCTTCACACACACACACACACACACACACACACACACACACACACACAGAAACACACACAAAGTCAAAATAAATTAGAGGACATTGACACAAAAGTTATTACCATAAAGGAAAAAGGCGCAAGGAAAAGGACGTTGAAGTTTAATGATACGTAGCGCTACATTTTATCATTTGAAATAAATTTCCACATGTGTGAAATGACATAACATAGAAAATGAACTATTTTAGCACAGTTTTCAATATCAAAAGATAACTAGAACATCATTCTAGTAATCCTGTAGAACCTCTTTCTACATCATCCTGTAGAACCTCTACAGGATAAGTTAAAGATATAGAGTTGAATACTATGTATTCTCACAAGAATTTAAGAGGATAAGAGATACTAATACAATGGGTTCTTTAAAATATTTGTTGGGAAGAAAAGTAAAGAACAATATATTTAGTGGGTAATATTTACCAACATTTGTGTAAAAATATATGAATGGGAAATGATTTAGTTAAAAAGGATTAGCATATAAAACATAGGATTAGCATATAAAACATATACAGTCTACTTGTCAATAGTAAAATAGCTCTGGAGTGATGCAAAGAAAATGACACTTTGAGGATGTGATTAATGGGCAAAGTTAAATGGAAATAACATAATTACAATATGATTTACTTTGCACTTCAGATATGTTAAAAGCATAAAGTATATTTTTAAAATAGCAATGGAATCACGTGTAATGATACATTGCACAAAAAAAGGTAGAAACAGCATAATACAGCAGAACAAATGCTAATTAACGAAGAAAAGCATTCTTTTGGGATCAGCATATCCCACATTACTTTTACAGGTAACATTAATTGGATATGTTTCATTTACGGATGAACTGAATAAAAAATGAAGATATGAAAGGAACCAAAATTTAGCTTGTGTCCCTAGTCTGGCTTGCTCACGATCACGATCTTCCCGTTCATCATCTATTTGCTAGAGCGGGCACCAGTAATATCTCCATATGTCCTGTCTCATGCCAGTAGAGCCAAGGGCATCGGCTTGCTACAGGAACATAAAGAGCCTCAAACCATTATATTAGGTCATGGGAATGACCTAATATAATTGTTACTGGAATTTGGCACATCAAATACAACACGAGCAGCTTGCCAGGCTTGCCGAGCAGGAGGCATACTCTTTTAAACACCTCCAAATAAGGCCGCGCGAGCCAGGCTGTGATGGGCTGGTCTGCTGGGTGGAGTTCTGATAAGAGAGAAGTCCAAATGTGGAAAATGGTGGCACCCGTGGAGTTGGGGGGGGGTCGTCTGGCTTGTTGTGAGGCTCTGCCGGAGTGGTGGGCCAGGGCTAGAACCCGCCATGCCTCCTGACTGCCTCATGAACGGCTGGGCACAGGGAGAGCAAGGAACAGCTCTGCCCCATGTCTGAGAGTCTCTGGACCAGCATACCTGGGCCGGATTGAGGAAAAAACTGCTGCAGGGTGGGTGTCGATGATCCGGGCTGTGATGGGCTGGTCTGCTGGGTGGAGTTCTGACAAGAGGGAAGTCCAAATGTGGAAAATGGCTGTGCCCGTGGAGTTGGGGGTTCGTCTGGCTTGTTGTGAGGCTCTGCCGGGGTGGTGGGCCAGGGCTAGAACCCGCCATGCCTCCTGACTACCTCATGAACGGCTGGGCACAGGGAGAGCAAGGAACAGCTCTGCCCCATGTCTGAGAGTCTCTGTTTTAGCTATCTAACAAATAGGCAGTTATAAAACTAATACATTTGTAATGTATATGAAATTTATGTTTGAATGGGAATAGGCCAAGCAGTAAAGTCACTGTAATATAATTCAATATATCAATACTTGTCTATAAAACATTAAGACGTTCTTTTAGGGCTATTACCAGGTAGGTAGACTGATTTAGATCTGATGCTTAAGAGTTGTCTTTCTGAAGAGATAATGATTAAAAACTAATACTCAAATGGTGAGATTTCACACTGTTTATAATATTTATAGTCCACTAGAGCATATACAGTACACTATTCTAAGAAACAATAAAAATTAAAAATAATTCTATTTGATATGCCTTGAAAAAAATCATTTTGAGTTGTTACTATTCTATCTCTCAATTATTCACTACAGTAATTTTGAATTAATTCAGGTTGAGGTCAAGTTTAGATAGCTAATAGGTTGTTTGAGGGTCACACTAGACAGTGCTCAGTCTTACTCCTGGTTCTGTGTTCAGGATAACTCTTAGAAATATTTGAAATACCATATACGGTGCTAGAGACTGAACCTGGTTTGGCCATGTGAGAGGCAAGCATTATACACACCTGTATAATCTCCCTAGCCCATCCAACCAATATTTTTTATTCTCTCCTTTTGAAAAATTAGGATATTCATTACTCTCCAGGGTTCTGACAATTTATACACACCATGATTGCTTGAATATTAAAGCTACAACTAAAGTTCTTTGGCCAGAGCTATGAAATAAGAAAATGCTTGTCTTTTTTAATGTATTTATTTTTGACAATTACAAAAATGTTCATGTTTGGATTTAAAGCCATACAGTGTTCCAGCACCCATCCCTCCACCAGTGCCCAACTCCCACCACCAATGTTCCCAATACCCTCCCCCCTCCCTAGCCTGCTTCCATGGCAGGTTCTCCATCTCTTTTCTCTCTTTCTCTTTCTCTCTCTCTCTCTCTCCCCCCCTCTCTTATATGTTGTGGATTGTAATAGACTTTCAACAATCATTGGTCCACTGTTCTTTCTCTGTCTTACCTAACCTCTACTTCCACACATTTGTGGTAGTGTCGACCTTTGGCAAGACCTCCTGATCCACATTTCGCCTGACTTTGGATACTGGTATCATAATATGTATGCATATATATATATTTTGGTGTGTTATGCAAATAAATGCAGTCATTCTATATCTGTCTCTTCCTTCTGGCTAATTTCACTCATCATGATCCTCTCCATGCCCATCCATTTATAGGCAAATTTCATAACTTCATTTATCCTAACAGTTGCATAGTATTCCATTGTATAGATGTACCAAAGCTTTTTATCCAGTCATCAATTTTTGGTCACTCTGGTTGATTCCAGATTCTGGCTATTGTGAATACTTCTGCTATGAATATAAAAGTAGGGATGATGTTTGCGCTGCAGTGATTTTGGCTTCCCAGAGTATATTCCCAGGAGTGGTATGGCTGGGTCAAATAGGAGTTCAATTTCTAGTCTTTGGAGGAATGTCCATATTGTTTTCCAGAAAGGCTATACCAGCCTGCATTCCCACCAACAATGGATGAGTGTCCCCTTTTCCCCACATCCACGCCAGCACTTGTTCTCGCTCTTTTGAATATGTGCCAGTCTCTGTGGTGTGAAATGATATCTCATTGTTGTTTTGATTTGCATCTCTCTGATGATTAATGATGATGAACATTTTTCATGTTTTTTGGCCATTCGAACTTCTTCCTTGCTGAAGTTTCTGTTCATTTCTTCTCCCCCCATTTTTGATAGGGTTGGTTGTTTTGTAAAGTTCTACCAGTGCCTGATATATCCTGGATATTAACCCCTTTTCAGATGGGTATTCAGTGAGTATTCTTTCCCATTCTGTGGACTCTCTTTGTATCTTTGTCACTGTTTCTTTTGAGGTGCAAAAGCTTTTTAGCTTCATATAGTCCCATATGTTTGTCTTTTTCTTCTAGCTGTTTTGTTAGTGCTGTTTCTTCTTTGAAGATGTCTTTAGCTTCAATTTCGTGAAGGGTTTTTCCTATGTTTTCTTCGATGTACTTTATGGATTCCGGTCTGATATTGAGATCTTTAATCCATTTTGATCTGATTTTTGTGCATGGTGATAGACAGAGGTTTAAATTCTTTTTTTACATGTAGCTGCCCTGTTTTCCTAGCACCATTTATTGAAGAGACTTTCCTTGCTCCATTTCATACTTTTTTTGCTTGGTTCTCATAAAGGCCCAAGTGCCCTCTTCGATTCTCCCTATTTTTATGGATTCTTAGTCTATTCTTAGCTAAAAATCATTCTCTTTCATGAAAAAAAAAGGAAATCAAAGTAAAATCAAAGTTGTAAGCACTGCCTCTTCATCTTTATTTGTTAAAATTTTCTGCCCCAAGCAGATCCAAAGCTTTGTGCTGCACATGTAACTTGAAAATGCTTTTTGGCTATTCTGAACAAACATTCCTATCTTGTAAGAATTTATTTTCTAAGAAATAAGTACTCATTTGTTCTTTTTCTCTGAACTTTATTTTATCTTTTTTGAAATAAGTTTACTATCTCTCCAAATCTGTCAATTTGCAGAAATAGATTGTTCATTGTGAAATCACTGTTTATTATGATCACATACACAGACATATACACACACATACATACTATAAACTGATTTCAAAAACATAAAACTCATCAAAGAGGAAAACCGTTATAGCTGGAAGTATTATTCACTCCATTGGCCTTGTATGACTTTTTCCTAATTACAGCAAAATGCCTGGTGGGAACAATATGCCTCCAGAAATATTTTATTCTTTTTTTTTTAACATGAGCTTTGTTGGTTGAAACAAAGACCTGTGATCTTTCTGTTTCTTTATGGAGCTTTCTTTCATATGTGGTTTGATACTTTATTAAGATAAAAGGTGAACAGATTTTTCCTTCATTTCTTCTTCTTACAGAAGTTCACAAGATATACCCAAAAGGATAATATATTTGGCCTTAGGGAAGTGATCAGGTGGTCAACCATTTGTGCCCTTTCTTGCTGGGTCATCTCTCTGAACCACTCCAGATGATGGCCAATGTACATGAAGAGCATTGAAAAAAGTCACATGAAAACAGACTTTTTAAAAAATTTGAGCTAAAATTAACTGAAAGGCCCATCTGAAGAGGCCACCAAAAAAGATAAAGTTGCCTTTTCCTCTTGATCTCTCGTCTGGAAGAAAGAACTTCAACAGGAAGAACAATAGGATTATCCACTCCATCTCAGAGAATTATGCCCCAGAGCCAGATATGACTCTACACCCTGAAGATTTATTGTCTCGTTTCACCTGGACAGTTTGCCAGTCACAAAAGGTTATGCTCCCTATTGTGGCTGTCTCTATCTCTATATCTCTTGCTAATACAAGGGACTTTCAAGGCTCCAAAATATCCAAAGAAAAGAATAGCACTTGAATTGACAATGCCAGGATATGACAGGTAAATTTTAGTTTGTAAGTTATAAATGAGCAAAACCTTAACACAAACTTCACATTTGAATACATAATATTAGAAATCTGTTACAAAAAGTGATGTAATATGAATCACCAGAGATGTGATATGGATTGTGATATATAATATTAAAAACTGTTTATGCCTGGCTAGAGCAATAGTGCAATGGGTTATATTAACCCAATGTACTATCACTCCTGTATGGTCGACATGCAGCTCATTTAGGTTCAATCTTCAGTACCCCTTACAACCCCTCCCGAGTCCAACAGGAGTGATCCCTGAGTGCAGAGCTAGGAATAAGACCACTGAGTGTGGTCTTCAAAAAAAAAATTAGTGGTCACAGTCACTCATTATCAGAGATAAGAAAATCAAAATGGCATTGAGACATAATTTGTGTGATAAAGGCATACATATTTCAAAGAATATTGAAGCAACCTATGTCATTGGGAATGTAGGGGGAAATGAACCCTTATTCACCGCCTGTGGAAATGTCCTGTGGTTCAGCTTCTGGAAGCAGCATGGAGGTATTTAAGAAAAGGTATTAATAGAGCTTTCATATAACCCAGCAATTGCACTTCTTGGCATCTAACTCCCAAACTCAAAACCATTTCATTTAAAAGACGTATTCATACCTACATTCAATTAAATGCTAAGTACAATAGTCAGGCTATGGAAAGCAACAAATGTTCAATGACAGGTGCATGAGGAACAAAAGTCATGGTTCTCAAAATGCTAAATTACTCAGATATACCAAAAATTTATACCAAAAATTTAAATCATGCAGTTCATTGAAACTGGGATGGAACTGGAGGGTATCATGTTAGGTAAGTAATATAAGACAGAAGGACAGTACCACTCAGCCATAGTACACTGAGGGGGAAAAGAATGAAATAGACAGTATTGAATGATGACAAATCTTTGGTCTTGGAATATAAAACTGAGGCTTCCACGCAGTGGAAGAAGGCAATGAGGGAATGAAGGGAACTGGAAGATGGCAATGAAAGAATAAAGGAAACTTATGCTACTAAGTAACATAAGTACAGTGGTGGAGGAACTGAGGCACTTTGGTGATGATGAGTTGCACTAACTATATTTCAAAACCATAAACATTAATACTATTGCAACCATATTTCCAAAACTATAATAAAATACTCAGTGTATAACATAAAAAGATGTTTTAGGGGAATACATCAGTCTTTTCAATGATTTTATTGGGAAATAAATTTAAAATTTTTTCTTCTATCAAATGTTTCCCCCAGGTCCCATTTTTTGTCACATCCTTTGTCACATCCTTCATCTTCCTTGTTGATTGCAATGGCATTTATATTGGTCTGTACCACATAAAGGCAATGTGTTGCCCAGTAACCCAATTTGAAAACCCTGACATCCTTCATTTCACAACAGACCACATTGTTCCCTAATCCAGATTTCAATTCCATTACAATACTTCTTAGCATTTTTGAGAAAGAACATACATGTCATAACTGTCTTCATTAAGAATAAGTAAAAACAAACACTGCAAATAAAAATAATTAAATACATAAAGGAAAAATAAATGACTAGGCAAGAAAACATATTTCAAAGTATTGTAATTCAGTGAATACTCAGCAAGTATAGTATCTATTCACATGTGTTTTGCAAAAATGAAATAATATACTTTGTTCAGATGTTTATAATTAATCTTTAAATTATATTATAATCAGTTGTTTTTATTTTACCTTATTGAAACACTGTGATTTACAAAGTTGTTCACAATGTTACAGGCATTCAATATTCCACAGCAGTCCCACCACCAATGTGTATCCTTACTGACACCAAGTTTCCTAGTTTCCTGCCCACTCCCCAAGCCTGTTCTCTTAGCACACTAATTTATTTCCTATTGCTTATTACAACATATATCTTGTAATGATGGTATATCAGTGTGATAGCAGCCACACACTCCAGGAATTCTAAAGTGTTTAACAGGATGATAAATTGGAGAAAAATTATTTTAAATATTTTATTATACCACCGTGAGATATACAATTACAAAGATGTTCATGTTTGGGTTTCAGTCATACAGTGGTCCAGCATCCATCCCCTCCACCAGTGCCCATTTCCCATCACTAATGTCCCCAATTCCTCCTCCTTCCCTAGCCTGCCTTTTTATGGCAGGTTCTTTTCTCTCTTTCTCTCTCTCTTCCTTCTCTTAGACATTGTGGATAGCAATACATACATTTAGAGACTATCATATGTATATTTTTGCCTATATTCAGTGCTCAGTTCTAGGCTGGTATTATCATTTTTGACAATTATTAGCACACTTTTCATTTCTTTGTCTTACCTATCCTCTGACTCCCACACATTTGTGGTAGATTCCACCTGTTGACAAGACCTCCTGATCCATGTTTTGCCTGGCCTTGGATATTAGTATCGTAATATATATATGTATATATACATATTTATATTATGCAAAGGAGTCAAATTTTTAAGAGGCTGGTGGCTTCAGGGCATGGGAGTGGCTACCAGACCTTCTGGAAGAACAGAGATGGGGGTAGATAGCCCATCCCAAACTCCATGAAAACCTGGGGATTTCAGACACAAAACCCACATACCTGAGTTTTTCAATGGCTTAATTTCTGGGTGGGGCTCATATGAATAGTGTCTGGCCTTGAAAAAAGTGGCAATTGTGGAGTGTGTGGGGGGTTTGGCTGCTGAGGATCTGCTTGAATGGGCCAGGGACTCACCCATTCACCTCCAGAGTGCTCCAATTGACTCAGCCTGGCATGGGGGACCAGAAACATCTCTGCAACTTGTTGATTTCTTTTTAAATTTATTTATGAGTGTCTGGATCATGGCAGTTGAATGAGCTTCTTAACTGTGGTTTCTGATATCCTTCAAGTTTTACTTATGGGTCTCTGAAACATTGCAAAGTGAGTGAGCTTGTGTGGTTGTGCTGGAGGTGGTTTGTGGCTGTGGGTCCCACATACCTTTTTTTTTTTTTTTTTCTTTTATCCACCGACAGTGTCAAATTGGTCTAGTATCCAGCACCCATCCCTCCACCACCCCACCACCCAACGCCCCTCCTCCCCCGCCCCCCACCCCCTTAGGGACCCCAGTTTCCTCTTCCTCTCTCCTCTCTCCGCACTCTCTCCCCTATTCCGGCCCTAAATTTAGAGTACACTTAAGCCTTTGAAGTGGTTAACCCAACCATCCCCTTAAAACACCGATCCTTAAAAGAGCATCTAATCTGCCTCCCGACTAACCCAGCAGAACCATGCACCACAAACAATCTACCCGCCATAGAACACAGTCCAGTCCCCGGCATTTGCCAATCGCTAAGAAGCCGAGATAAAGTCAATTTTTTGAATAACCCCATGGTGGGCCATTACAAAGCTATTCATCACTGAGTTTCAGTTATATAATGTTCCCACACCCATGCCTCCACAAGTGCACATTTCTCAACACCAATATCCCTGGTTTCCTTTGACCCCTGCCCCAACCTGCCTCCATGGCAGGGACACTTTCACTCTTTCTATCTCTCTCTCTCTCTCTCTCTCCCCTTTCTCTCTTCTCTGTCTCTCCCTCTCTCTCTCCCTCCTCTCCTCTCCTTTTGCATGTTCTGGTTTGTAATGCAGACACTGTACTGCAAATGACTATACCTTGACCTACTTTCATTACTCACATCTAGTCTAGTATTACTATTTCCAACTAGTATTGACAAACTGGTTCCTTCTCTACCTTATCTACCCTCTGCTCTGCTCCCCACATGCACTTGCTTACCTAATTTTGGGCAGTTAACTTCTTGGGAGTCCAAACGTTGAAAACATCTGCCATCATGGTGCGCGACAGGGACGAATGGAGACTTTACTGGTGCCTGTTTTAGCAAATCGATAAACAATGGGAAGACAAGTGATACAAGTGAGAACATTTCTTGGGAGACTAGATCCTGTGTTGATGGAGACTGGTCAGAGGTACAACGGCAATTTTTGAGTATTGGGAAGACCAAGGGTGCCTTCTGGCTGCTAGTGCAATGTCTCTACTAGGTCCAGGGGTTACCTGCTGGTAGCCCCGCACCCACTTGGCTCCAGTAGCAACGGTTACCATAGCCCAACAGAGACAGGAACTGGATATAGGACTGCTGCCTTTAGCAATTTGTGCACTCTGAGTGGGCTGGAGCCACCAGTCCAGCAGAGCCTGGCTAGGGAGCTCATATCCCATCCTGGATCACCAGATAGTTGGCACCCAGGAAATTTTCATATATAGAATGCTCTATGCTGTGGCTGCACTGGCTGGTCTGGAGAGGAAATGGTGGTAGGGTTGCCCCATTAGGGACAAATTGCCAGGAACTGGAGCTCCTCTGCACCTCAATACCTGTGCTCAGTAGAGGTATCAAATATGACCTAAAAAGCCCTTTCCAAAAGCATTAAAACTCAATCGCTCTCACACAGAGCCAAGAGCTATGGGGGGTGCCTTAATTCAACCCACTCCGAGCTGGTGTTTCGCTATGGCACAACTAGCTGGCTTCATTAAATGACTCTCTCCCTGAGCCTGAATATCCATGGAGCATCCACATTCACTCATCAGAAAGTTTCTGGCCTCCTCAACTGTTCAGAGCACTGAGAGTTGCCAACCTGCTGCCAGTTCCACACCTGCTGCTGCACCACCGCCATCTTTCTATGATCAATTTACATCTAAAACGTAAACACAACTTGTATCTCCAATTTTCTTTTTTAAAAGTCATTATAACTACATTTTGTTTTATAAATTTATAAATTATAATCTGACCAGTCTCTCATAGTTGCAGATCAACTTATAGGTTTTATTATATTTTAGTTAGTATATCCTCATTTGATACTTAAATACTAAATGTTATTATGGTTTAATATTTAATTTAAAATAAAATGCTTGATATAATAATAGCCTTCTACTGAGAGTATACCACCTACATGGCAGAGCCTGGCTAGCTACCTGTGTTTTATTTGATATGCCAAAAATCCAGTAACAATTATGGACTTCATTCCCATGACCCAAAGGAATGGTTTGAGGCTCTTCCTGTCCCTGGAGCAAGCAGATGCCCTTGGGCTACACTTGCTTGCGACAGGACTTATGGAGATATTACTGGTACCCGCTCGAGCAAATCGATGAACAACGGGAGGCAAGTGACAAGTGAAGTGAGTTATTATGATACATTTATTTCTCTTATAATGCCAGTATCTGGCAAAGCATATGGTAACATAGAGAAAAAATACAGGCATTTAATTGTATTTAAATTGTGGCACTGCTTCTGATATAAATGTCCTCTGGCTATATTTCCAAATATTTTATCCTTGAGGGTATAAATAAAGGTAATTGTATGGGGTGATTTTTTTAACCTTCAGCTTAGAAGGTTCATGATTCTGTTGTAGGTGTGCTAACAAAGTTTGCCTTTCCCAGTCAGATTTTCAAAACCTCAATTCTTTTGGATTGAGCTATGCAGTCATTCTATAGCTATTCTGACCTTCTACCCATATAACTCCATGGTAAAAATCTTTCATTTCCTCAAAAGACTGCTTTCAAAGATAGAACTTCTGCTATTTTTTCAAACTATTAATGAAGAAATATATGGAGTGGTTATATTTGCTATAGCAAACAATTAAAACTCAATGCCAAACACATTAGAAGTTTCAACTAACTCTGAACTTTTATGGTCATCTCCTTTTCTTCAGATGCTGTCTTTTCGCCACATTTCTTCACTCCCTTTTCAAAATCTTTTGGGTATTCCTAAATCTATATCTGTCACCAAACCTTTCAGAAAACTTCAGATGCCTATACATATTTCAGAACAATTCACTTCTTTTATTTTTTTTTTTCATGATGATTAGTCTTTAGTTATAAAATGTCCCAACACCCATTTCTTCAGCAGTGTACATTTCCCACCAGCAATGTCCCCAGTATCCCTCCTGCCACCCCCACTCCCCTACAGCCTACTTTTCAGGCAGCCACTTTTCTACTTCACTTCTTTTCTTTTTCTTCCCTTTTTAACTTAAGGCAACATTTAATGGAGATAACTTGAAGTGTCCATAGACCAAACTAAGATGAGTTGCTAATAAGAAATGTATATGCGACTTTGAAGGTTTAGTATTTGTAAAGATTAAGTAGCATAATACCTCATTAATAACTTTACATTAATTATATGCTAAGGTGATAATAATGTAGCTATTCTGGGTTAAATAAAATATTAGCATTTATCTTAGTGCTTTTTTTCTTTTTATATGATTACAAACATCTTTTAAATTATATATAAAGATTATATCCTACTTTTATTGTACAGTGCTGATACAGAGCCCAAAGTAGAAAACAGGCTTATGATGATGGTTTTGTTACCAAAAAGAGTTTTAATCAAATGGATGAACTATGCAATTCCAAGAGAATAAGAACGAATATACCCAGTATTTCCTTTGAAAATTGGTGACCTCTTTCTTCAACAAAGAATTACAACTATCCCTCTTGAACATATGAAAAATGTACAGGTTTATGTTAAATTGAGCTTAGCGAAAGAAAATTTTGTATGGATTACTAATTTCTCATCAGGTAGGATCTTAGCATAAAATACAGATGAAACATATATCATGGAGAGAATACAAAAATGGTTTACTCTTCAAGATAATTAAACTCTTTTGCAATCCTTCCCAAATACCCTCATTTTCAAAAAGTGTGGTACAGTATATTCTTATAAGGTCTAATTCACACTTTACAAATGATTTAAAAATATTGAACTAAATGTGATTAAGTAACAGTATTTTTAAAATTCAAGAGTAATTTTTCTAATTAGGTAGACATTTTAGTGTTCTGAAAACATATAGTTTGAAGTTTAACAGTCCTTATTCTAATCTCAACTGTCTATGTAAGGCTGATTTATTCACTAAAAATAATATATTCAGTTTCTAGAGCCCATAATACTTCCAAGTGTCTATGGAAACACTTTAAGATATTTTATAATAATGCAAATAAGATCAAATAAAATGTAAAGTGACAAATTATTACATATTTTCATCTAGCAATCGATTTTAAAATAGAATTTAATATTTTTTTAGTTTTTGGACCACACCAAGCTGTACTCAGGGCTTAGTCCTGGCTCTGTGCTCAGGGATTCCTCTGGCAGGGCTCAGAGAACCATTTGGGGCCCCAAAGATAGAATCCAAGTAGGCCGCATATAAAGCAAGCTCCCTGTTTGCTGTACTATCTCTCACTCTCTAATTCCAACCTAAATGCAGGGAAAAACCGCAGAAGCAAGAATTACTAGGTTTTATAAAAGTCACCATTGTGACCTTACTTAATTGTGCATTCGCTTCATAACCTTTAAAATAAGAAATTAATGGTACTTGTTGATGAGCTATGCATAAATTCTTCAAGATCTAGTTCCTTTTCCTTTTAAGCATTTGGAAGATTTACATTTCTCAGCTGTTTTGTAGTTATTCATGATTGTGTGGCTTGTTCTGACCAATGAAACATGAGTATGTAAAAGATATTTCCCTTCAAGGAGGATACATATTAAGAACTGGTATTTGGGACCCACTCCACACATCTATACAGCAGAATCTATTTCCTGTACTTGGAGGTTGTGATAGAATCCAGTGACATGACTGTTGCCAACTAGCCTACGTTAACAGAGACAGTGCCCTATAGAGTCATCTTGAATCTCCAGAAGACTCTACGTACAGAAAAAATTAGCAATAGACCAAGCCACTGGGATACAGGGTTTATTTATATTGTAGAACAATTGAGATGAAATTACTGATACAGTAGGACTACAGCGGTGGATGGGAAATATTTTAAATGTTAAAAGCATCTATTTATATTATCATCATCACCTGGTGGTTCCTAAAACATAATGCCAAATAGCAAATATTTTTCATTTAGAATTCAATAATTATTATCCTCATTGTTGCTACTATTTCTGAATTTTTTGTGTGGTATTTTTGCTTTTCTGAGTCCGTCTCCTCATTGTACCAGATGTCCCTGAGAAAAGTTTTTGAGGCAGAGCTGCTACCGACTCTCCCTGTGCTCGGCTGATCATGAGGAGCCCAGGAGGGAAGGCAGGTTCTAGCCCTGGGAGGCCATCCCAATAGAGTCTCGCAAGAAGCCAGAGGAAGGGCAACCATTTTCAACATCCGGGCTCCACAGCCCCTCAGAGCTCCACCCAAGAGAAAAACCGATGTCTCCCCTTTCTGTGCGGCTACTTTGTGGCCATGCAGTTCATCAATAAATGCACAAACTGAGAGCCTATACATGACAGACATATAGAGGACATATAGGGATGTGACTGGTGCCCACTCAAGCAAATTGATGAATGGGAAGACAAGTGATATAAGTGATTTTTGTTTTGTTTTGGGGTCACAAGAAGTGATGCCTTGGATCCTGACTATCTGCACTCATTACTCTGCACTCAGGGATCAATCCTGGCAGCACTCAGGGGTATGTGGTACAAGGATTAGAACTTGTGTCAGTCACATACAAGGCAAGCATCCTATTTTCTGTACTATCACTCTGGCTCCTGTTACTACTGTTTTTGCTTAAGTCTTGCTGTCCTTTCTCCCATGTCACTGTCATATTTTCAATGTACAATAATTTATTATTGCAAAACTGTCTCGATCTCTTAATACAAAATTGGTGTCAATCGGTATATTTAAGTTAGTGTAACTTTTTCCCAATGTACCTTGTGTCTTCAAGTCAGTATAATCTTATTTCAATAACCATCTATTTAAGAGTCCAGAAAAATCCAATCTCTATATGGGCTTGCCTTTATATAACTAGCCACTCCAATGAAGTTTTGCAACAGTATTTCTTGCTTTATAACAGGCTGTTTCCTAATTCCTTCTGACAAAGAGAGTCCAAGTTGAAAGAGTTCTTCATCAGAAATTCAATGATATGTTTTTGAATGACTCCATGAGTTTTAATTATTGTATATACAGAGACTCACATACATGGGGCAGAGCTGCTACAGGCTCTCCCTGTGCCCAGCTGATCACGAGGCATCCAGGAGGAATAGTGGGTTCTATCCCTGGCCCGCCACCCCAACAGAACCTCGCAAGAAGCTGGAGGACCCCCCACACATGAGGGCCACTATTTTTCACATCTGAACTCCCTCTCGTCAGAACTTCACCCAGCAGAAGAGCTGATCACAGCCTGTCTTGCATGGCCGCTTTGTGCCCGCACAGTTCATCAATAATACTCAAGATTCGAGGTGACTACAAGAGTATGCCACCCGCGGCAGAGCCGGCAAGCTACCCGTGTCGTATTTGGTATGTGAAATACCTGTAACAATTATAAACCTCATTCCCATGACCTGATGGAATGATTTAAGGCTCTTTATGTTCCTGGAGCAAGCAGATGCCCTTCGGCTCTACTAGCATGTGACAGGATGTATGGAGATGTTACTGGTGCCCGCTCAAGCAAATCGATGATCAACAGGAAGACAAGTGATACAAGTGACAAGTGTTTTTATATACACTGTCTATATTTTAAGGATGCTTATTTGAGATGGCAATAATATAAAAAAATAGGGGTAGGGAGGAATTATTTAAAAGCAGGAAAGAATGTTGCATTTTGAATATCTATATCTTTGATAAACACTTTATCTATATGTCCTGTGTCTCAGTAGAATATTTTGAGAACATACAACCATTTCCTAGAATAGTTAGTTCGGTTTCTGGGTATACAATTAAAACATAGAAATATAAAAGTTTAATTTGATGGTGGTTTTCTTTTTTTTTAATTTTTTTAATTTACCATTACAAAGATATACAATTAAAAAGTTCATATTTGGGTTTTGGTCATACAGTGTTCCAGCACCCATCCCGCCACCAGTGCCCATCTCCCACCACCAACGTCCCGGTTCCCTCCCCCTTCCCCAGCCCACCTCCATGGCAGGTTCTTTATTTCTTTCCCATTCTCTCTTTCTCTTTTCCTTCCCTTCCAGACTATGGATTACAGAACATACATTAAAAGGTTTCATGTGTATCCTTTTGCCTCTATTTAATGCTCAGTTCTAGGTTGGCATTAGTACCCTCGACAATTATTAGCACACTGTTCCATTTTTCTGTCTTACCTAACCTCTGACTCCCACACGTTTGTGATAATTTCCACCTTTGACAAGACCTCCTGATATATGTTTCACCTGACCTTGGATATTGGTATCATAATATGTACATATATATTTATGCCATGCAAATAAATGCAGTCATTCTGTATCTGTCTCTCTCCTTCTGGCTGATTTCGCTCAACATAATCTTCTCCATGTCCATCCATTTATAGGCAAATTTTATAACTTCACTTTTCCTAACAGCTGCATAGTATTCCATTGTGTAGATGTACCAAAGCTTTTTTATCCAATCATTGATTTTCGGGCACTCTGGTTGCTTCCAGATTCTGGCTATTGTGAATAATGCTGCTATGAACATAAAAGTAGGGATGGTGTTTCCGCTGCTTATTTTTGGTTTCCCAGAGTAGATTCCCAGGAGTGGTATGGCTGGGTCAAATGGGAGTTCAATTTCTAGTCTTTGGAGGAATGTCCATATTGTTTTCCAAAAAAGGCTGTACCAGCCGGCATTCCCACCAACAATGGATGAGTGTCCCCTTATCCCCACATCCACGCCAGCACTTGTTGTTCTTGCTCTTTTGAATATGTGCCAGTCTCTGTGGTGTAAAGTGGTATCTCATTGTTGTTTTGATTTGCATCTCTCTGATGATTAGTGATGATGAGCATTTTTTCATATGTTTTTTGGCCATTCGAATTTCTTCCTTGCTGAAGTTTCTGTTCATTTCTTCTCCCCCATTTTAGTCAAGTTATCATTATTTGCAGATGACATGATATTATACCTAGAGAACCCTAAACTCTCTACCAAAAAACTCCTAGAAACAATAGACATATAGTAGAGTGGCAGGATACAAAATCAACACCCAAAAGTCGGTGGCTTTCCTATATACAAATAATGAAAGAGAAGAAAGGGATATTAAGGAAACAATTCCATTCACAATTGTGCCACAGAAAATCAAATACCTAGGAATCAACCTACCCAGTGTGTAAAAGACCTGTACAAAGAAAACTACAAGACATTGCTCCAAGAGATAAAAGAGGACACAAGGAAATGGAAACATATTCCCTGCTCATGGATGGGGAGAATCAACATTGTCAAAATGGTAATACTCCCTAGAGCTCTGTACAGATTCAATGCAGTCCCTATAAGGATACCCATGACATTCTTCAAAGAAATTGACCAAACACTCCTAAAATTTGTGTGGAACAATAAACCCCCAAGGATAGCTAAAGCAATCCTCGGGAAAAAGAAGATGGGAGGCATCACCTTTTCCAACTTCAAACTGTACTACAAGGCAGTAGTAATTAAAACAGCATGGTATTGGAATAAAAACAGACCTGTGGACCTATGGAATAGAATTGAGTATTCTGACACCAACCAACCTCAAACACATGATCTCTTAATCTTTGATAAAGGTGTAATGAGTCTAAAATGGAGTAAGGAAAGCCTCTTCAACAAGTGGTGTTGGGAAAACTGGGCAGCAACATGTAAAAAAATGAATTTGGACCTGTGTCTAACACCATGCACAAAAAAGTCAGATCAAAAGAAACAGTGACTAAGATACAAAAGCAGTCCACAGAATGAGAAAGAATATTCACCCAATACCCATCTAAGGGGTTAATATCCAGGATATATCAGGCACTGGTAGAACTTTTACAAGATGATGGTGGTTTTCAATAGTTACATAAGCCACATGAGGATGTGAAGAAATCAGAGCCTTTGTCATTGCTGATAGTGCTGCCACTGTGACAATCAGTATGAAAGTTCTCTCCCTAATTAAGCACTTAATGTCCTATAATCCGAAGTTTCACTTGTCAAAGAACTGAAAGCAGGAATTAGAACAGATATTTATACACCAACATTTACAACACCATTATTATCGACAGTCAAATGGCAGAAGCAAGTACATTCACAGTGAGGCTGGTGGTTGCCAATATTTAGGGAAGGAGGAAATGGGGAGTTGATTAATAGGTAAAATTCAATTTTAGAGAATAAGGTGCTAGTGATAGATATGGTTTTATAACAATGTGAACAATGTTTAATTGAACAATGTGTTACAACTCTAACCATACAACAGACAAATTGCAAATTTCATGTTATTGAAATTTACATATTCCACAAAAACTTAAAAAAGATGTTCTACCTACCACAGACATGCACACAGAGGCCAAAATAAGGATCTGTTTTTGGCCATTCTGCATATTCTCCTCTAAAGAGGGAAGCAGTGTTAAGAAAATAATGAAGATATGGATGACATCAGTTATGGCAGAGTAGTCAGGCTATCTGGATGAAAGTATTCTGACACTTAATTTAACTGAAGCTTCCCCAATCATTTAATTATTTTTTCCTTTAGAGAGAACAGACAAATTCCATTGCATTGCCTATTCTGGCTGGCAGAGTTTGAGTTCTTTCCAGCTTCAGAAAAGATATACAGATGGCAGCATTCGTTTTTCCCCTTGTCTTCATCACCTTGCCAATAAACACAGCACCCTTTCCAAAAGTTTTCCTGTTACACATGTCATGATTTTCCCACTCTCCTTCCCTTGTATTAACTTTTTTGTTTGAGACATATGAAAAAGACATGTGTCCACGCAAGCAGAGTTTCCTGTGTAACTGCCTAAGTTAAGGGCAGCTTTGGAATTTAGGAAATTGATCTTAAGACCTGTGAAACAACATAGAAAGCTAGGAGGAAGTGAAATTCTAAAAAAAAGAAAAGTGACATGACCAAACAATAACCTGACAACACAGGAAATAACTCATACCACATTGCTAAGATACCAAGTATTAATCTATGCCACCCAGTATTAAAAATATCACAAGGCAGTTCTCTACAACACTGGCTATAATGATGTGATGAGGGAGCAAGCACTGACAGGGTGTTCAGGTTGTTCCTGTACCATGGGGCTCAAAGCAACTTTGTCCCTGGAGACTGAATTTGAACTGTCAGGCTCATGTCACTTGTCACTTGTCTTCCCGTTGTTCATGGATATGCTTGACCCAGTAACATCTCCATTCGTTGGGAATGAGGTCCATTATTGTTACTGTTTTTTGGAATATCGAATACAACCACGGTACCTTGTCTGGCTCTGCCATAGCTCTGAGTTCATCCCAGGGGACCCAGTCTTTTTTAGCTTGACCAATTTTTTGGGAAGGCTAAAGAGCCTCTTGAGCACCTCTTGGAACCCCCCAAATAAATAGATAAAAAATTCATATGGTAGGTAAGAAATAAGGAGAGGAAAAAGCATTTCCTAAAAAAATGTCTATTAGTGAGAGACTCATTAAATATATTATGGTCAATCTAAGACAAGGTACTGCTACCAGAGTGCCCTTGTATAAGTTAAAAAATGTCTGGTGTAAACAAACAGAAAACAGCAAGACCACTCCACATCTCATTTTTTATAAATAATTAGACAAATGTTTCCCTTCTTGCTAGCTTTCATGGTTCTATACTAATTGTGCACAGGCTGGATTTTAATTCCCAAGATAAAATTTCTCACAACCATAGAAAAAGAAAAATGTAAAGGTTGGGGTGGTGACCATACTTAGATAAAAACAGACTTCACATTTAAAAAGCTATATGGGAGAGGAATGGTCATTCCTTAATGATCAAGGGATCAATACATCAAGAAGAAATCAGACTCTTAAGCATAAATGCACATTACAATGGACCATCAAAAATATTTAAAACTGCTAAGAGCCATGAAGAAAGAAATTTACTGTCATACAGCAGTAATAGAAGTCTTTAACCCTCTCTACCACTACACCCCCCACTGAATGTGGCCAACTTGGGTCCAACCCCTGGTAACACTTATGGTCCTCAGAGCCTTCCTGTGGTGGGTAATCCCTTAGCACAGAGAGCAGAGTCAGGAGTATGCCCTGAGCACAACTGAGTGTGACCCCAAAATAAAAAGCAGTATAGAGACATCTTTTAAAAATGAAAGTACAAATTCCACATAATCTAGTTATCCCATGATAATTACCTGAAAATTAAAATTGAAGAGACATGTACACTTCTATGCTCGGCATAACATTATTTATGATAGCCAAGATTAAGCCTACATACATATGTACAGATGACTAAAGATATGATATATATATATTTAATAAGATAATAACAAGTTATTTAAAAGATGAAAGCCCTCCATTTACAGCATAGGCATACTGTAGGGCTTTGTGCTCAGTGAAATAAGTCAGGCTCGAGGAAGAGTATACTTATAATCATATGGTACATAAAGAAATTAAGAAAGTATCACTGTATCACTGTCTTCCTGTTCATCATCGATTTGCTTGAGCGGACACCAATAACTCCATATGTTCTGTCTCATGCTAGTAGAGCCCAAGGGCATCTGCTTGCTCCAGGAACATAAAGAGCCTCAAACCATTCCATCAGGTCTTGGGAATGAGATCTATAATTGTTATTGGTATTTGGCATATCAAATATGACACAGAAGCTTGCCAGGCTCTGCCGTGCAGGTGGCATACTCTTGTAGTCACCTCTGATCTCCAGCATTTATTGATGAACCATGTGGCCACTTGTGGGCTGTAATAGGCTCTTCTGCTGGGTGCAGTTCTAATGAGAGGGGAAGTCTGGATGTGGAAAATGGCAGCCCTCATGGAGTGGGGGGTCATCTGGCTTCTTGCGAGGCTCTGATGCAGTGGCGGGCCAGGGCTAGAAGCCACCATCCCTCCCGGGCACCTCGTGAAAAACTGGGCACAGGGAGAGCCGGTAGCAGCTCTGCCCCATGTTTGTGAGTCAAAGTACATAAAACAAAAAAAAAAAAAAAAAACATTAGAACTACAAAGACAAAATGTGTGGTTACTAAAAGGACAAAATTGGGAGGAAGGTGAACAAGATAAAAGAGATTGATTTTATAATGAAGAATAAAACTTTGATGGGTGAACTCAAAGTAGTGTATACGAAAATTCATTAATAGTCATATACCTGAAAATACAATAATGTCAGCAGTATCTCATTAAAAATAAATTTAAAAAATTAATCACTTAATCAATTGATATCCCGTTATTCATTGATTTGCTCAATTGGGCGCCAGTAACATTTTCATTTGGCTATATCACATTCCAGTGTAGTCCAATGGCATCTGGTTGTTTTGGGAATTTAAAGAGCCTCGAACTGTTCGTTCAGGGTCATGTTGAAGAAGTCTGACCATCCTGTAGGTGGGCGGCTACGCTAATCTTTTGACATCCCGTGGGATCCAATTGGTAATGACTCTAGTCCATTGGTCATCTCCATAGTGCATTATATAACCAGCCCATCTGATTTTTGATGCCCTGGCATATGAGACAGCATCCTTGATTTTAGAATAGTGATGGAGGTCGGAACTCTGAATTCCTTCTCTCACTTGAGTGAGGCGTGATATTCCAAGCATGGCTCTTTCAATTCCTCTTTGGGAAACCCGAATGGTATTCTCATCCTGCTTTCGTAGGACCTAGGTCTCTGAGGCATATGTTAATGCAGGGAGAACAGTTGAGTCAAAGAATTGTGCCCAGAGCCGGAGGTTCTTTGTTCTTTTGGCTATTGCTTAGATGCTTTTGAAGGCAGTCCATGCCGCTCTTTTCCTCCTGCGCAGCTCAGGTTTTAGGTCATTCATCATGTTGACTTCTCAACCTAGGTACACATAGCTGCTGCATTCAGAGATGTTTGTTCCATTGAGAGTGAATGGGGCCTCTGGAACTAGTTCATTTCTCATGAACATAGTTTTGCTGAGATTCAGCTATAGACTTATCATTCCACATTCTTGGTCAAGCTCAGCCAGCATTTGTGCCGCTTGGCTGAAATTTGGTGTTATGAGAACGATGTCATCAGCAAAGAGTATGTGGTACAGTTGCCAGCTGTCTATCTTCACTCACATTCCTTCCCATTCTAATTGTCACATGATGTTCTCGAGGGTTGCGCTGAAGAGTTTTGGTGAAATGATATCACCCTGCCAAACCCCTCTTTTGACATCAATGATCACTTTCCTGTAGAATGGCAAGATCCTGGTGGTGAAATATAGCTCACAAAGGATCTTGATGTATTGGGTTTGAATGCCCTGTTTGGCTTGGGCTTCCATGACCACTTCATAAACAGAATCAAAGGCTTTCTTTAAATCAATGAACTTGAGACAGAGCAGCATCTTGAACTCCCTACAAACTTCAATGAGCTTGGTTACCATGTGGATATGGTAAATTGTGCTGAATCCTTTAGGAAGCCAGCTTGCTCGCATGGTTGTTCTTCATCTAATGTTCTGCCAATCCTGTTCAGGATGACTCAAGTGAACAGTTTGTAGATGACGGACAACAGGAAGATGGGGCAATAGTTGCCAATGTCATGAATGTCTCCCTTCTTGAACAGTAGAATTGTCCTGCTGGTTTTCCATTGGGAGGGCACCTTACATTCAGACAGGTAGTGTGTGAAGAGTCGAGTCAGTGTATTAATGAGTACTGATGGCAGATTCTTCAGTTGTTTGGGTCTGATCTTGTCTGGGCCTGGTGCTGTTCACTTCTTTACCAATGAAATAGCATGTCGTATTTCAGAAGGGAGAACATTGGGAATTGACATATCCATCCTGCGGAATTTGGTATGTGGGTAGGTGGACGTGGCTATCAAAGAGATCTGAGTAAAAGTCATGGATAACCTCCATTTCCTTTCTGGAAGATGTGATAGATCCATCAGGATGTCAGATGCAGTCATTTTTGTCTCATAGTTGGAGAAGGACAGGCGGGCATTGTGAATGTTTTCCCGGCTTCTGCTGCATCCTCCAGCACTTCTGCTCTTCTCTCCTTGAGGTCTTCCTTTATCGCATCTCTGCACTGCTTTGCAAGCTTTGATGTTAGCATCTGGTCGCCTGAGGCCCGTGCCTTACCATGTTGGTGAATGAGCTAGAGAGTTTTTGAAGACAGGTGTCCTTTTTGTGTCCTCTCTCTCGGCATTCTTTGCACAATCATGAAGGTGTTGAACCAGTCGGTTGTATTCTTCATCGATGTCGTCAATGATAGCATCTTCCCATGTTGTTGCATTGGTGCCAAAGAGTTCCCAGTTGGTGGTTGTTCTGGGAGTTCTCTTCTTAAACTTTGCAGCCTTTTCTCCCCATTGTGTGAAGTAGAATTCTGCACGAAGGAGACTGTGGTCTGATCCTGTTTGAAATTTTGGAGGACAGCGATATTAATCAGGCAAAACCTTCGATTGAAAATTATGTGGTCAATTTCATTGTGGAGCGGTTCACAGAGAGATTCCCATGTCCGACATTTCGATTGAGCCTTTTGGAACTTTGAGTTCCCATGAATGGTCTTGGTGGCTATGATGAACTCAAATAGTCTCTCACCCTGTTTGATCCATTCTAGGTCATGGTTCCCGATGTGGAGATATTCGGCCGATCTTCTCTGACGTATCTTGGCATTGAAATCACCGACTATGGTTTTGTAGAAGGTCTGATCTTTTTATAGGACTCCTCCAGTTCTATGTAGAATTTCTTAATTTCGTCTTCCTTGTATGTGGATGTTTGGTGCATAGAAAACGAAGATAGAAACTGCTGGTAGTGGGCCACATCTCTTCAAGTGTTATCGTCCTATCCGGTTTGTTAGGCATTCAAATGAATCAATGTTTGCGGTCATGTTTGTGTTGACAATGACACCAACGCCATCAACGCCTCTTTCGATTTAAGTTCCAAGGAACAGTTATCCAGTTTCAAAGACGGCGTAATGTGTTTGACGCCTCCTTGTCTCAGTCAGACCAATAATGTTTTATTTAAAAAGTTTATTGATCTCAAGTACAATAGACAGTTACTCATTTTGGATAAAGTAGCAAGATATACCTATTCTGGGTTGGACTAAGATACATTCAGTGTGCTCTCATCATCTGAAACCCTGATTTGAGATTATACTAATGGCACTTACAAGGAGAAGCAAACAATCTGGAACTAACAAAAAATTTTAGTTTCATTTTAAAAAATCACCATATTTCATTAGCCTAAAATTTTTAAATACCAATACATATTTAAGAAATGAAAACACAGATTTTATGTCTTTATAAAGGGAGCTTCAAAGTCATTAATCTAGAGGTGTTGATATTAGAAAAGGTGGAGACACATTTTCATCTTGACAATAAACCTACGATACCAGCTAAACAGTGGGGATTGCTGTATGCTACATATTACAAATATATATTTGAATTCAAATTAAGTATGCAGAACTTTAATTTTGAAGATAGAAAAACTAAGGTCCAATGAGGTTGTACAATGTAACCAGAGTCTCACAGCCAAATAGTTGCAGAAGTTGAATTCAAATATTACCCGAACTCCAGAACATCTCCTAGTGACTGTGGTCACCACTGCTCTTTACTGCTATAATTTTCATTCCAAGATCCATGATTTAATTGCTTAGGAGTTTATTAAGTCCCCATCTCAATACCGGATTACAAACAGCACCAAAACTTGCTTTAGACATAACAAAAATAGGAAGAGGCATTCTGTTTATACTAAAATTTAAATAGTTCCAAAATTTTCTGCCTCCACTATCCTTCCAATTTCACACAATCTCACTCACAGCAGATTCCGGTCATTAAGTGACGTACAAGACCCCATATAATCACCCTCCATGCACTGCCCAGCACCATATTATCCAGGATTTTTGTTTATTTATTTTCTTCATTTTACCATTTTAGATAAGTGACCTTTGACCTTCTTACTTCACTACAACCCAACCAATAGGAAAAATAAATTTCTGTCCTAGGAGACTGTGTATTTCTGTTTCCTCTAACTGGAATTGCTAAAAATCAAATTCTTATTCCCTTTAAATATTTGTCCAGATGTAATTTTCAAGTTGAGAGCTTCACCCTAAACCTTATCTAAAATAGCAATCAGTGAATACCTTCCTCTTTTCCTCCATACTTTCAAACATTATTATTTTTTCTAAATAACTTTTCACTTAAAATATGAAATTCAATTTTTACTTGTAATTTTATTGCCATCATGAAAAGTGTGTCAAATCTTTATCAATGAAATGATCTTTATTTTAATTTTTTATTATACCACCGATGAGACGTACAATTACAAAGGTGTTCACAATTGGTTCTTGGTAATAAAGTATTCCAGCACCCATCGCTCCACCAGTGCCCCATTTCCACCACCAATGTACCCCACCCCTCCCACCCACCCCCAGGCTGCCTCAACAGCAGGTAGCCCTGTTTCCTCTCTTTCTCTCTCTGTCTCTCTCTGTCTCTGCATCTCTCTCCCTCTTGTTTTACACATTGTGGCTAGCCCTGCAGATATTTAGAGTTTAAAACTTAAGTCTCTTTGTGCATATTCAGTGGTGAGTTTTAATCTGCCATTACCATTTCACACATTTAGTAAAACACTGGTATCTATTTATATCCTATTAATGAATGCAGTCATTCTATATCTGTCCTTTTCCTTCTGACTAATTTCACTCAGCATGATAGTCTCCATGTCCATCCATTTGCAGGTAAATTTCATAATTTCATCTTTTCTGACAGCTGCATAGTATTCCATAGTGTAGATGAACCACAGTTTCTTTAGCCAGTCCTCTGTTCTCAGGCATTTAGGTTGTTTCCAGATTCTAGCTATAGTGAATAGCACAGAGATGAATAAAGAAGTACAGATAGTGTTTCTGCTATGTGTTTTTTGGTCTCTCGGGTATATTCCCAGGAGTGCTATTGCTGGATCAAATGGGAGCTCAATATCTAGCTTTCGGAGGAATGCCCATATTGTTTTCCCTAAAGTGCTGGACCAGTCGGCACTCCCACCAACAGTGGATGAGAGTCCCTTTTTCCGCACATCCACGCCAGCACCGGGTCGTTCTTGCTGTTTTGGTGTGTGCCAGTGTCTGTGGTGTGAGATGGTACCTCATTGTTGTTTTGATTTGCATCTCCCTGATGATTAAAGATGAAGAGCACTTTTTCATATGCCTTTTGGCCATTCGAATTTCTTCTTTTTTGGAAGCTTCTGTTCATTTCTTCCCCTCATTTTTTGATGGGGTTGGCTGTTTTTTCTTGTGAAGGGCTACCAGTGCCTGATATATCCTGGATATTAACCCCTTGTCAGATTGGTATTGGGTGAATACCCTTTCCCACTCTGTGGATTGTCTTTGTATCTTGGTCACCATTTCTATTGAGGTGCAGAAGTTTTTCAATTTTATATAATCCCGTCTGTTTATCTTTGCTTCCATTTTCTTGGTCAGTGGTGTGTCAGTCTTTTAAAGATACTTTTAGTTTCGCCCTATATTGAATAAAAGAGGTGAGAGTGGGCAACCTTGTCTTGGTCCCTGATCTCAGGGGGAAGGCTTACAACTTTTCCCCAATTTAGAATGATGCTTGCTGTGGGCTTTTGGTAGATGGCCGTAACTATCTTGAGGAAAGCCTTCAATTCCCATTTTCTGGAGGGAAATGCCCAAGAGCCTCCCACCGCTAAAAAAAAAAAAAGATACTTTTAGTTTCGATGTCGTAGAGCCGTTTCTCCTATGTTTTCTTCAATGTACCTTATAGATTCATGTCTGATGTTGAGATCTATCATCCATTTTGATCTGACTTTTGTGCATAGCTTTAAAAGCATGTCTAAGTTCATTTTTTACATGTAGCTGCCCAGTTTTCCCAGCACCATTTGTTGAAGAGGCTCTCTTTGCTCCACTTAATATTTTTTGCTCCTTGATCGAAGATTACGTGGTTGTATATTTGAGAGTGTGTTTCAGGATATTCAGTTCTATTCCATAGGTCTACGGGTCTGTCTCTATACAAATACCACACTGTCTTAATTACAACTGCTCTGTAGTGAGCTTGAGGTTAGGGGAAAGTGATACCTCCCATCTTCTTTTTCCCAAGGATTTCTTTAGCTATTCGTGGGGGGTTTATTATTCCATACAAATTTCAGGAGTGTTTCTTCAATTTCTTTGAAGAACATCATGGGTATCTTTATAGGGACCACATTGAATCTATATAAAGCTCTAGGGAGGATTACCATTTTGATAATGTTAATCCTTCCAATCCATGAGCAAGGAATGTGTCTCCATTTCTTCAGGTCTTTTATTTCCTGAAGTAACGTTTTGTAGATTTCTTTGTAGAGATCCTTTACATTCTTTGTCAAACTGATTCCTAGGTATTTGATTTTCTGTGGCACAATTGTGAATGGGATAGTTTCTTAAATGTCCCTTTCTTCTCTTTTGCTGTTTGCATATAGGAAGGCCATTGACTTTTGGGTATTGATTTTGTACCCTGTCACTCTACTATAGGAATGTATTATTTCTAGGAGCCTCATGGTAGAGAGTTTTGGGTTTTCCAGGTATAATATCATGTCATCTGCAAATAGTGACAACTTGGCTTCTTCTCTTCCTATCCGGATGCCCTTAATGTCTTTTTTCTTCCCTGAATGCTATGGCAAGTACTTCCAATACTATATTGAATAGAAGTGGTGAGAGTGGGCAGCCTTGTCTTGTCCCTGATCTTAAGGGGAAGGCTTTCAGTTTTTCCCCATTGAGAATGATGCTCGCTATGGGCTTGTAGTAGATGGCCTGGATTATCTTGAGGAAGGTACCTTCAATCCCCATTTTACGAAGAGCTTTTATCATGAACGGGTGTTGAATCTTGTCAAATGCCTTCTCTGCATCTATTGATATTATCATATTGTTTTTATTTTTCTTTTTGTTGATATTATGTTGATTGACTTGCGGATGTTGAACCATCCTTGCATTCCCGGGATGAATCCCACTTGGTCATGGTGTATAATCTTTTGATGACTCTTTGGATTCTATTTGCTAGTATTTTGTTGAAGATCTTAGCATCTGTATTCATCAGGGAGATTGGTCTGTAGTTTTCCTTTTTTTTGACATCTCTGTCTGCTTTGGGATCAGGGTGATATGTGCTTCATAAAAGCTATTTGGGAGTGTTTCTGTTTCTTTAATTTGCTGAAAGAGCTTGAAGAGAATTGGGAGTAGGTCCTCTTTAAAGGTTTTGTAGAATTCACTGGTGAATCCATCTGGACCTGGACTTTTGTGTTTGGGGAAACTTTTGATTACCGATTCCAACTCCTCGATGGAGATAGGTTTGTTGAGGTATTCCAAATCTTCTTGTTGCAGACTTGGGAGGCTATAGGAATTCAGGAATTTGTCCATTTCTTCCAGGTTCACTTCTTTTGTGGCTTACAGGCTCTCATAGTAATTTCTGATGATCTTTTTTAATTTCTTTGGTTTCTGTTGTGATGTCCCCATTTTTTTTTCTGATTCAATTTATTTGTGTTCTCTCTTTTCCTTTTCTTACAAGTCTTGCAAGTGGTTTGTCAATCTTGTTTATTTTTTCAAAGAACCAGCTTTTGGTTTCATTGATCTTCTGGATTGTTTTTTAACATTCCATCTCATTGATTTCTGCTCTAAGTTTTATTATTTCTTTCTTTCTGCCTGGGTTGAGGTCAGACTGTTTGTGATGGCCTTTGCTTCTTTTCTGATGAATGCTTGAAGAGCTATGAACTTGCCTCTTAACACTGCTTTTGCTGTACCCCACAATTTCTGGTAATTCGTGTCTTCAGTCTCATTTGTTTCCAGGAATCATTGGATTTCCTCTTTGATTTCTTTTATGACTTGCTGGTTGTTCAGCAGTGAGCTGTTTAGTTTCCAGGTACTTGGTATTGGTCTCCGTTTTTGTGTACAATTAACTTCTATTTTCAGTGCATCATGGTCTGAAAAAATAATTGGCACAATTTCTATCTTCTTGATTTTATGGAGGTATGATTTATGGCTCAGCATGTGATCTATTTTGGAGTATGTTCCATGTGCACTGGAGAAGAAAGTGTATTCAGCTTTTTGGGGGATGAAATGCCCTGTATATGTCTACCAGCCCTCTTTCTTCCATCTCTTCTTTTTAGGGCCAATATTTCCTTGGTAAGTTTCAATCTTGGTAATCTATCCAGGGTTGATAGAGCAGTGTTGGAAGTCTCCAACTACAATTGTGTTGCTGTCAATGTCTTCTTTGAAGTCTAATAGTAGTTGTTTTAGGTATTTTGCTGGCCCCTCATTGGGTGCATATATGTTAAATAGCGTGATCTCTTCCTGATATATGCATGCCTTGACCATTAAGAAGTGATCTTCATTGTCCCTTCTAACCTTCCCGGCCTGAAGTGTATGTTGTCGGATACCAGTATGGCTACCCCAGCCCTTTTGGATAAGTTGTTTGAGTGAACGATTGTTTTCCAGCCTTTTTATTTTGAGCCTGTCTTTGCTCCGATTGTTCAGGTGTGTTTCTTGAAGGCAGCAGAATGTCGGATTCAATTTTTTTAATCCATTTTGCCACTCTGTGTCTCTTAACTGGTGCATTTAGACCATTGACATTGAGAGAGATTATTGTCATGGGATTTTGTGCCATCTTTCTGAAAAGGTTGGTTGTTCTTTTTGGGTTATATCTCGTCTTATAGTAGATCTTTCAGTCCTTCTTTTTAAGGTTGGTTTTGATTTTACAAAGTTCCTAAGCTGTTGTTTATCCAAGAAGTTGTATATCTGTCCTTCAAATCTGAGTGAGAGTTTAGCCAGATAAAGAATTCTTGCAGAATGGTATTGGAATAAAAACAGACCTGTGGACCTATGGAATAGAATTGAGTATCCTGACACACAACCTCAAACATATGATCATTTAATCTTTGATAAAGGTGCAACGAGTCCAAAATGGAGTAAGGAAAGCCTCTTCAACAAGTGGTGTTGGGAAAACTGGGCAGCGACATGTAAAAAAATGAATTTGGACCTGTGTCTAACACCATGCACAAAAATCAGATCAAATGGATTAGAGATCTGAATATCAGACTTGAATCCATAAAGTACATTGAAGAAAATATAGGAAAAACCCTCCACGACATTGAAGCTAAAGGCATCTTCAAAGGTGAAACATCACTAACAAAGCAACTCCGAAGAAAGGATAAACATATGGGACTACCTGAGACTAAAAAGCTTCTGCATCTCAAAAGAAACAGTGACTAAGATACAAAAGCAGTCCACAGAATGGGAAAGAATATTCACCCAATACCCATCTGATAAGGGGTTAATATCCAGGATCTATCAGGCACTGGTAGAACTTTACAAGAAGAAAACAAACAACCCCATCAAAAAATGGGGGAGAAGAAATGAACAGAAACTTCAGCAAGGAAGAAATTCGAATGGCCAAAAAACATATGAAAAAATGCTCATCATCACTAATCATCAGAGAGATGCAAATCAAAACAACAACGAGATACCACTTTACACAACAGAGACTGGCACATATTCAAAAGAGCAAGAACAACAAGTGCTGGCGTGGATGTGGGGAAAAGGGGACACTCATCCATTGTTGGTGGGAATGCCGGCTGGTACAGCCTTTTTGGAAAAACAATATGGACATTCCTCCAAAGACTAGAAATTGAACTCCCATTTGACCCAGCCATACCACTCCTGGGAATCTACTCTGGGAAACCAAAAAATACGCAGTGGAAACACCATCCCTACTTTTATGTTCATAGCAGCATTATTCACAATAGCCAGAATCTGGAAGCAACCAGAGTGCCCGAAAATCGATGACTGGATAAAGAAGCTTTGGTACATCTACACAATGGAATACTATGCAGCTATTAGGAAAAATGAAGTTATAAAATTTGCCTATAAATGGATGGACATGGAGAAGATTATGTTGAGCGAAATTAGCCAGAAGGAGAGAGACAGACACAGAATGACTGCATTTATCTGCATAACATAAATATACACGTACATATTAAGATACCAATATCCAAGGTCAAGTGGAACATATATCAGGAGGTCTGGTCAAAGGTGGAAATTATCACAAACGTGTGGGAGTCAGGAGGTTAGGTAAGACAGAAAATGGAACAGTGTGCTAACAATTGTCGAGGGTACTAATGCCAACCTAGAACTGAGCATTAAATAGAGGCAAAAGATGCACATGACAACCCTTTGATGTATGTTCTGTAATCCATAGTCTGGAGGGAAGGAAGAGAGAAAGAGAGAGAAGCGGAGAGAAATAAAAGAACCTGCCATGGAGCAGGGCGGGGGAGGGGGGAGGGAACCAGGGACGTTGGTGGTGGGAGATGGGCACCGGTGGCGGGATGGGTGCTGGAACACTGTATGACCAAAACCCAAATATGAACTTTTTAATTGTATATCTTTGTAATTGTAAAAATAAAAAATTAAAA